>VXAB01006039.1:457011-612500 GCA_013399175.1 Odontophorus gujanensis | reverse complement strand
CTTTATCACCTTTGTATCCCTCTACTGAACCCTTTCCAGGAGATCCCAGTCTTTTTTTGTTCTGGGGAGCCCAGAACTGGACATAATACTCCAGGTGAGGCCTCACCAGAGCAGCATAGAGGGGGATGATCACTTCCCTTTACCTGCTGGTCACGCTCTTTTTAATGCACCCTGGAATCCCATTGGCCTTCTTGGCCATCAGGGCACACTGTTGGCTCATGGCCAGCCTGTCATCCACCAGTATGCCCAGGTCCCTCTCCTCAGAGCTCCTCTCCAGCAGGTTATCCTCCAGCCTGTACCGGGACATGCAGTTATCCCTCCCTAGGTGCAAGACTCTATACTTGCTCTTGTTAAACCTCATCTCATTCCTTTCTGCCCAAATCTCCAGCTTGTCCAGGTAGAAGAAGCTTTTACAGTTCAGTCTGCAATACTTCAAGAAAGTTTTAAAAAAAAAAGTTTAAGTATGCACATTCTGACTTCTTTCTACTCTGAACTGTGAAGCCTTTGAAATTGTTCTTTTAGACCTCTTAAAATGACCTGTGTTTACTTTGATGGGCAATGAAATTTTATATAGATACCCAAAACCTGAGGAAAAGAAGAAAACAAAGAATGCAAATGGCTGAGTGTAGATATTTAAGATAGAACAGTATGTTGTATGCTTAAAAATGTAAAGGTGCTCTTATACTATCAAATTTGAATCACTGATTAAAGCAAACACAATACAAACAATAAATAGAGTTAATAAGCATGCACATCCTGTATAGCAACGCCAAGAAAAGTAAAGTGCAAGCAAACTTTCATCCCAGGATTTATTTCATAATTGTGGGGATTATTTCTTCTGTCACTGGGATAAACGTGTTGCTGAGAGCAACAGAGAATATCCAGACTGTGCTTCTCAAATTCTCACCAAAGGTAAGCCACTATCACCTCCTCAACTTCCTGCTACTCGTGCTTTTCCTAGAAACAACTCAGCAGCTGTCCCTGGAATCCCTTGTCCTGTGCCAGAGGGAACTAGTGTGACAAAAACATAGTTTACCAGGCTTGTTCTGTCTCCATTCCAATGTTAGAACTCAAATTCTGCTTTAAGAATGGTCTTTCCATTGGACAGACTGAAGTTTATAGAGACAGCTGGTTTGCAGAGACTTAAAAGGTATTTCAAAACCAAGAGCACTATGTGCAAATATTAGTATTTATAAGCATCTGTGCTTTTTTTTCTAAAGGTCAGAAATGTAAACGTTCACGTGAGAGAGAAAAGTGGTAAAATGCTCCAGAGTGCAAATCCAAAGCAAGATTTTGTTCCTGGCTATGCTGCAGTCTGTCTCTGCAGGCAACTCTTATAGGGATAACACTTCACTGCCCTAGAGGACCAATTAATCAACCTGCAGGTTTGAGGTCTGTGCAAAAAGGTACAAGAATGGGGAGCCCCCATTACAAAACTGTATTTGGGTTGCTCTCCATATCCCAGGCACCTTTTAGAGGTGACCCATCTGCCTTTGTAAAGCATGCAGCAGGCTCTCTTCATGCAGCCTCCCACATCCTGGCACTGTCCTTCACTTCTTGTAACACTCTGTGTACTACACTCACTGAAGCTATAAAATCTTAATCTGTGACTCAGAAAATCAGTTATTCTATAGCCATGGATGGGGAAGAAAACAGACCTCATAGTAGAAGAATGAGGGGCTGGATCTTTTTTATGTAGAACATATGAATTCAATTTCAGAGAGAAATGAGTCTCAGACTATAAGCACATGAGGAAACAGAACAAAGGGTCTCTTAAATAATAATCAGTCATCCTATCAGCCTATGATTGTAGCAATATGCTTTTTTTGAAAAACATTTGTCTGGCACATGCTTGCAAACCTACCAGAAGGTTATCCCACTTAAACAAAATAGACATTGGCCTCAAAAGTGGGTTTTCAGTTCAAGATACTTCTGATTTTTTTCCTAACTTTGGTTCAACTAATGTGTGTGCTTTGATTGTGCATTTAAATTAAATAATTGCACAATGAAAGTTACAGTGTGATGCACAGGCAGAAATAGTCGTACCACCCTTGCTGTAGCAGCCAAAAGCCCAGCCAACCTGTGCCTTGGCATGGTGGAGGAGAGAACAGGGTGGTTGTGACTCCACAAACAAGGCAGATGAGGAGGGTTCCATCCTGCCTGCACACTGCTGTGTAAATTATTCCTGTTGACTGTGCTCTGCAGGGCAAGTCCAGCTTGGAGGAAGCAAGGTTAGAGCCCTTGGTCTGTTCCAGGAGGCATTTTGCGGTCTCATGTTTCTGTGCTCTCCACAAGCGAGCAATAGTAGCTTTCCTGAGATCCTCATGTCTCCCTCTCCTTCACCTAAATACCCCCACAATTCTTAGGTCTTTGTAAAACTACATCTTTGGCTGACTGCTTTACAGGGAGGTCTAAACAAAATCTCTCCTACAAGCTCCAAGCAGTTGGAATTAGTTTTGGTGTCTGGTTAGCTCATTGCTGGTGGAAGAATAGAGCTTTACTGTAAGCACAGAAAGTAGAGAAAAGGAACTGAAAGGTCATCACACACTGAGAGGCGCCAGGCAGCAGCAGAAATGCAGATAGCCCAAAGGGACCTTCAGCTTCACGGAGCCAAGTACTGGATGTGTTCTGCACACGTGCAGGTGGAATTGCTTGGAAAAACTGAAAGTATTCCAGATGCTCTGTAATCTTACAGTATGATTATGGGTATGCAATTTAAAAAGGGATTCACAAGCAGGAATGTCCAGAGTGCTCCTTAAAATAAACAAACAGACTTAAAAATTAAATTAAAGCAGGAAGTAATCAAGCATAAATGATAGGACAGCTCTCAGTACTAGGACATCATATGAATCCAACTGATCTTCCATGTATGCATTCAATTTGCAAATTGACTGGAATTTTGAAAATAAAAAATTAGGAGGTTACTATGAGTTAAAAAATATTAGAACTATTATATCTTTATTTTGTTTCCATCCTCTGTAGAGGAAATACAAAGTGAACTGCTCTCAGCTGTGAATCAGTCTTCAAAGTCAAAGGAGGAAGAATTTAGTGTTTCTTTGGAAGGTAAAGTAATTGATTAGTAGAATTTCATTTAAACAGAATGATGTCTATGAACATTAGTGGCTAAGAATAGAATGGAACCTTTGAAGATATATTTTATTTCGTTTTAATTTTGATATGATGTTCACAAACTTACAGTGAATCCCTGTATAAAACAACAAAGTCGGACAATTTAAGATCAATTATCAAAAAGGGTGCATGTGTCAGGTAAGATGAGATGGTGATCCAATAATTTTGAAGACTGTTTTAAAGAATTTATTGAAAGCTATTTTAAAGAGTTCTCTGTTAGAGGGATAACATCTCAAGACACTCGGACTGTACTGAAGCAAAGGAATTCAACCTTAACTAACCTGTTGAAATTCTTTGAAGATATTACTGCAATGATAGATAAGGAGAATTCTAATTTAATTAGGTTTTTAGGAGATAGTCAGTGTTGCTCCACATCAAAGATTACTGAATAAAAGGTATAGAACAAAGGATTAGGGCTAGAGTCGTGTAGGATAAAAATTGTCTCCTGAAGTAAAGAACAAAAGAGAGTGGTGCAGAGCTATTAGTGAAGATGAAAAGAAGTTACTGCTTATGGTAGGGTTAGTTGAGGTACATGCTTTTAACATCCAAAAAGTATTGAGGTATGAATAATTTGAATAGTCTTCTAAAATTCAAGGGTCATGGTTTCCAGTGGAATATATCCACTTTATCCCTCACTGCTATCGCTGATTTCTCTGCCTCAAGAAATGTGATAATATTTTCCTGTTTGATTAAGATCAGATGCACAGGGGAAATACAGATTTCTTTTTACAATAATTCCTTGTTCTGACAATGCCAAAGTGGGAAAATGAAGACTGATAAAACAGCTCAGTGCCATACTGGTCAAAAAGTACAGCCACAAGCAACTTGACTATAAAGCGTTGACTATAGCAGCTCTCAGGCTAATCTAATTTGGCACAAGAGCGTTAAAAGTGAGTGAAGTTATAATGCACAGACAGCTAGCAGAATAAAATTGTGCGCTCACTGGACACACTGCACTTCAAAACTACAGGCAAATAGATTAGAGCATCCACAGGGTTCAAGACCTAGAACCTAGGAAATGTTTCCAGGAGAACTACTTCAATGCCAAGATTTTATGTAGTGTTGATGGAAAAAGTGCAGGAAATTAAAGACTTGCTCAGAGTAAGTTAAAGGAATGGAGTGGAAAAAAAAAAAAAAAAGAAAAAAAAAAAAGGATGTTATTTTCAGATAAACAAGGGGAAAAAGAAAAGACTGGGCTTGCTGAGTTGGACAAGCTCTTCCTGTCCCTGTGCTGAACAGTTCTTATGTCACCTTCTCTGTTTTCTAATCATATACTTCAGTTGAATGTGTATACTTTGCTCCTGAGTTTTTTTTTCCCCTACATATGCTAACTGGTACTGTTCTAGACTTTTTCTTAAAAGCAAGTCAGTAGCATCTAAGCCAAAAAGCGATCACACACAATTTATCACTCAAAGCAAACAGCAAGCTGAAGCTAGAAGTCATTAAATTTGGGGACTGAGTCTCCCTTCCTGTGCTTTTGGTACACTGCGAAGTACAATTTTTTAAAGCTTCTTAAGGAGTAAATTGCAATTTAAACTGGTATATGTATATCAAATTACACATCTTTCAATACATTCCGCTCACTAATTACAGTAAGAAATCTCTTTCATCCTCCCTGAATATGAAGATGTCAAATGAATGAGCTTCTCCAACTGACAGGTAGGCATTTGGTGATGGATATGCTGAAGAAAATCTCTCCTTGCTGGCGCAGTAACTGAGAAGAAAAAAAGAAATTCTTGCTGGATAATCAGAGCTGCAAAATAAAAATTGTTTTATTATCTTCTTTAGCCTGTTTTAATTGATTTTTAGCACATAAGCTTTAATAAGGTTGCAATTCATGGTTCACAGGCATGTAACTGGAGTAGGAGTCAGACTATGTGTCCGAGGACAAATCATCAAAGGACATGTAGCATCAAGAGTTACTATCAGCAGAAAGAAAGCCCTGCATTTGTTACACTGCAGACTACATTTGGATCGTTGCCTGCCTGGCAAATACAAACACAAATACCCATTTTCCTAAGCTTATGAAGGAAAAACTGGCATCCACAGACATCCATTACTAGAATGCAGACTGCAACACAGGAAATGCAGTAACGTTCAAGCTTTTTCCTGTGTTTAGGTCTAGATGTCCAGTACCCTGCATTGTTTGCTGTATACTTACTAGCAATTGTAAACACTTCTTTCTCTAGGGTCACCAAACCTGCCTTTTCCAAATTTTCTGTAGAGAATTGCCCTGAACAAAATTCATTGTGGAGGAAAAATCAGGAATTAAAACACCACAGCAAATCTGCAACCTCATCTATGAGCCTGGAAGCATTACTGGAGCAGTGCCAAGAGTCTAGGAGGGTGGTCCAGGACCAGAGCTGCAGCAGAAGTTTAGGGAATTGAAGATCTATCCAAACGAGCCACCTCCCTAGCAGCCCGGAAGGACTGAGTCACAGCTTCCAGCTCCTGTCCCAGCCCACATGCTGGAAGTTGGAGTTGCTTTGATCAGCCATTTGCACTAAGCTTGTTTTCAGTGGCATAAATGAGGAGCAGATCTATTTTAATCAAACAAATTTAGCCCAGAACAAAACTGCAGTGACATCAACATGAGACTAAAAGATTATAGCCTAGCAATTCTTATGATCCCACATAGACAATGCTTGCCATGATCAGAAGTTTTGCATAGTTCATTGTTTGACATTTAAATTCTTAGAAGAGGGACAGCAAAGCTATTTAGTGCATTGTTAGATCAAGGTCACGCATTGAGTGTTTATCCTCTAGAGCATGGGTGTCCAACCTTTTGACTTGCCTGGGCCACACTGTATGAAGAGGGAATTGTCTTGGATTACATATATGTATGTCCCTCGAAAAGTAATGCCTCCTATTTATTTCCATGTAAACTACAATAGATGCAAAGAGCATGCTAACACTATTTCAACATAGTCACCACCATTAGCTATGAATTTTCTTCAGAGGTGTCCAAGATCCCACATGACATGCTCATAAAAACCTGCACCAGCAGGGATGGCCCACTGTCTCTGTTGCCAGTGCAACACACATCGCCTCACTGTGTTCGCATCCACTGACTGGTCACCCTATATAGTTCAGTTCAGAAAGTATCAATGAATGTCAATGGTGCAATTTTTTCCACTTGGAGGAATTCAGTAACACACCTTTGCTTCATGTGCACTTCCATGTCAGACTCCATTCCATCAGACTGCCCCTCTGCTACCATCTGTCACACAGCAACAAAATGTCATGGAATATTGGCAGAAAATTTCAACCTCTACTGCTGTAGCACCGACATCCACCTCTGGTGTGGTGAACCAGTGTCATGAAATAGAAAGCATTACTTTCAGAGCAGCCCTCATTAAATTTTAATATAGTTAATGTATATAAGTAACAAAACAATTTGATTTTTAATATTTTTTATTAAAATATAAAAAAGTAGAGCAACAAACCTCTGAGAAAAGTGGGATGTTTGACTTTGGTTTCTTTTGAAACTAATGCATCACTCTGGTTTGATGGCAGTGGTTGCAATTTGTAGTGAGGTCTCAAGGTTTTCATAAGAGATTTTTGATGATGTTTTATTTCCTCTGTGCTTCATCCTTGAAAACAGTTGTTCACAAATGTGTGTACCACCAAAAGTGGTGAAATGTTGATTGTGAAGTGAGGGATATTTCTCTCTGCAAAGATATGGCTTATAAAAGTCTGTTAAGGAGACGTGATAAATTTTTTGAGTTGAAAATCTGCTTCAGCTCTATACATTTCATTTGAAAATTTGCATGTCATGCATTTACATTGACTGAAAATGGAGTTGCAAAGTGTTTAGCCAATATGCCAGGAGCAAGGGCTGGCACAGGGAAGAGTTAAGGAGGCCCCAGAGAAGGTACTGCATTAAAACCTTCAACAGGACCCACTATTCCTCTGTGGAGGATGGTAGTTGCATTTTGAGCTGTACTGGGCCACGTGCAGTCCAAGGGCTGTGGGTTGGGCATGCCTACTCTAGAGTATTCTAACAGATCAGATTCAGTGAATCAGCTGGTAAAACTAACAGAAAAAAAAAATCACATACACCCTGGGTTTTCTAAAATGCTTAGTTGCACAATGGTATTCAAAGTGAACAGCCCCAGCATGATGCAGCTATTTTGACTTCCCCTTCCTTTGTACCTCACTTATTGCCATACCTGAGATTAAGCAATCGATTCTGCCTGCAGCTGTCCCTGGAGGAGTTTGGCCTTCACCCTCTATCAAGGGAAATGGGACTCCCAGTCAGCCAGAGTACAGAACATCTTCAGGGGCAATGCAAGGCTCTGGTTGATACCAGAGGTCTGATAGGTTTCACTATTCAGATGAAAATTAAATATTTGGCATGGCACCAACATCTGTTAACACAAACTGGATCTGGGAAACTTGCTGAGGCGAATGCAGATTTAAGAATTTTTTTCCTAGCAGCAAGGTGCTTGTAAGTTTGAGAGCCAAACTGCTACAGATAATAAGGTGAGGAACTCCCTGTGATATACTAGAAAGGTGTATTCATGCTACAGCACTTCACCCATGAACAAAAGCTTTACTTGTACAGGACATTAATGTTCTCTATCAATCTTGGTGTTTTTTAAAAGAGTTCAGAGGAAATTACTAGCTCTCTGAGTGCCAGATCCCAGGGTGTGGAAACAATAGTGGGCCATAAATAAATAAATAAATAAATATGTAAAGATTTTCAGGCAGTTTTCTGGCTTGCCATAAGGATTTTCCTCATCCCCCTTGACTTTAGTGGACGCCCCTCATTAGAGACTGGAAGTTAAAACCACACCAGAAAAGTCAGTTTTTTTCAGATGAAAGTTCATTGCCTTTGCTCTTTGCAAACAAAATACTCTCTGAATTCAGAACAGCCTGCTCATTTAGTTCTGTGCATTCCCAATGCCTTGCTTTAGGAGTATTTCTAGGTGAAGCCCTTTCCTGATCTTGGACTTTTTTCCTAGATTTTTCTCTCAAAGAGTAGGTGGCATTTCAGAAGGCTAGGTTCATTTACTCTGTCACAGCATAAGAAAAGAAAAATAGCCAGCTGAAAAAATGAAGTTTCTGGAATGTGTAATACTCAGCATTAAAATGGCACAAAAGAGCCTGCCTATTTATAGCTCCTGTTTTGAGAAACAGTGAGTCACACTTTGGGCACTAGGTACAATGGATCACCCAGGAAAATGCACAGCCTTACATTCTGTGTGTGAATGCCATTTTGTTTGTTTGTTGCAATATCAGTAATTGAGTGGAAAAATGAGGCTTACTCAGAGGTTCAGTTATCTGTTTTATGCAAGCAAAAGTTTTAGATGCGTGTATGGTCAGTGACTAAAAAGACAATGAAATAAAATTCTGTGATTTCTGCAATTCAGATTTATCCATATATCTCTGTCATTACATCTTTGCTGAGACATCCATGCCTTGTATGATTGCAAAAGAAATGTGTGCCCAGTGTAGTAAGAGTCCCGTACTATGCCACTCATCAGGTGATGAGACTCCTAGGAGGACAGAACACTCCTCACCTACTAGTATCCAACCTTCCCTTTTTCCACATATGCCTCATTATCCTTATTTGAGTTGTGTTGGATTGCACATAACAAATTAAGAGTTTGTTACTTTCTCTTTATTTTCAAATTTCCCATCATGGTATTGTTTTCTGGTTCATCAGAAGGTATATGATGGATTCAAATGTAAGCGAGTAGAGTGACTAAAGAGCTATAATGAAATTGCTGCTTGAAAGGAGTACAATTATTCTGCACATGACATGCAAATGACCTCTGCAAAGAGACTGCACTATTAACAGCAGTTCAGAGACTTTGATACTGTGTGTAAAATGTAAGCCAAGCCTTACTGTGCGCGATGTGAACTGAGAGCAGGCAGGAGTCATCTGCACAGGGGCATGCAGTTCCAATGTACTACAAAAGCAAATGTGATGGTCCAAGGTAGATCCCTGCAGGAGAACACACTCATGCTGTCCTTTGGTAAAGACAGAAACAACTCTAGGTTTTCATAAATTTAGAAGCAAGCTGTGTTTGCAGACAAGACACACATTTATCCAGTCCTTTCCTGAACGAAATGACAAGCACATCCAGAAATTGAATTTGAGGTACCCCATGGGGTGCTTTCACCCTTGGTGGCCTGAAGTTCAAAGGTAAGAATCAGTGACTGTTTTGTCTCCACTGATGGGTAAACTCGGGACGATTTTTTACTTAATAACAGCAACTTACTTAGGTCAGACAAGTATGGTAAAAGCAAATATAAATGGAGTCATGAGAATATATTTTCTCTTTTATTTCTAAATCTTTTTTCATCTCCAGGCACTCTTGAGTTTATCCTCTAGTTGCAAAGGCTCGAATCTTTGCAATTTCATTTTTCCGACCAAGGTCTGAACCTTAGCTTTGTTGTAACTGTACACAATCACTGGCATGAACAGGCAAAAAACTGTTTTTTAATAAAGTGCGTGAAGCTTTTTCCCCTGGCTTTCTATATCACAAAGATCCCAGGTAAAAATGTTCAAACACTGATAATCAGTATTTGTGGTTGGTAGCTATATGTTCTCGAGAGAACAAAATTTTGCTGGAAACAAAACCTTATCCTATATGGACAACCTGTTTTCTCAGCAAGTTTGTACCTGGTATGCTCTACAGTAATAAATAAAAATTCATCCTGAGAGCAGAGGACCATAAGAAATGTCCTGTATAGACAGTTCAGTGGTTCATCTCAGCCAGTCCTTTGTCCACAACAGCAGCAGTAGGAGATGCTAGACTGGAAGTACATGTGAGCTGATCTCTCTCCAGCTCTTCTCATGATCTCGGCATCGGCAGTCCCTGGAGTGAGACTAGAGAGGGCAAATTCCTGCCTATTCCCTGTAGTTGTCTGAGCAGTTTCATGTACTATGACTCTCCCTTTGCAAAACAGCTGAGGATTCCTCGTGCTTTTTTGAAACTGAAACATACAATTGAACATGACAGCAAAAGAAGTATTAAAAGTGGAGGAAAAAACTCTCAGAAAAATGAAGAAAAAAAAAGAAAATCTGAACTGAAGCCTAACAATAAACACGGTCCTTTGGATCCA
Source organism: Odontophorus gujanensis (assembly GCA_013399175.1). Taxonomy (NCBI): domain Eukaryota; kingdom Metazoa; phylum Chordata; class Aves; order Galliformes; family Odontophoridae; genus Odontophorus; species Odontophorus gujanensis. The sequence continues at coordinate 602,294 of VXAB01006039.1, read as the reverse complement.
TTAAGGTATATTAGTGCTGCTGCTTTCCCATCTGTTCCCTGAAGTTCCAAACCTAAAAAAAAGCAAGTCATCTGCAGACTTGGCTCCCTCATTCTGTGAAATATCCATCTATTAAATTAATCTGGAGAAAATGGATCCATTCTATCCCTGGTGAGACTTTGTTTTGTTTTAATAGTGCTACATACCATGGATGGTAGCCCACTGAGGCCACTGATAAATTACATGTGAATAAAAACAAAAACCAAATGAAACCGATAAATAATAACAGCATGTTATTATTTTGCTGTAACAGAATGCCTTTGGGATAACTGCAATCTTTTTCTCCGATACTAAGAAGGCCAGCAATTTACACTAACAAAATTGACACAATAACCCTGGGAATCCTTGTTTTTCTATGAACGATATACAAGGGCAAAGTTTAATGCTAAATTTCCATGTCATCACACATCAGTATAAATTTCAGCTTTGAAACAGAATTTCTGGTGCCAGTACCACAGGGGGAATGGTTTATGTTTGACCTTGTTAAGAAAAAATTGGAAATATTCTTTGCAACCTCCCACACCAGTAATTCCCAAATGCTTTGAATTGCAAAATTCCCTTCTGCCACCCTCTGATTATCACTACTGCTTCATCATGGTGATTCAACTGTCCACTTACAGCCGTGGCAGACTATTTCTAGTGCTTTCAGAACATTCTTAGGCTCATGGTGTTCAACACCTTAAAAGTAAACTGAAAACGTATCTTCACATGTTTAGCCAAGTTCTGCTCCTTTACGTGTTTCTACTTAGGACTAATATGAATGATCTGATAATTATTAGATGGAACAACTTTTAGTCTCTCCAGAGACCCACCAGAATTAGCACATACCCTCTGTACAGAGTGAGTTGCTAACCAGCCACTCACAAGGAAGAGATGTAGTTTCTGTGGCTCATACAGTGTATTCTGCCTATCTCTTCTTGTGGTTCTCTTTCTGTAGATAATGAAATGCATTGTCATTGCACCCTTTCCTTTACAGAAGTACTTTTCAAACTGTTGTTTAGTTAAGCTGCATTCTCACATGTGATTAGGGCACAGGACTGTGAGTAAGGCAGCTTAGGTTCCCTCTGTAGTTGTAGGCGTACGGCATTTTCCTGGGAAAGCCAGTTCAGTGTCTCTGGTCCTAAAATCCAGAGTGTTCATACAGCGATTAATGAAATATGCCTTTCCCACAGTTCTGTTTAACTTAGCAACGCTGTCATGTAAACGCATACCTTTGGTAACATGATCTTGTCAAAATGCAACTGACCATCAATCATTGCATATTCTGATGCTTTTCTGCTGAATATTGATTTGTTTAAATATATTCAAACTGTTCTTTTTTTCAGTTTGAGTGCGTTCTATTCTTATCATTCATAAACAATAGAGGCTGTAGAAACATGACTTAAAATTATGTTACTTGTCATGTAAATTATAGTATTAAATTTACTTACAGATACTTAATTAGGTGAAATTTGTTCCTGCTCTTACTGAAAATCTTTGTAAGTCAACAAACATCTATTTATTACTGCCTCAGATCTAATTTTGCAGTTATTATTCTTAACAATCTAACTTAAAGATCTAAAAGGACTGACCAAAACTCAGAATGCAGAATTTTGCTAATTCCTATTGAGGTAATTTTTCACTTGATTTAAAACACACAAATGAGTGAATTTCTCTGTTCAATCTGAGCATGCTTGGCTACACATTAGTGGCAAGATACCCACAGCATTTATAGAAGTAAGTAGAATGCACAGTGCTTGGACAGATCCAACTGAATGAAGTGCAGACCCATTACTTAAAAAACTAGGTCATTGTGCATCCTAACACATAAAGGTCATAGTTTGTTTTTTTTGTGCTCAACTCTCTTTAGTACACAACTGGCATTTCAGGGAAATCCTTAGCTATCATGCTTACATGACCAATATGTGAATAAGACTCCTCCAGTGACCTCTACTACCACTTTAGTTATCATATTGTACTATCATGAAGGAAACAACAGATAAGAAAAAGTGTTTCTTCATTTTTTGCATAGGAAAGGCAAAAGTAAATTTAGCAACTTTGGGAATTCAAGTTATCAAACCGCAGAATGCCAAAGCAGGAGGAAGATATAAGCTGTGCTTTATCTCTACAAAGACCTAAATGGTTACTTCAGAAATATATTGCTCTTCTCCATCTGGGTAGGAGACTTTCAGGTTTCTCCTCTTGGATACAGAGGAAATTCAGGTCACAATTAGTGTTACTGAACACTTTAATCAGCTCTTGATTTTAAAATGAGTAGAATGCAGTCAGTGCAAGACAGCTGACAAAGATGTCTTAGATATATGTGTGTGGAAACATCAAATATGCTAACATCCCCCTTCACCTAGCATTCCTTTACCTTGCTTCATCAATTTTTATACACATTCCTAAGAACAGAACTCAAAGTCTGGGTCAATTAAGAGAACAGTGCTCTGGGAACTTTCTTGCTTAGTACAACTTCTCAGTACACCAGAAGAGCTTTTCTCTACTGCTGCTTTCTGGGAAACAGGTTCTGTTATGAAGTGGCACAATGGAAGAAATCATTGGCATGGTTACAGTTAAATACCAACTACAGCTTATGAAAATCCTTCCTGAGAAATGGAATATGTTTGCACATAAAAAAGCTACAAAAATCCAAATATGAAATCACTTATGATTGTAACAAGTGTTAATAAATCTGTTTTCTTAATAAATTTGTCTTCAGATATTCTACTAAAGAGATGCTGTAACAGGAAATGCGAACCGCCACCTTCATCAAAAGGCATTTTGCTATTCATAAAATTTAAAAAACACTAGGTGAACACTGGCTAATGAGGATGTTTCTGTACTTTTTGTTGGCAAATCTGTATATATCCATATGCATATGATTGTTTAAGCATCTGATTGGCCCAGGAAAACTTCAGTTCTTAAACGGATGATGTTATAAAACTCTATCTGTATGCGTTTTTTATATAAGAAACTCACTTTTTATACTTTTTTTATTAGAACTCTAATTACATGGTGTGGAATATACAAATATTTATAAATGCATATATAATTCTAAGCCGCATCTTTCCCATACGAAATGCAAATACTCTAGTATCAGGGTGGTCACACACATACTGAAAATGCTCATTGCTGTCCAGCTCTGAAGGTTCTTCCCCTTCCATCCTGCAGAGGCCAATTCCCATTTTTGTCTTGTGCATAGAGAAATATTTCAGAGAAGCAGCCAGCCTCTCCCATTGCCACTTTTCTTAACTTGACCACATCACCACTCCTTCAAGTAATTTTAACTTACTGCCTCAGAACATAAAAACAGACCGCAGCATTCAGCTGTGGATACTCCTTCACGTAATTTTAACTCACTGCCTCAGAACAAAAAAGCAGACCATATAATTCAGCTGTGGATATCAGCTGTTCCAGCTGAAGCATTTAGATCAACATAGCATGAAGGAACATGAATCTAATGGAAAATAAAAGGATATGAGCTTTTTCTTATAGTAAACCTCCAGAAAGCCCTATTGTGACAGATGGATTAAGGAAGTTTCCTTTTCTGTGTGTAACTAATACGGGAACGATGTATGGGGAGTCTAATCTGGACTAAGAAGTGGCAATTTTTGAACTCACAAAACATAAGTAAGGATCATTGCAAAGGGAGCAGCTACACAAAGCTGTCTGACACTTGTTTTTCTATGCTTTTTTGTCTTTTTTTAAGATGAAAGAATCCGCAGTAAATTGCTGAATTACAGAAAACACCATTTTAAAGTTCATCAGAGTATGAAGTATTGTTAAGTCAGGCCTGGGACTGAAATACGTGAAGTTATATTTAACAGATATGGATGTTTACTTTCATGCTCTACTTAAACATCTTTGAAACACCAACAATTGTCACAACGCTTGATTTCTAATCTCTCACATGAGTAGCCTTGCTGCTTAACAGATCTGTAAGTGACAAGTACATGCATTTCAATGTTGTTTTCCATCCAAGTTTGAAAAGTCAAAGAAAGAAGGACAATATAAATTTTCCTCTAATTTTGTTAGATTTTTGGCTTTCAAATTTTTAAATATTCTAAAAGCAGTGTCTGTGTTACAGCACTCCTAATGAATCCCACACATTTACTCTCATTCCAGTTGCCCACATAGACAGACATGAACACCTCACCTTTACAGCGAATAAAAAGACGGTAATCCTTTCAGCATTATGGGAATAGGAAGCATGGAGACTAAACCAAGCAATAGCCTGCTAAAGACTATTCTTCATGATGCATCACATTCATTCTAGGCAAACAGACCACCAGTTCCAATGAAAATCTTCCTAACACAAAAACCAGCCTCTTCTCAGAGACTTTTTCAAGATGGGGTTCCATACTGAGTAATAGAAGACTCAAGCCAATTTCCTCGATTTTCTCAAGGCTATGTGGCTCTTCTTGTTTTCAGACAGTCCACGTGCTTTTTGCATGCACCACCTCTTTGACGTGATGAACGTCTCTACTCACCACTGCCCATATGTCTTTTAATTCAAAAAAGAAATTAAACATAAGAAATATTTTTCTCCTCCCCCAAAAAGTGGAGAGAAATAGAGTGGTTCTGTTTTTGTTTTCTTTCACACAGTTATAAAATTTATTGCATGCTACTGCTTAAACAAGAGGGATGAGGAAATCTAGATACAGTGCTAGGATTACATTTTTCTGTGTACTGCTCCATCCTATTTCCTCTGATTTAATCAGGGAAAAATGCTGTGCTTAACACAGCTTCCTTTTAAAACTTAATCTAACCCAAGTTCACATTAAACTGGTCCAAAATTAACTTCAAAGTTTTGCAAATTCCATCCAACTTTGTCCTGGCTAATTTCAGCTGGAAGCTAGCAATGAAATTCAATATCAGGAAAGTTTTCAATGATTTGTAGTTCCAAGGGGAATTTTGCACTTTCCAAAGCTCTCTGGTTCTGCTCTTATGCTATAATGGTGTATGCCCTCACCATCTCAGGACAAGAACTTTGATTTGATAATTCCCATTCCATCCAGTGACACAAAGATCTCCCTTTGGATATGGACAAAAAAAAGGTTATGTTAAATTTACATGAAATTGTATTGGTTCCAATGGTCATTGAATTTTCTAAGTCAAGTTTACCTGTCATGTTAATGTCACAATTATTACTAATTGATATTGTGCAACTACATATTAATATTATTAATAATACCTTTTTCATATCAGTAAGCATTACTAGTGACTGTGGATTTATACTTCTTGAATATGACAGTCACTAGTACATTTGTGTGATCGATATAACCACTCAATTAATACAGTCACTGATTAGGCTTCTGAAACAATAAGATAATAGAGGTTTTCATTCCTAGTTCTCAAAGTCTAGGCCCATTGACCTATCTGTAAACAACTCTTTTGCCAAATATGTGAAAGTTGAAAGCATGCCTCTTGGCATGAGCACACTGTAAAAAATGAAAGCACGAGGTTCTCAACTATATTGTGTAGCCCAGCATGGCCCTACCAAACCTAAGTGGGCAAATCACAGGTACCCTGGCTGCAGACTCCCTACAGCTCCTCTTCTTGTTCTAACTTCTCTTTATTGATTTCACACACACAAAAAAAAAAAATCTTACAAGCATGATTTCTCAGTAACCTCATTTTTCCTGAGCATTTGGAAACTCAGTGGAGCTACTAGTTACCTGAAAAAAAAAAAAGTAGATGTACTATAGTCCTGAGTATCCCAAGATTAATTACAGAATGATATCCTGTAGAAACACAGGCATTTTGGACTAAAATATTTTTCTAATTGCTTATTTACAAGACAAGAGTATAAACTCCTTTTTAACTACAAAAATTACACAGACAACACTGAAGTAGGAATCTTGCCTACCTAGCCTTGTGCACATTTCTTACGGCTATATTACTAGTCAGGTTAAAGTTTTGTTCAGTGCCTGATATCTATCTCTACTTAATTTAGCATCATTCTTGGTTTTCAGTAATGCACAGACATCTAATCCCAAGACTCATTATGCAAATAAACATTTTTAGCTCTCAGTTTGATATATGCATTTTGGCTGATGAATTTAAAAAATATCTATTTGTACTTTTGCCAAACAGTCTGCCATTCACATACAAGCACCTAGTTTGTGCACCAGCACTTTATAGATATCGAAATAAAATCTTACATGTTTATTTTTCTTAGAGAGGAAATCCCATTTTACAAATGTGGGCCTCTTTTTTTAAATGTATTTTACTATTGAGAGGGTAACTGTACTCTCTAAGACATATTGATTTATTTATTTTTTATTATGGGAAGAGAAGTAGTTAAAACAATACTAAAAATACATGGTATTTCTAGTGGGGGTTTTACCTATCCATAACTTAAACTTTCCAGATATCATTTTGTTGTCTGATGGCACTGAGGAAAGCCTATTATGATGATAGAAAAAGAAGAAAAAAAAAAAGAAAATTCCCTGGAGTTGCAGCCAGTACTTTGTCCTGATCCTCTGAAAGATGCTTACCTCATTCCTGTTGATGTTCGCTGTATGTTTTTCTTTAGATGTTTGGATTCTTGGTGTGAATTGCGGAGAATGACTCTTGAGGTTGTATGCTGACAAGCTGCATAAATGATACATAAATTTGTTAAGAGTTCTATTTTTTTTTTAGTCTGGTTATTGAGAAAATTTTCTTCTCCAAAAGAGTGGCGAGTGATTGGAACAGACTGCTCAGGGAGATGATGTAGTCACGGTCCGTGGGAGTGCTCGAGAAACCTGTAGATGTGGCACTGAGGGTCACGGTGGGCATGGTGGTGATGGGCTGAAGGTAGGAATAAGTGATCTTTGTGGACTTTTCTAACCTTAATGATTATATGATTCTATGCTTCTGACAACATTTACTCCCATTCTATCCAAGAAGTGGGATTCTCTCCTCCTTGTCCAGGAAGGAAACATATATTCACTGTAGAGAGGAGAAAAAATACATTGGCAGCAACATCCCTAGTCATCTAGCAGCAAGACAGCATTCTGAAATTTGACCAGTGCTCCACAGAGGTCAAACCCATGAAGACACCTATCCTCATTTTGTCAGATCCTCTCCCTCCCACTAGTAATGGAGCACCATGAGGTCTTCACTGGTTTGTGCATTCATGATTCAGGATATGGTCATGATGCCATGGGTGGTAGGTAACACTTCAAGAGCTAGCTCAGATCCTTCTCCTTCAACATATTTACATGGCCACCCAAGGACTCTGAGAGTGCCTCTGTGCTGCCACAGAAGCAGCCCTGATTTTATGCTGTGCAATCTGACTGTATAGTATTTAATCCAGGACACATTAGCAGTGCAGCAGAAGCAAGCCTAGAGGCTCTGAATGTTCAAATATTTATGCTTCCTGGGTGAGTCTGGCAAGAAATGCTGCCGGGTGTGCTGCTATCAGTGTCCTATGCCAGCTAATTGAAAATTAACTTGGGCACTGCCTACATGAGTCGTGGCAATGTATTTTACCAAAACAATCATGCTCCTCCAGACAGGATAAGAAGTTAATGGGGAAGGTGGAGGTGAGATGAATCATTTTTGTGCCTTTCAAAATCTAACTACCTTACCTTGATGTCTGGAGAGACTGTTAGTGAAATCTGGGTATCAATTTGGCAGTGCACCCTTTCACAACTGGTGTTTTGCATGGTACATGTGCTGGGGATGTCATTAGCAGCTGTGGGGCTATTGTCTCACTCACATCCTCACACACTTTGTAAACCAGTATGTGGAGTTGCAGTGTAACATTTGGAGCAGCCTTCCCATGGTTTTGTAAGCAGGACAGTACTTTTCAGGAACAGACTTTTATTAACAGAACAGTAAAAAAATCACTAAAGAAGTGCATGGGAAAATTAAGGGCTGTGTAAGTTTCCTCATTTTTTCTACGCTGATCTTTCTGGTTGTTAATTCCTTCCCCCTGATATTTTTGTTGGTTTGTTTCCTTTCATACAGAAGTATTTAATTATCATTTCAAAGAACACAAATAAGCCTGAAAAAAAAAAAAAAACTGAGAGTCTTGGAGTTTATATATTTATGGACTTGCTCCAAATGAACACAGGCTATCGTAAAACGGATTCTCTCATTTCCCGATGCCCTTCTAATTACGCACGCAGCAGTATTCAGGCAAAATGAGAGCTCTGTTGTTGTTCAAAAGAGCACAAGTGCAGTCCCCTGCTGCAGGAATGATCTGCCGTATAGGAAATCAAGGTTACACTTTCGTGATTATTTAAACAGAGCGCTCCTGAGTCTCTCGTGTATGCGGTTTAAATGTCTGTCACTGTGCTGGCAAACCACATCTTATGTTTGAGTAGCACTCGCCACTCAAATAACTTCCTTTCTCTGTGCCTATTTTGGGAGCACATGGCATATTAAGAAACGGGTTCTGAAACAAAAAGGAACTGAGCAAGAAGTTCACCCCCACTCCGGTCGCGCAGAGCCGCGTTAGGATTATCTCAGGTTTCTGGTTTCCTAGGGACGAAGTAACTTCCCTGTGGGTTGTTTTGTGGGCGGTGTTTTTGAATATATGCTAATTCAGCTTTCCTGACAGGGAGACTGCTGGGCCAGGCTACTCTGCTCTTCTGACAGCAAACAGCAGTGAGAGGTAGTAGTGGGGTCAGGGCACGCACTGCTTTCCTGACAGGAGCCCTTGCTGGCTGCCTTTTGTAACCGACATGTACCTATGACCATGGAGATGAAGGACTCAGGCAGCGTGGTCCTGACAGCCTACCACCCCCACAGCCCTGCCAGGATCCCGGGAATGGAGCAGAGCTTCGTGCAGGACATCTCCTCTAGCCGCTCGCCTGGCAGCAGGTAAAGGATGAGGGTTGGGAGTGGGGCAGTGGCCTGATGTCGTGTCTGGGTGAGCCATGGGCTCTGTTGTGCACTGAAGCAGCCCAAGAGCACTGCTTGGCCTCTTGATTGGCACTTTACTCTCGCACTTTTCTTGCCTCCAGCAGGGGAAGTGATTCAGCCCAGCACTGTTGGTCATGGCTGGGAGTGGAAAATTGAAGTGCTTGCTTTAAACTGTGGAAGTGACAGATTGAGCCAGTTTCCCGCCTGGGAATCCCAACAGTATTGTCATGTGGACCAGGCGTCTGTTTGGATCCTTTAGGAAAACCAGGAGGCTGCAGTGACTTAGGCTGGATCACAGAAAATTGATCCTGGTTTGGCTTAGGTGATTATTTGATTCCTTCCTTATTCACTCACCAGCCTTATTCACTCACCAGTTCTTGCCTTTATATAGGGCTGCAGTTGCTGTTCTGCACACCCCTATACACACAACAGGAGATTGCATCGTTAGAGACTTAATCTAAATAAGAAAATTCCTTTGTGTTGCAGGAAACAGAGTATTGTCTTAATTAACGCAGTTGTGTGTACGCATGCTTCCCTGCTCTGTACGAGTGCACGCATTTGCACAGTTAAAGTAACAGTTTGGGCAATTTTATTGCCCCAGACCTGACCTTTCTCCTAAATGTAAGTGGTTGTTCTGTACAGTTTGCTCTAGTAGAAGTGGTATGGAAGTTCATACTGTTAAAAGATGAACAAAGAGGAAAACTTTATTCTGTGGCGAGACTGAAAGAAACCAGAGCTAAAGTCTGAGGAAAAATAGATATGATCGTCTCCAGGAATTAAGTTTGTGTCTCCTGTTAATAAAAATAATGATATTTACTTCATACTGTTTATTTATAACGTGATGGCTATTTTATTTTCGTTGTCATTATTTAGGTTAGCTGCATCTTCCTGTTCTTTGTGTATTTCCCTGTCTGTCTCATAAAGATAACTCCTTTGTTCCATTAAACTGTTGTTAGAGCAGTACCAAAACACACCATTTAATGTTAAGAAAAGAAACAGAGCCTGGGCTTTTAGAAGCAGACAAAATGGCATTTGTTACTCAAATCAGAGAGCACTGGTTTGGCACTGAGTTAGTGGGGAACATGTCATTTCTTCCCCAAGGAAGAATGTTAAACTGTACCTCCCTTTAAGACTGTGAGCAATGGAAATGTGGTGTTTTGCAGTGTTTCTGGTAGGTGTGCTCATTGTTTTAGAATGCCCTTGAAACTTAAGCCCAAAATGTATGAGAATTTAAATCACACACGTATCATCAAAAAAGCAGAAGTGCAAATTGTTGTTCCTGAAAGAAAAAAAAAGAAAAGAGGATCCTGGCATTTTGATGAGAAACATATTTTGGAACCTTCTGCCATAAGGCAAAGCAGTGTGTCTTTCTGTATGTGTGCATGTTCATAAGATTTTGGTGCTGTCCCCCCTTTCATGTCTTCAGCTTCCTGCAGCTGTCTAACAGCAATAGGCAAATTCTGCCATATGGGCAGTCAGTGACCATCTGAGTTTCGAAAGGCTGTTCAGGAGAGGGATTTTATTAACCCAGCATGCAGTCCTCTGGAATGCAGAGTCCGTGAAGGAAAGTGCGCTGAGTATTTTAGCAAATGGTAAAATGGGCTCTCATTTAATCCCTACTTCATCTTCAAAGAAGTCCATCCTGGACTGCATTTTCTGTATAGTTTCCCCTGCTGCCATCCTAATACAAGAAGCTTTTCTATGGACTCTTGATCCCCAGGGCAGCCACTTGAACTACAGTGTGCAGTTCCACAGCTCCAGCAGAATCATTTGAAAAAGCTTGCAGCAAACAGAGGTGTTGTCTATTTTTCGCTGGGTAACAAAAGCACTTAGGACCCAAAACCTGACTTTCCTCTGAATTCAGTTGGCTTATTTGGATGTAACTCTAATGAAGTCTACAGTTCAGATACATATCTGTCAGAACAAAATCAGCCATGGATTTTAGCCTTTTATTTGATAAACTGGCCATCAGTTCTTTCTCAGTTTACTAATCAGGATCTTTCATCTCTCCAAAACATATCTCTAGCTTTGGAGTAATGTTCTGCTCATATCAGAAGAACAACTCCACTTACCAGGCCCAGGCTTTGATGTGAGACTCTTCCAGCTATGTTTTCACTTGAAACCACTTTCAGTTTGGGAACTGTCTATGCAGAGGTTTCTCACAGAAGGGGAAGCTAATGCAGCCTCTGTCGGCATTAAACTGCTCTGCTTCCTACTATTTAAAGAAGAACTAATAATTGTTTTTATTTATTTTAAAGAAGGAAATAGTTAGGTACCTATCATGAATCTCAAAATAAATCAACAATCTTAAATATCCATGCCAACCCAAGTATGCAGATAAGAAGCCCATGGACACAAAAATTTACACTAATCATGTAACAGCACATCAGACCACGTGGCTTCACATTCATCAGCAATTCTTGGAGGGCCAATGAGGCAGACATCCTGCATGCATGTCAAAACATAGCTGTGCCTAAAAATATAGCAACCACATGTATTTTAATTCATAAATCCAGTGGAAGGGGAGCATATCTGCCCAGTTATATATTAGGCGATATTGAAGGTGAACTGTAATGAGGACAGGAGATGTGATTGCGTTACTTTGAGTGAAAGATACAACAGTATGCAAAGAAAGATGGATAATAACTTCATAGGTGTAACAAATATGAGAGAGGGATGAAAACTTGACAACATGGTGATACTATTACGATCTGCAAAGGGAGAATTCTAGCTTCCAAATTTACTGTTTTGTAATATTATTAAAAGGATTAAGAAGAGACACCACCAATTCCATGCATTCTCCAGAATGAGAGAGTATTGAGGGACCAAAGATAGCTATATTTACACATCTCCTCCTCAGCCATCTATATCATTCATTTTTATAGTCTTTTATTTTCCACCCACAGACTTCACCAGTTCCACAAATGGGGCAAGTTCCAAAAACAGCACTGTTGACATTGTCAGATGTCCAGGAGAACTGTCCATCAAAATCTTTCTTTCATTCTGTTTGTGCAAAATAGAAAACTCATTTCTCCACTTTTCTCAAGGAATGTTTAGGTCCCTTCACTTTTTTTGTCAACTGCTTTACATGATAGCAATTGTCTATGATGTTCACATTATTCTTATCTTTTATTTTCTTTTAATTTATTGCTTTTTGAGAACTAGGTATTGAGTAATCTTTGTTTGATTTCACTATTAGCGGTTAGTTTAATTCTACAGCATATGAGTACAGTGGGGAATGCTCCTGTGCTTGTGACATCCTCTTCGCTTGTTTTTAATCCCCGTTGTTAGAACTCAGAAGTCACAAGTACCAGTACCAAATACTTCAGAATATCACACTAGCCCTTTCAATACAGAGCAAAGGTGGAAGTGTTTATGTTTAGCACTAGTCATTTTTCCAACCTCACTTCAAAAAAGGACATAGTAGCTGTGCACAAATATTGTATCTGAACTATGTAGAAAAGTGGTGGGATAGCCATACGTCTTTGTCACATCTCTTTTTGTCCTGCTTGCTAGAAGTGAGAAGCTAGGAGGAGTTATTCCTGTGCTCAGAGGAAATAGGAATGACCTCTATGCCAAATGGCCAGTGAGCCCTCTGAAGTAATTATGCAATTAGGGTAGTACAAAGCATTCCTGAGTGAGTCATGCTCAAGCTTTTCTTGACTCAAATATGAGAGTTAGGGAGTTTCTCCGCCCATTTGTTACTAGTGTATCTACCAGCAAAGAATTCATCCTGCACTGCAAATCACAAATGTTTCTATTTCAGTGAGTGGCTTAAACTTGGATGTGCATGAGATCAGAATTGGTGGAAAGAAAAGTCACACTGTTAACAGGCTTTGTTCCTGCAGAATAGGTTTAGATCAGATATAAAGGATATGTCAAGCTGTTTATGCATGGAACAAACAACTTTATAATAAGTAATCATTCATACTCAAGAGAGTATATATGTACTATCAAATCCTTGCGCATGCTACACAGGTGAAGGACAAAGTGGATTTCAGCACCACTGAGCTATGCAGCCAGGAGCTCTGCTCCTAGTCAAGGGAAAGTCTGGCACTAGCAGTTGTTTCTGGGAAGTGCCTGTCCAATCCCTTCATGTTCAGCATGTCATCCTCCTGCTGCATGAGGTGGCTTTTGAGCAGGTATCACTAAAGTGGAGACTCGAGTAAGAATAAGAAAAACTTCTGAAGTTTCTGTATCACCTTGAATTACTTGCTGACAGCTTCAAGGGTCTGTACTCTGCAAGTCTAGGGATTGCAGACTTGTGGCCAATAGCAAAGTCATTATTCTGGACAAGCATGGCATCAGATCCTTCTGCACTGTTCTTCCTTTCTCGCTAGCCCCAAGATGCTACAGAGGTGTTGGGATGAGGTAGAGTGTCCTGAAATAATGTCTGTATTTCTGAAAGGAATAAAACTAGAAGAGAAGCCCTTTTGCACAAAAATTTGGCTTGTGACAAAAGGAACTGAAAGAGCAGCTCAGGTTTCATCCCAACAGGAGTAGAATTTATCACACTGTAGTAAGATCTGTATGGCCTGAGGCTGGGAGATCTGGGTTTAATTTCTGTCAGGCTGATTGAGTAACTCCCCTTCTCAGTTGTATACAAGTGATGTCAAGAATGTCTTCTAAGTGATGCAGGATAAACAACCTTAACTATTTTGGATGTTTATCTCTCGCTACCATAAACTTCCCCAGAAGACAAAAATAAAAAGCTGGCCCCTTTTCTACAGCAAATACTGAAATGGCTTGAATCTCTTGGAGCGACATGGACTCAAAACCTACAAAATTAAAATGTAAAATGTACTAAAAGTGGTAAAAGAAAACTGCGTAATAGTAGTCTAGGAAAATATTGTACTGGCACAGGCTGCACAAGAAGTATGTTTTGTGGAAAAATGAAGACTTTTTATAATTTTCAGCAGCTTCCTAAAATATGGTTTTAATACTATACTTTTTATAGATGTCAGGAATGATAATTCTTAATGAAACATTTAGTGGGAGGATGTGTATAAATAAGTCAGACAATAGTAGACACAATTTTCCTGTAGGTTTTCTGAAATACCTACAGAATGTCCTTTGGGAGCCTCACTGAGGAATGTAGTATTTATAGCCTGTTCCTCATGTTATGGTTGAAACTAGAGTTGGCTTCTCTGGTTACTTTTTAGTTTGGTGCTCCTGCTGCTCTCCCTGGTACCTCCATATGCACAGCTGATGGGAAACATCTGGCACTGTCCCTTTGATCGCTTTGTTTTGTTGAGCATTTAGCCAGCTGCCCCATTCGTTTCTAAGTCACTTATCTCTGATTTTTGCAGGGCTGGAGCTGCCTGCAAAAAGCTTAATACCTGAGAGCCCACGTGCCCTACTTCAGATTGCATCTGGCACATTGACAGCACTGGCACTGTAAACAGACAGGAATAAGGAACTGTAAAGTAGTTCTTTTGCACTAGAGATAAAAATAATTCTGTATTAATGCGCAGAAAACAGCAAAACACAGTCATGGAATACTAGTGAAAGTCCTAGGTAGGACAGAATCTGAAAAGCATCTGGTTAGCACTGTACAAATATAGAAAAACATCCTGAAATAGTGCTGAGTATCCATAGCAAGTGATCAAGTTAACATCCTGGATTTGGCTAACCACAGAACTAGCAGCTACTCTGTGGTGCCTTGCTCCAGCTGGCAGGCAGTGCATCTGCTGTTGGGGAGGGACTGTGCACTGTGCAGGCTTCAGATAACACTGCTGGGGGGCCTGAAAGAACCAGGAGAGGAGTGGTCAGGGTCATGCCTCAAGGCGATGACTGAAGCCAGGCATACTCTTTAAGTTGTTGGCCCCTTTGTTGTCCTCCTCCTGTCTCCTCCCTGTGGTAACAGTTCCCATTGTGGTCTTCCATGTCATCCTGTGCTTGCCAGAGACTCTGGAGAGAGAGACAAAAAGAGAAAAAAAGGAGTAGAAGGAAGAGAAGAGAGGGAAAGATGGAGAAGAATCTGATTCTCCTCTTATGTGCATAGTAAAGGAGTGAGAAATACTGAAAGATGCTGTGTTGTGGGACCATTTACAGTTGATCCTCAAGTCTCATCAGAGAAATACAGCAAGGGGTTTCCAAATGACATTTAAGGTGGTGATTCTGAAGTCGAAAGCTGAAATGATTTAACACAGGTTGTTTGAAAAAGAGCCCCCATTACCCTGAAGGACTGCTTTAGCTGAGGTCAGCGTAAGTGCTTGAGCTGGCATCCCTTGTAATTAATGCAGGGAAAGACTGATGCTCTGTGAAGGAACCCTCAGCTCTGTAATTCATTTCTTCTTCCTCTGCTTGTATCTTTTAACTTTCCAGACACCACCAGAGCCTCTGGTCTCTGAGGAAAGAGAGCGGAACAAACACCGGAGCAGAGAGCCCATTATCAGCTTGTTTGTTCAAAGGTGGCTGTATTCTTATTTAGGATGCTATGTGTAATGCTCAGCTACTGTGAGCCTGTGGGATTTTCAGATGTGTGAAATCATCCAATGTAGGATGGACATACACTAGAGGTTTAAATAGAAAAAGGCAGAACAAAGGAGAGACAGAAGTACGTCTCTCCTTGTCATTACTGCATTTCCACCTGAGCACTAGACAAGCCATTTATAACGTCTCTTATTGCAGGAGTTGCTCTGAGCATATTATGAGCAAAGTAATGATGATTAATCTTTCTGTGGAGGGTAGAATAACACTGTCAGTGCAAAGAGAAAGAAAGGGAGTGTATACTGAAAAATTATATTGGATGCTGAAGTCCGACTGGGTCGACAACCTTTACCAGATTAAAGACAAGAAGAGCAAGAGGCAGGCTGGGGAACTGAGTTTCCAACATCTGTGGACCCAGCCTCAGGACATCAGTCAGCAGGTCACTTGCACAGTTTGTCACCACAGATGGGAGAAGCTGTAAGTCCTCATGTATTACTGCAAGTAATTGGAAAAATGCTATAATCCCAATAGGCAGATTTGGAGAAGGAATAACAAATTTCTGCAAGGACTGAATTTGGCTGAGTACTGTTTCTTCCTAAAAGCTGCAAATCAGAGAATCTGCAGTTACCCGGACACTGGTTTAGTCTGTGCAAATTGTTGCGGAGGTGATGGAAACCTCCTTATCGTCAGATTTTCTCCCTCTCTCTAATAAAAGTTCAGAACAAAATATCATTTAGGCTTTTTTTCTATCCCAGTGTTCAAACCTAGTGGTCAAGAGGGAATTTAAGACTGAGAATCTCAGATCCTTTTTAATATTATCTTTGTATGAGAGCAAGACCTGGATAGTTGTAGTATTCATTCTTACTTGAAATGAACTGCATTTTTTATTCTCCTCTAATAAAAAGTCAAGAATAAATCCTACAGTGAGGCTTTAACTTGGGATAAAAGCTATGTTTATACTGAATGACTTAGTTAATGTGTACAGCCAATTGAAATTCTATCTTTGAATTCACTGAAAAGGGGATCACGCCAACAGAACTCATATATGTTGTCAATAACTCTGCTTACAGACAATGACTGATCTGATTATGCCATTTCTTCTGTCAGCTCTGGCTGACTTCCTATTTAATAGCATCCTTGCTAAAGACAAGATGAAGTCTGTTTAAAGGTATTTAAAAAATAATAGTGTCCAGGCCTGTTTTTTTTTTTATTTATTTTTTTTTTTTTAATACTTCCCTCTTTTACTGAAATATATTGAAAACTTCAGTTCTAAACATTTGTCTGGATGTAATGGAGATAAATGTAAAATCTACACCGTAGATACAGGTGAAACATGAGGAAGCTTAGGGCATTCTCTGAAGATGTTTTGCAGGCTTGGCTGTCCTTGGTCATTTCTACGCCAGATGGTGCCCAGATCATGCATGTGCAAGGAAGTGAAAGGAAAACAGCAAGCTTATCCTGACGAACAGAGACAACGGAAGCCTTTGTACTCAGACAGCCAAAGGATTTCACGTTGAAAGTTTTCACTTTTGGAGAGAGAGTAAGCAAAAGGAAGCAAGGACAGCTGGCCAAGCATAAGAGAGAGTACTTTTAAATATGTGTCAGTCTTTAGTCTCCTGCTGGAACAATCACACCTACCTTGTGTAATAAGGCAACTTTTACTCAGAGGATGCATTTCCCCACCAGCCCTGGTGATCTCAGTAACTCTTCACTCCTACCTTACTTGCTTTCGTCCCTCCTCTCTTTCAATTAGCAAAAGCAGTTAAGCAATGTGATTTTAATGATAACATTACTGCAAACGTGAGGTTTATGGAAATGTTAAATTATACTTAATTACCTGTGTACAGTATTCACAAGGCTATATAAGGAGCATGACAATTTAGGCTACCCGTGCATCAAAGGCAATTTGCAAAATCTACAGCAAGCATTAGATCTGTATAGACCACAAGACAAAAGACTAACTTGAATCTTCTTCAGTTCTATTTCTTCTATCCATCTGTTTCTTCTGACAAAGAATGGAAATTAAAAATAAACAAATGAAACTACTATGTCTCTTTCTGAAGACTTCTTCAGCATCCAAAAACTTCATGTTCTGTATTTATGAAGTACACCACAGACTTTTGTGAGGGACATTGAATATGCAGCTGTTTCTTGTGGTCAAGATACGTTGCAGCCTTAATTTAATCCAGCTCTTCTATCTTTTTTTAGTTAGGATCTTTTTTTGTTTATAAGGTTAGCTAAGCCAGGACTGAAGTTAACTCTGCCACTCTCAGAAATTAAGGATGATCATGCAAACCAAACCAGTTTGCCTCAGTCTATACTGAGCACAAGTAAATCTGAAGTCAATTATAGTTATATGCCATGCAACAGTGAGTCACATATAGGGTGTACATTGTCGTAGGATATCCTTAAAGGCCCATTTTATCTATTCAGATTCAAACAAGGGGTATTATATTCATGTGGGTAATGGAAATGCCTATAATTGAAAGTATTAGTGATATCAAGAATTCTAGAAGATACAGTAAATTTTGGTTTTCAGGGTTAAACTTCTTGTACTTAAATAGAGACTTACTGAAGCAGGGAGGAGGCATATTGTGTTTTTACTGAATTCACAGTTCTTTCTGGTTGCTCTCATATACAGGACACTTAAATTTGTGCTCTCTGAGTACATAAGGCCCAGATGTGATGTCTGTGTTCTGATATGGAAAATTCATATTACAGGTAAAAAGGAAACACATAAAACAGTGGAAAAAAAATCAGAAAGTTGCCTGACACCGTAAGATTTATTAGCAAGACAATAAATCCATAGACTTAGTGAATTACCACATAGTGATTACACCATAGGAATTTGGGAAATCTTTTTATGAGGTGGCTGCAAGCAAATCCAGCCTCTTTTGCCTCCATCCAAGGACTATCTGCACTAGCACAGTTTTGCACCCAAGCCAGTGAGTGAGTGTAGCATTGCACTGCCACAACTGTATGGCTTCTGACCCCTTCTCCAGCTCCTGGCACAGCACTGGAGGCTGGAATTCAAAGTGTTTAGACTAATGCTTCAGGACTGATAAGAAAAATAGGGTATGTTTTTTCTGAACAGGCTGGTCTGCTGATTAATAGGTTAGGCTGGCTGTTTTCAGGGCTAAATGCTTAAAGTAAATAGGTGAAAAACACTGCAGCATTTTTCTCAAATATTTTGCAGACTGGAGGGGAAACTTTATCTGACTTACTCAAACCAAAACAGAATATCTCATTCATTTGTGTAAATCAGATTCCTACTGCAGCAAAACACAAGAAAAAAAAACCAACAACAGTGATATCCACTTAACAAAGCTTAATGGCAATTCTGTGAAGATATAAAAGATTCACCATCTTGATCTGTGCATACTCCAGCAGAAGAGTCAAGGGTACAGCAGGAAGCCAGAACTAGTCCTGATGAATAAATTTTAAAATAATTATATTTTTAATTAGGTTATATATTTTTTTCCATAATTTAGCCAACCTGCGTGAAGAGCAGTGGTCTGATTTTCCTAGGGAATAGGGCTTGAAATATCTTTTATTTCTTAAACAACAGAGAGGCCAGTCAGCATCTGACTATCCATTAGAATATCTTTTCTGATTAAATCTCATCTGCTGGATCAGGTGTATGGTGATGTTTGCAGGATGAATTGAAACATATTTAAACACTGTAAATAAGGTTCATAACCTTTATTCGTGAGCTGTCAGTTTAGCCTTTGGTTACTGATTCATTTCAAGGCATTAATCCAGGGCTGCAGCTATGCTAAAACAGACACTGTCTACTGCGTAAGTGGGTGGAAAAACATCATTCAGCAGTTAGATGGGTTTATCTGCTGAATGTATGTCTGTAATTCTGTGAAGGCAATGGTATTACTAAGAACAGATTGGTTTCTGAGACTGCCTCAGACCCAACCAGCTGTAGTTAAAGCCTCAAAGGCTGACAAAGTGCATTCCTAATTATATCAGTGGAGTGGACAGCCAGATTATGTTACCTCCTTTGAGAGTATTGGCGATGATTTTCTATCACTGTGATAGATCTTATATTTTATCAAACTGCAAGGAGACCTCGGGCTGTGCAACTATTTTAATGGAAATAAGACAAACACTAAAGTGATGTATGCACATCTATGGAACTACCATAAAGTCTTCAGAGAGCCACAGCCCACAACTTCCCTCACTGTAGCAGTACCAGTAACATTTGATAGGAATTCTCTGAAGACTTTGAACATATTTATTATTGGATTCAACTGTGAAATTAATGAACATAGGTACTAGAAACAGACAAAAGAATAAGAGAGAGTGGAAAGAGTTCTGATATCTTTAAGAAAACTGATATTTATGGCTTTGACCATCTTCACAGGCTCTTACAACATTCTCTGACATCAATATTCTTAAGCAACTGGTATAGCTGAGGATGATAAGCTCAGTATTTATTTTTTGTGCTCTTCTGTGATCTATATATAGTTAAAATCTTAACTTTTTACCACTTTTCCATCACTGCTGACACTATACAATGAGTAATGCCTTATAATGTCGTTATAGCACAGTAAATTTAGCATCCTCTGAATAAAATTTGAAAGCAAAGGCTACATCTTAAGGAAAAACAATGAGCAGCACATGGTTACGTATGTTGAGAGGAGTGACATACTCTTACAGAAAGGGAGGAAACTTCTTGATCTTCAATATTAATAATACATATGAGGAAAAGAATTTGCTCACTATGCAAAACTACTGCTGTACATTTTATGTTTGGGAAAAATCCTATTTGCTTAAGCAAATATTTCTGGCACCATTGGCCTTTACAACATTTAAACATTTAAACTGGCTACCTAAAGCGTGAGAGATGATACAGTGCTCTGTATGTGCCAATTGGAAAATCCTGTTTTGAATTACATGGGGTGCTCAGCCAATCAGATAAAGCATGCCTGTAGAGAGAATATGTTTGATTTAACAGCTGAAGTGTGGAGGTTACAGAGAGTTGAATCTGTGGCTTATTAATAATGTAGTTGAGATATCACAACATTTGAGGCTAGATATGATACTCCTTCTGGCTGCAGTAGGCTTTGGAGTTGTCTCTAACGATACAAATGTTAGTACTCTGCAATCAGCTCTATTTCCCGGATACACTTTGCAGTCTTTCTTATTGTTCATTGATGCTATTCATTCTACTCTCCTATTTTAAAACTCTTAAATTCATCACAGTTATAGAAACAGTTATAGAAGTTCTCGGTGATTGCATTTCTATTTAATCTACTTTTTGCATATATAGGACTTTTTGATAAAAAACAATAAACTTCAGCCAAAACCTACTGAACTACACAGGAAAGATAATAGAGTGGGGCAATTCTGTAATGGTCATTCATGATGGAAAAAGTTAGTAAGTTCAATGGAATTTTTCTCTTTTGGATTCATAATAGACACTTTTTTGGATTGCTCTCAGAGCAACATACTTACAAATGGAAATGCTGTCACAAGTTAACATTGGACCCCAAAATTCAAACAAAACAATGAGGCAACACAGACTTTCCTTCCTATTCTGATTGCATCACTGGAACCGCTGCCTAATGTGGGATTTTGTTTGAAAAAACTTCCTTCTGTGTTTTTTACAGTGCTGTGTGCCTGCATTCCTGTTCATTTGTATGCTTGATTAGCTGAAATCAAATAGAATGATGTGGATCTTCAAGCAGCTATAAAAGCGCAAACTAGGCAAAGCTAACAGCAGCAAATACTCTGCATTGCCGTCTTCATGGGAATTGTCCTTCAGAAAGAAAAAAAGCTGATGCAGAATCATGTATGTGTTTTTCCTTCATGTTTTTTTTGTCCTTACGTAACTGATCATAAGTTTGCTCTTTCGCAGGCTTCAAATAGCCATGCGAACAGGTAACAAAAGATGTATTGTTTGTGCCTCTGCCTTATGTGCAGCTGTCCTCTGGTCAGAAGCTGGGAAGAAGTGGCTAGAATTTAATAAATTCTGTAAGTATCAAACTGCGAGATTTTTCCTCTACCTGTGATATTCTTTCTGTTTTTCTACCACTCTTGATTTCTGTTGAGTTACTCTTCTGTGGTTTTGTAGTAAATCCTGTAGATTTTTAGAACCAGAAAGTTATTTTGGTTATTGTAGTTGATGTTTTATCTCCTAGGGATGGTTCACTGAATTGATTCTGACCACAGTCATCTATTTAAATAGACAGAAATATGATTTTTATGGGGCTAAGCTGAGAAGATTGGTGAAGGTTTTTACCTTTCTACCCATAGTTTTGGCATGTCTGTTCTATGTAAAAATAAATTAACACTACAAATAAGCAATTTAATCAAGAGATCCTCTAATCATTAAAAGCATGTAAAAGAACTGAAGAGAGAACTTAAAAATGAAGGATATAGTGACTACTCGTTAAAGAAATAGCAAATACGTGAGTCACACTAAAAACATCTAAAATCTACTTTTATGCCAGCCATGCATTCATTTTAATGCTTTTGCTGTGAGAATAAATTTAATGTTTTGCTTTTGTGTTATCAACAAAAAATTGATTAGTAAATCTCTGAGGTAGAGCCATGTTTGACAGCATAGGAAGAGATCTTAGTGAGTACAGTTTTCCATTACCAAGCAGTGAAGTGATGGATAAAGAAGCAGGTTGAAAATGGATGGAAGATCATGCAAATTTCTCTAGTTGAAGACCATTTTAAATGAAAACCCAACATGTTGATCTGATGTGGGTTTTTTTTTTGTTTTGTTTAAATTACTGATTTGATGATACAATTGTTGGAAGCAAAGCTGTAAAGAAGTTTATAATTGGGTTATATGGAAAAGGAACTGATTACTGAAATCAGAGCAGTTACTCAGAAGACTAAACATGTAACCAAAACACACTGATGTCACCAGGCATTTCAACAAAGAAAGCATAAGAATATACTAGATCTGATGGGGTTTTTTTGTTGTTTTTTTTTGAAGCAGTTAAGTCTGTATGCTCCTTTTATCTAATCCTTTAAATGCCTTAGATCAAGTGTTTTCTTACACTGTATTTGTGTTCTGAATATTATCCTATGCAATATGTAAATAGGAAAGTCCTGGTTTACTGGAAATTATGATAAGAAAGCAGCTTCATGGTTAGCTGTGACCTCGTGCTACAATGTTTGTCTAACAAAAATGAAATCAATTTATTTTGCATCAAGAAATCAATCAGATAATATCCTGGGAGGAAATTCCTGACTTACACACTTGTACTTTCTATACTGTAGAAAGCTTTCTGATTTGCTTTATTTATGAACACTTTGAACATCTTTTGATGGATGAACTCTTCTTAACCCTAATAGCAAGATAAAAAATGAGCATTTTTGCGACTCCTTTTTGTTGCTGTTGTTTAGTTTTCATTGGACATAAACTTTATCATGATCTTATTCTTAAAGGCACTCATCCTGTTTCCCATAGTGTTTGCTGAGTCTGTTTCATATATTCTTTATTCATATTCTTTAGCACATTAGGTTGAATTGTCCTTCTGTTATGGATGGGCACCTGGGGGAATCAGTTGTGCTGTCCATGAAGGACAGACACAAGTGACATGTAAGCTTGTCTGTGGAATATGACCTGGGGACTGACCTGTGGTCCTTCTGATCCACCTCCCAGCCCAGATCGCTGCATCAAAGTGTTACAGCGAGACCATAAAAGTTTCCCTGGCTGTCCTAAGAACTGTAGCTCTGCCTATGGCAGATGTAGAGACAGAAAGTGTATCAAAATACAAAATAGCTGCCCACAGACCTATGTACTTCCTGAAACTGTGACAGCTACGTTTATGGTAGTGTTTTCTAAAGGAAATTCTAGAGGAATAAGCAAATCGTGGATAGAAAATGGCTTAGTTTCTACTTGTTCCTTATTTGATTATATATTGCAAATTCCCTCCAATGCAACAGATGCTATATGGTGTTCATATACCTCCAAACTACTTCATCTATTCGGACTCAGAAATACAAGCAAGTTATGGTGATTTAACAAACTAACACTTAACAATGTGAGATTGTCCAGGGACATGCTCTTAACATGGAGCAAATAAAAAATATCTTAACTAACATTTTACCTCTCTCATGGCAGAATAAGTTTGAATAATGTCACATCTGCCATGGTCTAAACTTACACCTCATATCTAAAATGGCTCAGATGACACTCAGGAATTTTTCTAGTAGTTAACAATATCATTATTTCTCAAAGTTCTTACAATAAGATGCTTCTGAAATCTTTCCTCTGGACCAAAAGAACTACATAACTACTCCTAGGAAAATTTTTGGGGTTGATACATGACTGCGGAAAAAGGGGGGGCATTAATGCTTTCTTTATGTCTCCACTACAAATTTTTGAGATCGGAAAAAATTTTTAATCCACATATCTCAGAAGGCCACAGTAGTCACTGTTAACTTAAATAATAACACAGCATCAGACATCCTTGTTCAAATGATTATGTTATGCCAGCTTCTAAATACGTTTGATTTATATTAACTTTGCACTGGCATCATTGTTTATCAGCACAGAATCCACAGTACAAACTACGTGGAGAAAGAAAGTTGTTTGAGAACATGTGCTATGTTCATTTAGGATTTCTCTCCAAGGTAGGGAGAAGATTAATACAGAAATGAAAGCAAAGGCTCTACAACCTCTGCCAGCTCCTTTTCCAGTTGCCTGAATGCTAAAATGATCACTGAAATTTCCTCAGGTATCTCACTGTTTAGCCCACACGTGTGTACAGATCCTGCACAAGTGATGTCTATAAGCCTGTGCAGAAGAAATACTCCAAACCCCCTTGGCAACTGACCAACTGGCTGTGATCAGTCTCCAGGGCTCAGTCTTGAGCCTGGATGGCTGTGTCTTGATTGTCAGCAGTGCTGGCAGTTCAGGAGCAGAACACGTCACATGCTGGCTGCTTGTCCAAGAGTGGTTCCAGCTCCAGCAAAGGCTGCTCCCAGTTGGGCAGCACTCAGTTTCAAAAACATCCACATAAAAGTTGGCCACCGCACAAATTATAGGTCTGAGGAAGTTCTGCAGATAGCTGTCATTGTGATGGAAAGGAAAAGGTAGAATGCCAGGAGCTTGAGCTAGGATTTCAGTTTCTTCTCGCTGCTTTCTGGCAGTTGGTCTCAAGTGGATGCAGGAATCTTGCTCCAGTTTTCAAACTGGCACATAGCTGCCTCAAGGCATTGCAATAATCCGTGCTGCAGACACCAGTGCTCTCAGAGGGGATTGTATACTCACCACATATATGCTCCATGCACTTGACAAACTCCCTAGATGACACAGTCACCATTTTCTTCCCTTCATCAGATGTTCTGTGCTCCTGGTGGTCCTTGCCCAAGCACTACTGATGAAGCCAGATCTGTGTTACAAACAAGCATCCATGTTCCCAGTGCCTGCTTATCTCCATGGTCATGAAAAAGGACATGGAGAATGGCTGGTATATTGCCCTGTTCTCTTAGTGTATGCATGGATCATTACATAAAAAGGGGATAACAAGGAGAGTGAAATTAAGATAAAGAGATTAAAATGCAAACTAAGCAGCTCATTAACACAGTGAAGCCAACAGAATGCCACCTGCTTTATGTTTTGTCCCCTTTTGGAGGTTGATCCTGCAGGATGGTCAGCCTATATTCCCTGTAGCACACCCCAGAGCATGCTTTAAGTGCTTCACAGGACTGTGGTCAGACTGCTACGCACCCCAGGAATCAGCCCATGCTTAGTTTTTCTGCTTTCTTAAAAATCCCTTTTCAGCTTTGAGGGCTAGCTTCTGATGGCCATTTTCCTTCCATCCTATCCCCCACTTTTTGCTTTTTTAAACTTAGTAGCCACCTCGAGGCAGGGTGAGGCCTCAGGTTTCCCACTGAAGATAGTGAAGGATAGGCCCCTTCAAGGACAATATTTTATCTTGAACAAGAGGTCCTATCTGAGGTTATTCAAAACTCCTTTCACTCAGTGTATGAAAAATGACAACTTCAGCTGCAGAAGAGAAAGGAGACTATGTAATAAATTCTCAGTCATTGTCAACTTATATTCCAGAGGGGTAATTGGCTTTTAAATCAAATCAAAGAAAACCCCTAGTGAAGTAGGCCCTGCAATGTGCTTCACAGAGTGCCTTGTGTGTTCTGTAACTCCAATCCAGCTGTCACCATGGCAAGCACTTCATGCACTCAGCCTCCATTTCATTCCAGTAACACTGAATCATGAAGAATATCTCTACGTTACTATTACTAAGCAAATTTTCAAATTGTAGAGCCAGATGTGTAACTTGCCTGAAAACTATAATTAGACAAAGAAGACGAGGCAAGCCAAGGCATTTCTTGCTGTCATTGCAAGCATGCTCAAGGCTTTTGTTTTAGGGTTGTGATTCCTCAATTTCCCTATGAGCAGATCATTATGTAGCACTTTAGAAATCAATACTTATTTCTTATTATACTTTTTTAAAGAAAAACATCGTTCTCCATGGTATGATCTCTCCCATGCTTCCTAGCTATCTGTGTGTCCATACATGTAGATGTGTATGTGTTCGTTATCTCTGCTCACTCTCCACATCCCCTGCAACAAAGTGTTACCACCATTACAAACTTGTGGCCATCTTCAAACAACTGCTAGATTTTCTACACAGACTGCCAGAAATAAAAACGCAAATAAAGGACACAGTCACCTCTTCTCCCCAGTTATAAAATTGGCCCAGGGCCTGGGAAAGACAAAACACAGTCTTCAATCACTGATTAAATTAAAGGTTTGGATATCCTCACATACATACATAGCCTATAGGGCTAGAAATAATTCTCACTGGGTCAGAGCACTAGCTGTATGCCTAGCAGGACCTGAGATGACAGCTTTAAAATCGCCATGTAATTGAATATGGGAAAGACACCGGTTTTTTGTTGTTATGTTGTTCTTATATCCCTAAATTTCTGAGTTTATGTAGTGAGAAAGAATTCCATCTCTGAAATCCTTCTGTCTTAGGGGCACAAAATGACATTTTATGCCTGACATGGCCAGGGAACACAGTGTGTTGTCCTTACGATGAACAGTATTTTTCAGTGTGGCTGTACAAAGAGCAGCATTTAGGAGCCTTTTTCTTCAAATCTCCAGTGCATGATAACAACAACAACAACAACAGTATTTTCACTGCACACAGAAACAAATACCATGAGCAGAGGTGGTGTAAGCAATTGACATTTTATGACTGATACGAACAAGTCTCTATGTACCTTGGAACTGAACCAGCAAACAAGAACATCAACCCTACCAGAACATGGCCCCAGATTTTAGACATCCTGAGAGCCTCTTATCAAATATTTTGCTCAGAAGTAACACTTTCTATAAGTTACAGTCAGCATTATTCTTCTGTCTTGAAATCCCAGCAACCACTGACACTTGGGTGGGTGAGAGTGATTACACGAATTTTGGGCTTTCCAGCTGCATTTAAGCAAGTGTGGCAGGTGACTGCAGACCTCTAAGAGTGCTGTGCTGTGTACTGCAATTTCAGGATGAGAGATAATGGCATTAAGTTGTGTATGGGAAGGTTCAGGTTGGACATTAGGAAAAATGTCCTCTCAGAAATATTGGTGAAGCATTGGGATAGGCTGCCCGGGGAGCTGGAGTCACTGTGGCTGGAGGTATTCAGGAAGAGGGTGGATGTGGGACTGAGGGACATGGGTTAGTGAGCATTGTGATGATGAGTTGATGCTGGACTACATGATCTTAGTGGTCTTTCCCAACCTTAGTGATTGTGTGAATCTATGATGGAAATTATGTCTCTCTGTGTATAATTAGTCTGGACTCTGCTACTGAAACCAGTCTATGCTGGGTGTTCCAAGTCCTGTCCTCCAGTTAGATCTCCAGATGGAAATCAAGCGAGAAAGGTCTGTGTCTCCTGTCACTCTTAATGTCACTGAATTGTGACAGTGGTAAACAATAGTAATATGCAGAATTCTGAGAGGTTATTTTGTGGATATTTTTTTCTTTCATACTATTTTTTTAACTTCTGTTTTATTCATTATGTTGAATTGTCTGTGACGTTTCACAGTGAAGAGGTTAACAATGATTCTTTCATTACACTCACTAATTAAATTTTATTTTCTTCTGCTTTCTTTTTTGCTGTATTGCATAAGACTGGCCTCTCAAATTCTGCCTGACTGCCAAGCCTAGTTTGCTTTTTTGGTCAAATAATTATAAAACCTTAGAGTAACTCAATATTTATGTTATACATAGTAATTAGATATGGCTTTGCCTTATGTATGTTTCTGTTAGAAGAAGTGAACTTTGGAGATTGAACATTTGCTATTGATTGAACCTTTTCAGAACCATAATTAGGTATACAAAGTAAAACTTTTTTTTTTTTCTTTTTTCTATTTGTGTCCAACAGAATTTTCAGACTGTTTAGTTAAGGATTTTTTCAAAATCCTTTTACGGGAACACATATCATGATTTACAGTCTCCTTCAAGTAAAATGCAATAAAAATGCTGATCAAATTAGCATTACCTAATGGGTGAAACTAGTAAGACATTTTGTTTAAATTAAATCTTCACCTCTACGAAGATGTGAACTAGTTGATAGACTGTTAGATGCTCACAAGAAACTCATCTCAGTTCTTAAAATAATGGTAACTGGCCAAGCAGTAATTTGGCAGTTCCAGTTACTTTTACAGTCACATTAGTGAAGAACATCTGTTAACATAAAAATATCTCAGATATATTACAGTGGTTTAACTGTAGTTAGTTTAGCAGTGCTTGGTTAACATCTAAAGGTTGAGGGGGGAACAAATGTCTTATGTTTGGCAATTGTAAGCTAGAACTTTTATCCATTGCTTGGCTTTGCTTGGCTGTAGACAAAGTTCCTCTGTTTCTCTTCAAACTGCAGTAATCCTTCAGCCCTTGATGTAATGAATTCTAGTTTTCCATACCCTTCATAACACTCTTTGAACCCTTAGTCCATATCATATGTTATAAATATTCTTTTTTTGGACCAGAGATGCTGGCAACCATTTCAGAGTGCAGGAACCCTACCTCTAACTTTTCCCTGTGTGCCAAAGCCATGGAGCAACAGCAGAAGTGATGGAAAGACCAGTTTGGAAAGATTGTTTGGGATGAAGAAAAGTAAAGGTGGGAAGGATCAATGAAAGACATGACTGTTAAGGGTCAGAACATCACTGTCCTTGAGGGGCATTTCAAACTATACCTAGAAAAGCCTTTTCATGGTTAACCCTGGTTCAAGGTGTCAGACTGGGGCTGCAGAAGCAGCAATACCAAAGACTGGTCCAGATGAGCAATGGTAGCTTTGCAGGCTATCAGCTTAGATCCTTCTTTCCCAGTAACAATTTATTACAATTCAGATATACTAATTAGCATAATTTCTATATACTATAACATATATTATATTATATTACATTTCTATAATACTAATTTCCTTATCTTCTTGCCATGTGACTGATAGGGGTTCTTACTCATTTCCCCCTCATTCAGTGATTCCTTCACTAGACTGTCATTCTTTTACTCTTTCCCTTCTTGTCCTTGGTCTGTTTTTGAAGTGCTGAAATGACACAAAGGTGCACCAAGGGAGGGTCAGACTGGGCACTGGGGAAAATGTCTTTACTGTGATGGTCATCAAGCACTAGAACAGGCTTGTTTGAAAGGTGGTTGATGCTCCATGTTTTGGCTAGCTTCAAAGGAGTCATGCAGTTGGACTCAGTCCAGCTGTTCTTCGAAGGTCACTTACAACTGAACTCTTCAGTTTTGAAAGAAATAACAGCTGAAGAACAGTAAGTGACTTCTCTTGGGAACTGTATTGTATGTAAATCATTGGGTTTAGGATAAATAACATCTTCTCTATGATGCAGTAATGAAAGAAGAAAGATAGGATTTTAATGTAGGGTCCTAAAAGGAGCATATGGTGGAACATAACCAGGTGACCGAAAATTTAGGTGTAAAATCAGAGACCCACTAGAAAAAAATTCCATGTTCGTAAATTCATCACAAAAAATTTCTCCCCAGTCACATGGCTCCACATACTGTTTCCAGTGTGTATATGGCCCTGGCTTGTGGCTCTCACAATGGGCACTAGAAAACAAGCTCAGGATCTTCCTGTTAATTTACTAGTGGAGGAGGTTTTTTCCACTGGACAAGTTCATTTGTCAAGGTGACCTTTGCAGCTGACACTAAGCTTTAGTGTAGATAGAGAGTGCTATGTCAGCTAATTTCTGAAAATCTACTTGGTGGCTGGCAGCACACACACACTGTAAAATAAAATTCTTCCTACAGGCTCTGGGAGGATTTTTCTGTTCCACAGCTTTTGTATATCAACACTGTGCATTTTACAGTCTTTCTTCTGCCATGCTCTGTAAATCCTCTTCTCTTGCGTGGCTGATTTTACATCTAAATGGTCTTGAGGTTAAATAGTTTCTATTGAAAAATCCCTACTCTGTAGGTTAATGTCCTCCTAGTCAGAGCTAAGATCACAGTTAAATCTTAATGGATCTTGCTTACAGGTAGGAGATTTTGCAGATTCCCTGACAAAGTTCAGACAGAAGCAAAACTTCAGAGGTCTCCTGAAGTTTTAATCTTTCATGGCATCTGAGCAGCTGAGGTCAAGTCTGAACTGCCTGGACATGAATGACTATCTTTTTCCTATCTGAATTGTTGCTTTAAAATACATCACTTATTAAGTCTTAGGACATTGCCATTCTTCTACCATGAAAAACAAGATAGATTTGGAGCATGTGTATTTAATACACCCCAGTGTTAATGTAAAATCAGGCCTGGAGAAGAGCCTCTGATTTTTGCTCACTGGCAGCTGGAACAGATCAATATACAGAGACCCTGGAAATAGAAGTCATGTTTCAGAGGAAACCACTACATGATTAGGATCATGCCAGTTTAATATCTGTGGAATAATTAATCCAACAATATTTCTTCCAGTTCTATTCTTGTAGTTTTATTTTCATGCTTGCCATATGACATCAGTTAGACAAGTCCTCAAAGCAATTCCCTAGCAGCAGTGACCTGTTAAAACAGAAGACTGTATTTAGAAGCAGGATCAAAAAAAAAAAAAGAAGAAAGGAATTCTTTTTTTTCTCAAGGAGAAAGAAATTTGGGTTGAGTTGATCAGAATAACCTACAGAGCATTTTTTGAGCCAAGAAAAAAAGGAGTCACAATCAGAAAAAGCTGAAACATATCATTGCAACATCTTCTAAATGAGCTGTTTTGTTTTTAATTTATGTAGATTTAATTTTGAACAGAAAAGTAAAACAAAGTCAAAATCTCTGAGATCAAATTGTTTATTGTTCTTCTGATTTTCTGTGCGAAAATAAAATGGCTTTGTTTCAGATGAACTTAAGATGAAGATTTTTTTCAATTACTTATTTGGCTGAAGCACTGACACTTTTAATAGCAAATTGTTTTGGACTGGTTTTTACATCCAGATGCAGCAATGAAGTTAGGCATTTGTCTCATTGTAGGGATAACTAATTTATTTCTGCAGTTGTAAAATGGAGTCAACAGGAGGTCTATTTTATTTCTTAGCATTTAATTTTCAAATAAAGAATAGGGTGAAGCCACGTGTGTCAGAAATTGTTAGTTGTATGACATTCAGTATATTTGCTGAAATATTTCATCCTCTTGTCCCTATATATAATAAATATGGAATTAATACAGAGCTAGTTCTTAACTGATCACAAAATAGAGTCAAATAAAAATTTTTACTCGTGGTACTTAGGGACATGGTTTAGTGGGCAATAATAGTGACAGGTGTATGGTTGGCCTAGACGATCTTAGAGGTCTTTTCCAACCTTAATGATTCTATGAATTACGATACCAGCACAGGCAGATCTTTGTGTAATGCAGATCCCAGCCAGATTCAGTAGAACACCTGTGTATATGAGTTCAACGCTGTTTATTTTTCATAGTACAGCTGTGATTAGGACTCACCCTTGTGCTGGTTCAGAAAGTCAGATAAATAAATAAAAGAATTTAAAGCATATTTAAGTTGTTAATGGCAAGACTTTTAACTAACAGATCTATCTAAAAGATTTATTTAAATCATAGTTCAGTAAAACACTGTATTTTGGAGGTATGCTAAATGCAAGGACACAGCAGTGAGATGCTCACTGTTCCCTTGCTTTTAAGTATACATAATGTCCAGTGAGTAGTTAACCACTTCCAAATTTTAACAACTCACTGTGAGTCCCTCACTGTCCTCTCCCGTTATGGACAGCAAGGCAGACACTTCATCCATAGCTGAGCTGAACTGCCCTTTGGAGGAGGCTTCCTTTCCACTGGCTATCATTGGGAACCTGTGGCACACAGGGCCCGAACCCCCATGTCCCAGTTCAACATCTAGTGCTGGATGAGGGGACTTGGTGTTTACTGTGACACAGGGAGCAATTTATTTGCTGACAGCAGCCTGAGAGAGGATAAGCTTGTTGTGAATTGCTGCAGGTGAACTGGTCTTGCTTCTTCCCCTCCTTCCTGGCCTGTGTTTTTCTGCATTACACAGACAGCAAGCTGCTAGGGATTTGGGTTGCCTTCACATTTACCAAATGCAACCAAACCTCACCTTGATTTCTAGGAAACTACAGAGAAGTTTTACTCTGTTAAAACCACTATAACCAAGGTTTTCCTAAATCCCATCAGAGAGCAACTTTGCAAAAAGGCAATCCTCTATTTATTTTTAAACTCTTATGTGTTTAAACTATATTTATCTGTTTATACAATACTTAGAATTAACTATAAAGTGACTTTAATTTCTACATACAGTAACAGCTTAAAGAGAATAACTTAAAGATCAGTGAATCTCTTTTCTAAAAAGAGGAAGTGGACATCCTTGAAGGAAGGAGAGGCAGTCTTGTGAATATTCTGCCTCTGATGGAACGCCTTTGGGAGGTAATACTGTAGATGCATTTAGCTGGAAAGATTGGACTAGCATCACATTTGTCATTCAAAGCAGCATTAGCTGCCGGGCAGCTTCTGGTCACAAACAATGCTAGCTGAGCTTGTGGCAGGAACAGTCCAAACTCATAGACCAAACTCCTGGTCCATTCAGGTCCTTCCCTGCAGTGTATTCATAAAATGTCGCCTGACAGTCCCTAAGCAGACCTACAGGCAGTAATAAATGACCTGAGGCTTACAAAATTTTCAAGGATTTACATAATTCTAAAGGTTGACCAGAAGAAACAGAAAGGCATGTCGCAGTATGGAATAAAACACAAAACAAATCGAACTTTACGAAAAGCTGTAAACCCAAACCACTTTTGTTGCTTTCTGTCCCTACAGGAAAGCTGTCTGATTCAGGAAGTCCTTTCCCTTCTCTTCTCTTTTTTTTTCTGCCTTTTTTTCCCTTTCTCTTCTAATTCAGTTCAACCAATTTAATAACAGGTTTTCTTTTCCCTTTCTTCTGCTGAAGGTCTTTAGCTATATATTTAGAGGGAGTGAAGAATAATAGAGAGCTTATAACCATAAGTCAGTTTTCCTTTTGAGAGACCAGTTTAAGTATTGCAGTGAATTAGTAAAAGTTTGGTGAAGGGAGTTTAGTTGGACCATCTCAAATGCTTTCCATGTTTGAAAGTAATTTCTTGGGCCTCTTTTTACTGCAGTAACTGCAGTAACTAGGAAGAGTGCACATGGGTCCTCCCCAGCCCGCAACTAATGTCATCCCCTAAATTTCAAGAACTTACCTAATGTTGAAAAAAAAGAAAGAAAGAAAGAAAGAAAAACAATCATGGGCAAGTCTGCAAGTCTTTATGCAAAACCTGGTGCTTACTTTTGGCAGCATTCATCTGTGCCTCCCACTGTAAAAACAAAAGCAATAAGGTTTCCCCGTAAATGTTTGATTTCTTAATAGCTGTGCTCTGGCTTGCTTCTCTTTCTTAGCTGGCACTGTGCACTGGAGAGAGCTCCTCATTAATTTGCATCAGGTCATTTACAATTTTTGAGTTATGTTAATGGTAGTGTCTTACATCCCTTTAGCAGAAAACACATAAATTGGCTCTGTCTTTTTCTGAGACACCCCACAGGGACTCTCTTGAATTACAGCACAGCTAGCACTGATTACTTTTTTATTTCTCCTCTTAGGAAATGGATAAAAGGCTTAAGTTCTGACACAAACAGGAAAACACACTAAGAGGATTTATCCTGAAGGCATCTACTCTTTAAATAGTGATGGAGCAGTGTCAGTCCATTTCCCACAAGGGCCAGAAGCTCCACCGCTCTTTGTTCTCACAGCACTTGTATGACTAGAGGCAGAATACCCTATCACAGGCTGTCAGATAGCTCCCAGAATAAGCAACTTTGTGATCATAGGCTGAGAAAGAACTTACTGCCGCTAGGAGCATGAAGAAGTTGAGTTTCAGAAGGACTCTGCCCTGCTCCCTTAAGAATAGCACCAAGGATTTGTTCTGCTGCGAGGTAAGATTTGCAGAATTTACTAAATCAATAACTTAGCCTCACAGACCCTGCTCCCTCCCTCTTGTTTTCTTAAATAAAGAGTGACAGGAGAGGGAGTAAGCTGACAGAGTTATCACTAGTGGAATTTTCCAGCTTTTCCAGGCAGGAAAGGGGGGACAAAAACAAGATCCACTGTTGAAAAACAACTAGACAAAGTGCAAGTGAAAGAGACTGCAAGATAGGCATATGGATGTTGTTTTTTTTATTATTTATTCAAGTTGAAATGGCATGAAAATACACATAAAAAACCTACTAATACAGTACCATTTAGGGTTTTATTGACTAAGTGTCTTTCTGTAGTATTATACTTCATTATAGTACAACTTTTTCCTCACTGTTTATACTGTTTTAAAATGTATGTCAACGGAATAATGTTCCAGAGAAGGAAAAACCTTTACTTCAAATTGAATTAATCACATGTTCTCCCTTTTTTGCTTTTGTTTGACTTGTCATCCAAAAATTTGCCTTTTTTAGCCTTTATCTTTTGGATGTCGTACAGATGTCTGATGTTGCTGTGTATTTACATTCAGTGCTGTGGCTTTAATTTAACTAGCACACAAGTAGAGGGTTATAGACACCTAGCTTTAAGTGAAGAAGAATCTTATGGCATATCATTCAGTGGCAGGAGAACGAGGTCTGACAGTTTGATACCTTCATACAGATTACAAGGCTAAATGAGCTGAAGTATTTCTACAGGCACAAATACTTTATCTAAATCCCCATTTTTCAAATTGTGCTCAAATCTGTCTTGGTTCTGTACAGCTAGCAGGCAGGGATTTTCTGCCTTTTTCTAGTGGATGCTTTCCATTTGAAGGTGCTTCTTTCTGGTACAGTGCAACAAGATCTGATGGTAAGCACTATGTAAAACTCTTGATCTAGTCATGAAAACCAGAAAAAATCAGGGGTGATGAAAACCAGGACATGTCCACATTGTTTTAATCAAACAAGCTTATTTATGTAACCTAAATAAATGAAAATATAGACAGTAGGCCATCAGTCCAGCACTCAGGGACGGGATTTCTCATCCCACATGAAGGAATTCCAAGGGGTTTCTCTCCTGCCGGCTGGTCAGTATGTTGTTTACATCTCCACATCTCCAGAGCAAAGATAAGGAGTGTCAGAGGAATTGCATTTAGGAACTCCTGTTCCCTTAGAGTTTGCCAACACTGAAATGGCCAACACAACGTTTCCAGTTCCAAAGTCTCACTGCAGTAAAGTGTCATGAGCCGGGGTCATGACCGCTGGCAGAAATAATACTCCTTGCCTTGGGGAAAACTTTTCAAGGATTTCTTCCCCTGTTGTTTACTCTGTAGAAGCATCTCAAGGCATATACTGAACATCAAATGGAAGTCTCGAATGGCATGGGATGCTGCAGAGCAGCACAGTATGATGATCATGATCCCATATGATGAGTATATCTAAGATTTTAGTTGACTTCGATCAGAATGAGAAAGTAAGTACTTTCTTGTCAGACAAGGTTTTACAGAAAGGAAGTCCAGGCAACTTGTGTCCCAGGTGATCTGACTTGCACTAGCAAGGTTTTTGATTTAGAATGTTTAGAATAAAAGAATCAGATCAGCAGGTTCATTCTGAAATTTCTACTGGACAGTTTAATTCTAGCACAAAGAGATTTTTCTTCACTAAATGAAGTGTCATTACGAGACCCAACAGTGTTCAATCCGGTTGGATGGTACAGCTTACTGGCATCAGTGACACTGCCCAAAATACCTTCTGTGATTTTGCAACTTCTTTTTCATATTAACAGAATTCTGAAGGGTCTCCCATTGATGGTTTTTCTCCTGATTGGTCCCAATAAAGGTGATCCAGTCCATGCAATGATAAGTTAACACACTCCTAGATGCTAGAACTTTTCCAGACAGGGCTTTGCAATGCATTTCAAAAGCAATTCCTAATTCTTAGCATTTCTAAGACATAGAAACGCAGATGTTTCTAAATAGTTAGAATTTACCTACTGTTAATAGTGTTTCAAGATAATCACCAAATTCTGATAAAAATGAGCCAAACATTATCAAAATTTCTTCAAGTTTTAATTGCTCCTTAGAAGAAAGTCTTCTAAAATCCATTGTTTTGGAAAACTTTTGGTGTTGAACTATGAGTAAGGGATCATAGTGATATAACAGCCTCTTAATTTGATACATCTTTCTCCTATACAAATACACTTTGAATAAAGTCTATTCCATTTTTATCTTGAATTAATCTTCCATTTAGCAGCAAATTAATGTTGATCCTTCGGTTCATGACATTCCACTACATATGTTAAATGGCTTTTTCACAGAGACTTCATCTTTTAGAAGATTGCCAAAACATTCCTTCTTTTTGTTCGAATCTTTGCTGTGTATTTCATGTATGCATGAAACCATATATAATGATCTTCCCCTTTGTGTGTGTACTTCATAAAGGAAAAAGAGATTTACAGTACATTACAATACAAACAGACTGACTTTATGGCAATCTTGCAGAAATTCATGCCAAACAAAAGAATAAATAACAGCTGTTTTAATCACAGCCAAATTTAAAAGATAAGGTTTGAATCTAGGTGGTCAAAATCTGAGGAAACTGAGCAAACTTAATGTCTACAGAGAAAGACAATGAGTGTAATAGCATGCAATGAAGCTGAAGGAAAATTTTCAAATGTCTCTGTGACTTAGAGCCTCAGAATCGCCTTCAAAAACAAGCATGCACACAGGAGCACTTGCCCTCCCTGTAACTGAATAGGGCTTGTGCTTTAAACTCTTTAATTGCTTATGAAACTGAGTTAGACAACTTTCCCTCTTGGTCCCTTTTGGACGCATAAATTGTGCGTGGAGGAACAGAAAAGATATAAGACCAAGCAGTGGCTGAATACCAAGGATACCAACTGAAACCAAAGAACTAGAGGTATAATCATGGCTATTCCTTTATTTCATTGAAAAGCTATCTAGTGTTTCTGTTTTTGATTAAACACATGAAGATGTGTTAGCCTGTTCAAAATCTTGTGGAAGCATTTTGAATCAATTGCAACTGATGTAAATATAGCCCTAGACTGGAAATCTGCCAGAGTTAGTGAGCTGCAACAGTTCAGTCAAGATGCATTTTATCAAAAGCAAGGTAAGTAATTTGGTGTCCTCATGGGAAGGATAATATTACAACTACACAACATTCATAAAATGCCTGTATAGTGAAAGATCTAACATGATCATTAAAAGATGGATGAATCTTCATCTCTTATCATAGATTATGTCTCTTATCTAGGCAGGAGCGGGAAGAGGCGCGTGTATTCACCATGACAGAGGGCACGGCATCAGCTTAGCTGTACCCATTTGACATGAACATGTGAGCTTTCAGACATTATTTACTGTGTTTGCCTAGCAAACTACTTTTTAGAAGCTATCCAGACAAAAATATGTACAGGGTTGACAAAGCTCAGATACAAACTTCAGCTATGCTGCGTAGGACTTAGCGATTAGCAGTTCTATTACTCAAAATGTACCAGACTTTTAATCACAAACTATCTCTTGTACCAGAGCTGGCATATCTTTAAGGAGGCTTTCTTCAGTGTACAAAAGCTCACCATCCCCAGGTGTAGCAAGTCAGGAAAGGAAGACAGGAGACCAGAATGGCTGGACTGGGACCTGCTGGTCAAACTAAAGAGCAAGAAAATGCATAGACACTGACACCATGGGAAGGGTATAAGGAAGCTGCAAGGCTGTGTAAGAACAGGGTCAGAAAAGTCAAGGCCCAGTTTGAACTAAACTTGTCTAGGGATGCCAAAAAGAACAAGAAAGGCTTCTTCAGGTGCTGGGACTGATACTTGTGCATGGATTGAGGCAACCCCCATTACCAAAATAAGCTGGGAGATGAAAGGATTGAGTGCAGCCCTGCTGAAAAAGACCTGGGGATACAGGTGCATGGGAAGCTGGACTTGAGTCAGCAGTGTGCCCTCACAACCCAGAAGTCCAATTGTATCCTGGGCAGCATCAAAAAATCATGTCCAGGGTATCAAGGGAGTTGTTCCTGCCTCTCTACTCTGCCCTGATGAGGCCTCACGTGGAGTACTGTGTCCAGATGTGGAGTCCTCAGTACAGGAAAAACATGGACCTGTTGGAGGATATCCAAAGAAGGGCCACAAAAATAATCCATGGAATGGAGCACCTCCTCTACAAGGACCTGTTGGTCTAGTGTTTGGTGACTACCCATGGCAAGGTGGTTGAACTAGATGATCTTTGAGGTCCTTTTCAACCAAGACCATTGTAAGATCCTATGAGAGAGCTGGGGCTCTTCAGCCTGGAGAAGGGAAGGCTCTGAGGTGACCTGATAGCGGCCCTTTAGTGTCTAAAAGGGACCTACAAGAAAGAAGGGGGCAGACTCTTTAGCAGGGTCTGTGGTGACATAACAAGGGAAAATGGTTTCAAGGTCAAAGAGGGTAGATTTAGGTTAGGTGTAAGGAAGAAATATTTTGCAGTGAGGGTAGTGAAACACTGGAACAGGTTGCCCAGAGATGTGGTGGATGCCTCATCCCTGGGGACTTTCAATGCAAGGATGGCTCAGGCCCTGGGCAACCTGCCTAGCTGTGGTGTCCCTGTTCATTGCAGGGAGTTGGACTAGATGGCCTTCAGTAGCCACTTCCAACTCTAAGGATTCTATTTTTAACACTCTTCAGTGGCTAACTGTTATGTGATTTTGGAGGTACCACTTTATTTGACAACTTCTTGATTCTCTTGTTAAGATGAATTAGTTTTTGCCCTTATTGTTAATTAAACAGGAAGTAGCTGGGAAGTTCTAGTAGTAACCAAAGTCGTGGTCCTGCTTCTATTATCTATTGGATAATGTTTTTGATATCTGGGTTCAAATTCTCAGCTGTGACTGAGGAGCACTCTACACAGCTAAAGATGCAATTCTCCAAAATTCTCTTCCCCTTTTCCCAAGGTGAGCTGGTGCAAACATAGAACAGCTTAGCAAAAGCCAGAATAAACTAGTAACTCAAAATAGTCAAGAATAATATCTTCCTATAATGTACTATGTTTATGAACAGTAGTACTTCCTGGAATAATATATTCCTATACTACACTATGTTTATGAAAAGTAGTACTTCCTGGAAGTTCTGGGCCATCCAGTGTTAGTACTGCCCAGCATTAATAAGCATTTTGTACCTGTGTTAATGTGATTGAAGCTAATACCAACTTCTGAGAAGAAGACTTTTCTCTAGTGAGATTTCTTCTGAGATTTCCTCAGCGATTTTCAAGAGTCATGATTTACTCTCCTTACATCAATATTAAGAGATATAATTTCCAAAACTTACGCACAAAAATCATTTGTCTGGCTTCGCTAAGGCTGCTTGAAGAATTCAGAATTACTAACACCACTGAGAAGTTGCAAATGATGGCATTGTATTTTGTAAATATTAATGGCATCTAGCTCCAGTGGTTTCAAGATTTGCAGTGTGTTTGAAAATCTATCTTTGTAATACCTGGCATGCTGCACCTTCTCTCTGAATGTTAATGGATTAAATAGTTGAGATAAATATATGGCATGCTGCAGCTTCTCTCTGAATGTTAATGGATTAAATAGTTGAGATAAATATCTAAAATAAAACTAACAAGAGAAAAAAAGTGTAGTTGAGGAAACTGGAAATCTGCTGGATACCATCTATTGATGTTCCTTGTGAAGAACTGATCTTTCTTGTTCTGTTATTTGCTTTTTTTTTAGACATTGCAAAAAAATGTGACAGTCAAATATTACCAAATCTCTCAGGAGTCCAACTTGGAAGCATCACTGACTTTTTTTTTGGCTTCTTACAAAGAAAGATCTTTTTTTTTTTTTTTTACATACACAAACATTCAAACACAAATTAGAAAAATGCCACTTGAAGTTTAAAGTGTTATTTTGACAGTTCCCATGAAGATGTTGCTTCTATCATCTTATTATGAACATTGAAATCATTTTAAGTTCACAGAAGGTCTTTTATAACTCATTGATAGGAACTCTATAGTAGTTTTTTGTTTTGCTCTTTGTAATGAGACTGTAGTGTAATAAAGTAAGTTTTATCTTTGGTTCATCCTGCTCTCTGAAAATGTCTGTTCTTTGGAGACCTGTGATCTTTCATTTGGTGTTCTCTGGCTGTTGGCTTTGTCTCCTTCAACTCTAAGCTTCTACTCTTCAGATTTGCTCTGTCCTCAGTTTTGGTTACATCTCCCATCCTCTGAACATAACCTTTAATAGACTTATCTGACGACTTAGGATCTACTTGCCAAGATATTTCTGTGCTTACATTATAAATGAAAATTCTCGAAAAGTATTCCCAACAGGAGTCTACTGCAGCATTGTTGGTTGGTTGTTTTTTTTTAATTCAGATTTGTCTTTATGCTTACACAGCTATGCTTGCAGTTACTGATGTCCTGATTGAGAAAAGTTACCAAATAATACGTCATTATTTAATTTTAAAATGAGTGAAACAAAGAAGATGAATTTATTAGTAAGAAATCAGTTGATCAATTTTCCTCAAAATGTTTGTCAAATCTCATTTTAATGTAGCTTTCTTTTTATGGTCCAAAGGTGAAATTTCCGTTGGCTTCAGCAAAGCCAAGATTTACCTCTGTTAATATGACCCATCTGTTTGGGATGTTTTGGTAATTTGTTTATTTAAAATTCGAAATATGTTTTGACCCTGAACATTTTGCAAATATTTAGAACTTGCTGAAATGAGAGACCGGTATATGACTGTTTCTGATACTGAAATATGACTGTCAAATGCCGTTGATGAAACAAGGGAAGCACACCCATCAGCTGCACTCCTCATCCCTTCTCAGTGCTTGTGATCCCCCTGTGCTGTACAGGTGCCTCCTTCACGTGGCTCTGTGCAGAAAGCCCTTCTCAAATGCCTTTATTACTTCACCTTTACTCAAGGCGCTCACCCAGCCCAGCAACATTTGCCTTCTATAAAATTGAAGAAGGAGAAAAGGAACAATCTGGAGATGGCTGAAAATGGACTGAAAGGGAGATATCCATAGAGGTGCTCAAGTCATTCAGGATAAAGTCACTGACTTTTCTGGATGAGAGTAACCAACAGGCAGTGTGCTGAAAAACTACTTTGCTGTACTTTCTGTATCAGTTGACATATAAACATTTTTTCTATTTATTTATTTATTTAGTAAAAAATAAGAACATAGTTTTTGAAGTAATTCTTCCAGACACCTTAACTACACTGAGTTATTGATCAGTCTCATTAACAAGCGTAGAGTCTATTCAGCACATGTGGGACTCTTTACAAATTCATACAACCTTTACAAATATGCTTGAGTGGCAAAAAATAGAATTATGGACTCATCTTGGTTTTTGCGTGGCTACAACATTTTCCAATAAATTTTTCATTCCTTCTCACTGATTCAGTATGCCACAAAGTACAATACACCATGGAAAGCACAAGCTGAGTTCAGAATTGCCTGACGGCCAACCCAGAACTGCAGAGAAATATTGAAATGGTGAGAAGTAATGCTTTTCATGCAATTTTTTAAATTTGTAATAACTTCAGAACTAGCAATACCACAAAGAAGGATGTTCTGAATTTAGTAAGGGATAAATTAAGCCAGTGCAACTGTAACAGTTTACAACTAGCTGAAAACCTGAGCCAGGATTTTAGCAATGACAGTGTGAAGCTACTCCCCTCTCTGTAAAAACATTTAACACTAACTTCCCCTCATAAGGTTTTTTTTTGTTTTTGTGGGGTTTTTTCAATAAGATAAATATTCAATGTGTTACTTAGCTTTAAAATATTAATGTATATTTTTATATTTCAACATTATTTCAGTCCATTGCTGAGAATACTTTTAAGCATTGTGTTTAAAATTATTTTCTGTGGATTGCAGGGTAACTGTTAAAATTTATGACTAAAATAAAAATGAATTCATCAGAGAGTCAACATTCATATTTTGTAGTTTAGTCATTGCCTCCTGTATACATTAAAACATATTTAAGGAAAATATTGTCTTAGGAAAATAAGTACTGCTTGTTTGCTTTGGTCCTGAAGCCTTCAAAAAAAAGGGTTTACTTAAAAGTGTGTATTGATTATAGGACAGGAGAGAGTAACATCTGGAGTTCACTTAGAGCTAAGCACAAAGAAATCTTCAAAGCATATTGCATGACTTCATGCTCCCATTTAGTTTACATGTTCACTCTTAGGAAGTATATGCCCCCTTTCTTTGCTTATGTCAGGGGCTTAAAGAGCTTACGCTTGTGATATATGTAATTGCATTAGAAGCTTTCCAGGAGATAATATGGTCCAGTTCTTTAAGATGCATCCTTAATTCAGCCAAAATGACTCTGTATGTCTTTTGAAGTGCTTCAGAGAGACAAAGTTCTATAAACAATATGAGCTCATTAATGACAGTAATCATGTTAGTTGAAGGGAGAACTTATACAGAAGGCTCTGAATTATAATAATTAGATATTCTTCCACTATTACTACATAAATGCAAGCAAAATTAGAAGGTATACTGAGAGCCATAGCAAGTTTGACCCCTTATGTTTCAGTGCTTACTTCATGCCTGATTATGCCATATTTTTTTCTCTGTAAAAAATCTAGTTTGTGGAACCAGACCCAAAAATCTTGCAACACTGTCCTGTTTCCCTATGGATTTTACTTGGTTTGCTTCTTTGCTTGTTGAACAAGCTTGCAAACGTGCATTTCCCTTATTCTTAATTCTATCCTGTTGTTTTGCAAATAATGACTGGCTAAGTGTGAGTTGATGACAAAAGCTTATAGATTTTTTTGTGAGAGAAGATTCTGGACCAATTGGCTCACTACCTGACACCTTCTAGCCACCTTAGGATTTGTAGTTGCCCATACATGCATGCCCTGTTGTGCCCCAGTGAGTTTGAGGTGATGCTGTTCCCTGGAAGTGCATACAGAGCTGTTTCTTACCTCTTACCTTTCTTACCACTGCCAGAACAAATGCAAAAGAGAAACACAGCTTTTCCAGAGCCTTCTCTGAGAGTTCTCTCACTGCCACAGATGGCTCCCAGGAGCAACCTAATCAGTGCATCAACCAGCATTCGTGCAGTCCCAGAATTTAGATAGGATATAATGCAATTGTGCTACCCCATTTCCTTTCATATGACTCTTTCATTTTTGCTTGCTACTTGGACTAACACCCTAGGTAGCTGCTTGCACCCAGCTGCAGAATGAAATGTGTCTGCATCATGCTTACTGTACATCTTAACCAAGTAACTCATGCCAAGTATCAGTAACCTTACAGTAGTATGTTCAGGGCCATCATATATTCTGATTTAAAATTACATCTGTGTGGAATCTTAAGGGTTTACTTTGGATTTTGGCATGCTTAGCTATCCAGCAGAATCTCTGGATGATTGCCAGACAACTAGAATTTTTCTGAGACATCTATTCAGCATGGGTAGATAAACAGTGCAGTGCACAAGCAATGAGCCCAATGCCCCTGAAGAGCTTGATCAGCATAGGGTATATGTACAGTGAACTATCAGATTCCCTGGGTTCAGTGCTCAGGCACAAAGCACTTGTACTGTACATTCACAATAGATCAAACATTTCCTGGAAGAATGGAGTTTCCTCTGGTATGAAATCACTTGGATTTAAGCAAGCACCAACAGGACGGAACATCGGTCACCTCTAATAACAAAATACATTTAAGATATGGCTACTCACAGACATAACTTTTACCTACTACTGTCATGCCTAGATGTTTTTATTCTGCCCAAAGTGATTGTGACTTAAATCTACCATATACTGCCATGATTGCTCATCTGTAAGCCTTAAGAATTCAAAACCAGCATATCCTGCTGTCTCTTAATCTATGAGAAAAGAATCCTCTTCCAATTTACTTGGAAAAAAAAAAGGGGGGGGGTTGGAGGGGAGATTAACAACATACTCTTGTTAGCGATAATTATTTGGGAATCCCTGTTGCCCTTTGGGAACGGCTTTGTTAGGACAATGAAGACAAAATAGAGTCCCTTTCAGATTTTGATAGATGCATTGAAGCCATGTAGTGCACTGTCTCTTTTGTATCAGTGCAGCACTGAAGTTTTGTGATTGCCAGCATGGAGGGGAGGTCTGGGTCATGTCCGCAGAGGTCATCGTTGCCAGCAGGCAATACCTAGAGAGCATATTCCCTGCTCTCCACTTGCTCAAAGGGTCTGATTGTGAGAGCCCTCACACTGACATGCACAAACAGAGAGATTATTCTGCAATCTCCATGTTCACCCACGGGGCAGTCACAATGTGGTCCTTGTTGTAGATGGGGGTCTTCTGTGCCACTGACGAAAACATTGCATCACAGAGCTGAAGGAGACAAGGTGAAATGCATTTTTTAGATGCTGCAGGTAACACTGACATGCAAGCTTCACAGCTGAATGTCCTGACTGTAGCTACTACTTTGATGAACTGAAGATGAGTTATGAATAAATGAATGAAACTCTTTTGAGTCTTGCAAGTTCTCTAAATCTAGTAAGCTTTTTCGCTGTTAAATCTTTGAATCCTAAGACTTGTCAAATGTCTTTATGCCCCCCCCCCCCCACAAACAAAAAAAATTTTTTTTTAGGAATGAAAAAGAAACGTGCAGACAAAAAAAAAAAATTTGTTTTCAGAGATAAAAAGGAACCTTGGAAATAAAATTAAACATTTTCAGAAGTATCACTTGCAGAATGTTTTGTGGAATACAAAGGCATACAAAGTACTGAATGTAGCTGATACCGTAAAGTGATAGCTTAGCTTATTTTCAAACCCAGTTTTGTAACAGAACAAGGGGATTAATATCTGC
Source organism: Odontophorus gujanensis (assembly GCA_013399175.1). NCBI lineage: Eukaryota > Metazoa > Chordata > Aves > Galliformes > Odontophoridae > Odontophorus > Odontophorus gujanensis. Next base: position 557,740 of record VXAB01006039.1, on the reverse strand, counting down.
CAGGCAACAGGATGAAAATAAACAAATAAATGAATGCTGAAATTAAGTTGTATTTTGTATCTCACTCAAATACTCTGTTGCAAGAGAGATTGTGACGCCTCAGTCAACTTAACGAGGCTGGTAGGTTAAATGCTAGATGTCGGAGAAAGAAAGATGAAACTGACTACAATTTTTTCTAACACCTGCAAGATAATCAGAAACAGAAGTAAGCAGATGGAGCTGTGGGATGTTGCTGGGGGATGTCTCTCTGATTAGAAGCCACTGAACACAGAGAGAAGGAAGCAAGCAGACAACATACTGGGTCACCAGGAAGGAAGCAGAAGATGAGATTTGGGGGAAGAGTGCTGGCTAAAAACAAGCTGTGAACTGTGCACAGAGGTAGTATTTCCAGTTGCTGGACTCTGCCTGCAGCTTTTACATGTTTAAGGAAAAAAGAAAAAGGAAATGTTGGTACATGACTGCTTCCTAAATATTCAGAACAGACAAAAATATAGTTCTTAGCTAAGAGGAAGAAATGTTTCCCTGGCAATGCAAGGTACTATCTCTCTTTTCACATCCAAGAAGAATTAAGCAGAAAGAGTGTAATTATGTATTCTGTCAGAAGCTGATGAATAGTTATGGTAAACTGTAAGACAGAAAGACTGAGGAAATGCAACAACAAAGTACCCTGCCGCTATTGTGTTATTCAGGCACTACTGACTTCACTGGAATGAGCAAGTACACTGATGGAATGATTGTAACATGAAAAGGTGGCTTTTGGTGCTCAAATGGCCAGGATAATTTGTTTCCTGCATCTCCCCCTTTCCTGTAAATGTGACTAATTGTGATGAAGTTAATTCAGGACTCACTGAATTAAATTGAACATAATGATCTACAAGAATAAGATGTCCTGTCTCTGTGTAAACAAGGATTAAATGCTGTTTTTAGCTACAAGGTGGCTTTATTGCTCCCTGTCTGTTTTATGGATTCTTTACCACCCATTACTTAATTAAACTGAAAACACAAGCCTAGCTTTCTCATTAGTCAGCCCATGAGCAATCATTAGGTGTCACTGAACCAGTTCTGCATGCAGTGTGACTAACCTCTGCTTTGGGGATAGGATAAGAAGTGCTTATTGGATTTAGTACGGTTATCCTGAAATCAGTGTGTGCTGGGAGCCCCCAGCAGCTTTCTACTGCTCGACATACACAACATAAATCATAGGTTTGGTGAGCCTGCTTTGCTATTGCATTTTATCAGCATTACAAACAGAACAAAATTGCAAACTAGAGTCACATGCAGTCGAATCAGTCTCCATGTGTCCCATGGAAATATCCTGCTTCTTTGCAAAAATGCTCTCTACGTGATACCATCATGTTTCTCCTTTACTGGCACTCTTCAACCCTTTCTTGTGTGACTGATGCCCAGCAACAGAAGGGTTCTTTGATAACATTGGCCATTGTAGTATACTTTTCCTTTCTTTCATTTTCTTTCATTTTCAAGTATTTTGGTTTGTGTCTGCGTGGGTTTTTGTTTTGTTTGTAATTGCATCCTGAAAACAGTTTCAGCTCCCTCAGTGGAGTCACTGTAATTTTTGTTTGGTATTTCATCTTTTTCTACCAGTGTTTTCCACCTAGGAAGCCAGGATCTGAGACCTCTCCTGCATTCAGTTTCAGTCTGCCTTTCAGATTAGCTCACCACTGCCTATGTGTGTGAGAAGCCAAAGGAAATGGAGCATGAGCTTTGTGACTGGTCCTTGTCTAGTAAGATTATTGTTTAATTTTTCTGAAAGAATAGACTTGGCTTAGTAGAAAAAATATATATATCCTTGTAAATTTCTCTATAGACACCTAGGAAAAGGGCGAACAAACCAGAAAGTTTCAAGGATGGGAAAGATACAAGGAACATAGGTTTCCTGCTACCAGAGTTCCCAAGTGACAGGCAACCTGGGCTTGTTGACCTATTTCTGAGACAGGCATGCTGAGTCAGTACTCATTGTGTCCTCCAAGAATGAATTAAAAGCAGTGAGGAATATGCTTTTCTTCCTCCATAGGAATTCTTTCCTTTTTCCTGAAACTATTTTTAATGGCTTTGAGTGGAGGAAGTGGAGACAACTGCCATTATCGCAAAAAGCAAGACCACTTCCTCCAGGACAGAAGCTCCAGGTATATGGGTCAAAATAGCAGCCAGAGAACTTTTTCCAGCAAATGAGACTGAGAATAATTGTAGAAGATTTGTACCAGACCACTTGGAAGCAATCTTCAGTTGTTTACCAATAAGGATAAAGCATCTCTGCCTAATCTTTCTTGTTACAGGAATTTTATACAGTGTGATTTAATCAGAGCTGAGACAACAAGTTTCAGATATGAGATTCTCAGGAGACTCTGTTCAGCTGATTTTTTAAATAAGCTCCATACTTCCAATATTGTTGTAAATGTATGTTAATTACCCAGTAACCTCTGACGTATTTGGTAAATCTGGTTGTCACAGCAGTTGTTGCCATGCTACGTAATCTGTTTTGCATTTAGCTTTTTGGTATGATAATATTACAAAACTCACTGTGAGCAAAAAAGAAACAGCCCGCCAAGCCTCATTCTTCCTAATATGGTGAAATGAAAAGCCTTGGTTTGAGTTAGCTGTTAGAAGTGCTGATGGAGTCAAAGCCCAGGGATCAGTCTGGTGTGGTGCCCGAAGAGCACAAGGGTCATGGTCAAGATTCACACTGGGAGGGCAGGAAGTGTTTAAATTCCCTGACCATGACTAAGTGATGGGAGGCAGCAGAGTGAAAAAAAGGGAAAAACTCTCTGCTCATCCCAGCATGCCTTTGACTCCAGCACAGCGAGAGTGTTATTTCTGCGAGTGCTCCTCTGGGCTGTGCTGTACAGCAGATGTGCAGTCTTATTTTTTAACAAAACTTTAGGCCAAGACTGGTATTGATATGCAGTGAGCAGCAGTGTGGGGGGCTCAGGCAGAGCTCCAGGGTACAGAGGAAGCTGGGGAGGGACACAAGCCCTTGGCATAGGCTCTCTCCTTGCACAGCACTGAGTGGAAAGGGGCCCCAAGGCCTTGAAAGTGCCAGGAAGCTTTGCCTTTTTCCTTATTTGTGTTCACTATCACCTCTCAAACAAAGGAGCAAAATTTCTCATAGCAGCGAGCAATTGGCTAGCAGGGACCACTTCCCCATCCCAGCCCTCTCCCCACTGACTGCACAGAGTTTTCCTGGCTGCTTCTCAGGGATTTGTCTTCTAGTTAACGTCTCTGTTTCAAGATATTTGGCACAATACTAGTGATAACAGTGAGGCCCACAGTTTTTTTTTTCTTTCTGTTGCTGAAGCAGGGAAGAGAGATAGGTAAATCCAGACAAAAAGATCGCAGACCCTATACCCATTGCAGCGATGGTTTATTGGTGGGTACCTCAGTCACCTGAGTCTTGTTGAACAAACACTGAAAAGCTCACGTTCCCCCAGCAGGAGACTGTGTGGAGACCATCCAATAGCTTTAACTGCATGTGTCACAAATTCTTCTCACATTCCATAACTGGGGCCCATCCTAATTAATAACAGTTTTGGTGTTGTGCTTAAAAACAGTCATTTGCTATTTGCAAGAAGAAAAAAGTACTGAAGGTGGCACCTCTCACCTTCCATTTGTCTCCACAGCACAACAGCACATTTTCACCTCCTGAAGTTTGGTCATCTATCTGAAAGCAGCTGGCTAGTAGCATACAGGCAGGTTTTGCATCCAAATTGTCCGCATTACACCCTGTTGTTTCTGGGCTCAGAGCTAGCATGAAAGGAACTGCCGAAGCCCACCCAAGTGATGGAAGCAGGCCCTGGGACCACAGGTCCAGTCAGCTTCAATATATAGTGAGGTCTCTGTACATCCATTATGAGACCTTGGAAAAGAAGGGAAATACTAAAAAGGAAGCTTCTTTTTTTTTTTTTTTTTTTGTTAATGTAGTAAAAGTGATGTTTGTGGTTTTAAACAAAGGGCTGTTGGCAGGATGATGCCATAAAGGAAAGGAAGAGAAAGGGAAACTGCATTTGAATTATTTCAGATAAGTGAAGGCCAGAAGACCTCATGACATAATTTTCCATTAATTCCTGTAGTCTTGCTTTCTAGTCATAATTATGTTACCTCTTGACTTCTTTGTACAAAGATTGTGGTGGTTTGTATTACTTTTTACTGTAATTACTGTAATTATGCTTGCAAAATTTGTTTACAAGTATTGCAGCTGTAATAACGTGACAGAACAAAGTTAGATAAGAATTTTGCAGTGGGCATTTCATAAATGTGAAGTTATATCACTGTCTTCAGCTGTACAAATTTACAATGGGAAAAGACAAGAACAGAGGGACAAGTTTGTTGGTTTACTAAAAATCCAAAAATTAATTTAAGAGATCTTCATATTGAATTGTAACATGAAATTTGATATTTAGTGAATCAGTTTTTTTAAAACAGTGATCAAAATCTTCTGTTTTGCCAATAACATATAATTTCACTTCTAGGACAGATATTAGTTAAGATTTTATTCATTTTAAAGTTGTTTTTTAAAATATTTTAAACAGACTGTTCAAACAGAAAAAATGATTATTCTTCCGAACTAAAATATCTCATTTTTTTCATATTTTTCTTTCTAATATTCAGTTCATGGTGACAAGATGAGTTTGTACTATATTTCAGTGTTCGCAAGTCTGATTATTTTTCCTGAATGTATTTCAGTGAGTAAATAAAACAGGAAGAAATAGAAAGGAAAGCTGAGGCACAAAGAAGTTAAAATGCTTTTCCATTGTCTCATTAGATGAGTAGCAGTATTAGAAATAGAAATCTTCTGAGTTACCCTCTAGGGTGTAAACCATTAAATGTCATTACAGAGATAAATTGTTAGATGAAAACAAATTTCCAGTCATGGTTTTTATGAGCAACAGGAATCATAAAGACCACCAGAACTGTGCGCTTTGCCTCCAGCATCTTGTTCTCAGCCTTCCTGGTGTAGTCTCGTTTGAAGCCCTAGTTGCACGTCTAGTCTGCACATTAGAAAAGTAAAATATTCTTAGTTTTCATTACTGTCTCTTTTCAGAAAATCTCTTCCTCGCTGCCGAAGAATTAACAGGATGCTTTCCAACGAATCAGTGCCAACAAGTCCTCCAGCATTCTCTCGCTCCAACTCCCAGGCTTCCATGGACAGCACCTCCATGGAGGACTTCTGGTGCGAAGTAGAGAGCATCAAGGAGAGCAGTGAAGATGGGCCTGAAGAAGCAACACTCTTGGAGTTCAAACCTGCTGATGGTAAGCTCATTAACGCCACTTCTTCTCCACACCTTAGCATTTCTTGGTCTCTTCAGTGAAGTTTTCTCTCTTTCTCTGGTATGAGCAAGATTAAAATACAGATTAATTTGAGTCAGGGAAGAGAAGCTAGAAGAAAACTTTATCTCCAGCATTTAACAATCTAAATTAAAACCCATTAAAGGACAGAAAGGTTCAGTTAATATATTGGAATTTTCCACTTTCTGGCTTTTGGTAGGATATAAAGCAAAAGTTATGAAATTCTTGAAGCAGTTTTTAGCTAGATATCATTTTGTGCTGTCAAAAGTTTGGTAGCTGCCTGTTTCTCTGAGTCTCTCTTGAATCAAGGAGAGATTAGAGATGAGTCTGAATAAAAAGATGCTAATATTGTTCAGCTTCCGTACTTGTTAAAATTCATTGATCTCTCGTACGAATTATGTTGAAGGTTTTACTTCTTTACTGTGTTGCCTTAACATTTTCCCTTCCCCTTTTTTGTAACGTTTGGAATAACATTTAATAATTTGCTCTGAGTGTCATGCAGCTTTATGTTATATGACTTGATAACATCTGCAACAGTAGTCCTCTAATTTTTCTCAGTTACTTACAAATGCATTTTATTAAACAACAGAAAATACCAGGTGTTAATGTAGGAAGAAACTGAAATTTTAATGAGGTCAAGGCCCACTGATTGTTGCAGCCATTTTGTGGATCAAGGCCACCAGCCTGGGAATAGCTGATCTAAAGATAGATTTTGAAAGAATGGTGTATTCTCTTCATGCAATCGTTAACATGAGAGAAGTGTGCTCTTCTTACCTTTACATGCAATAGGATATCACTAATTTTGCTAACAGGAAAAGAGTTGAAAAGGGTACTATTTCATTCAGTAATCAAATATGTAACCATCCATGATAAGATCCAACAGAGAAGTATCTAGTTCTAACTACATGCTGTTTCCATGGGGAATGACTTCCACTCACTAGTTCCAGGTTCCATTTACCAGAAATCCATTTCCCATAAGGGACAAAGTCTGGCAGCTTAAAACCAAACTGCACTTCTTTTTGTTTGCCTGTGATCTCAAATAAAAATAGATAGAAGTGTAACGTTTAAAATTTATGGTTACTCTTACAGGGACTCAGAAAAGTAATCTGCCTCAAACAGTTTGATCTTATTGGGAAAACGTGCTATTGTCACTAAGAAGGCTATCAATGTTCTTGGCTATGTTAGGAAAAACATCACCAGCAGATCAAGAGATGTGACCCTCCTGTTCCACTCAGCACAGGTGGGGCCACACCTGGAGTGCTGTGTCCAGTTCTGGATGAGATTGTGAACATCATGACATTTCCCTCATGCAATTATCAGTGTGAACAATGTGTCCCCAGCTTGTCCCCAGCATCAGGGCAAAGGCACAAGCCAGTTAAGTTAGTAGGACAAGGAAATGCAGGAGCCTATTTTACCAGTTCTCAAAAACTTTTCTGTTGCTCTCATCACTGCTCAGCTAAATCTTCACACCAATGCAAATTGTACAGTAGTTCCATATTATCCTTCATCTGATTTCACCTCATTACGCTGCATTGATTTTTTCCTCTCTGTCCCAAATTAAAAATGAGACTGCAATGTAAAATGCAATACATCTTCACACTTCATTTACTTCTATATTGTTCTTTTAAACACTTACATAGTACATACACCCACGCACAAGCAGGGAGTTCTTTTTCTAGTTATTAACTTAAGTAACATATTCACTCTAGGATTACAAATCTTGGAAATAATCATGAGTTCTATTAAGATACTAATAGGTTAATATTCCTTTTGATCCAAGGATCAAAACACTGAAAATCAATGTTGAAGTCCCCAGTGCAAAATAAAAACAAATATTCATCATCATGTTCTTCGAGAGGAGATCTCTTTGGGAGGAAAGGGTATAGAATCCTTAAGGAACCAAAAGGTTTATAGTAGCCAGACACCAGTGATATTGATGAAGACAGAATTCTGCTTTTGCCGCACTAGATGGGTAATGAGAAAAAGTGCTGGGCAGTAGGAAACTGGATGAAATTTAACATAAGCAAGTGTAGAGTCTTGCACCTAGGGAGGAATAATTGCATGCACCAGTACAGGCTGGGGGATGGGCTGCTGGAGAGGAGTTCTGTAGAGAGGGACCTGGGTGTCCTGGTGGACGACAGGTTGACCATGAGCCAGCAGTGTGTTCTCGTGGCCAAGAGGGCCAATGGCATTCTGGGATGCATTAAAAAGAGCGTGGCCAGCAGGTCAAGGGAGGTGACCCTTCCCCTCTACTCTGCCCTGGTGAGACCTCATCTGGAGTACTGTGTCCAGTTCTGGGCTCCCCAGTATAAAAAAGACAGGGATCTCTTGGAAAGAGTCCAGCACAGGGCCAAAAGATGGTGAAGGACCTGGAGGATCTCCCCTATGAAGAAAGGCTAAGTGAACTGGGTCTCTTTGGCCTTGAGAAGACTGAGAGGGGACCTGATCCAGGTTTATAAATATCTGAGATGTGGGGGAAAAAGTGACAAAGCTAGACCATTTTCAGAAGTGTGTGGAGACAGCGCAAGGGGAAACAGCCAGAAACTGCAGCACAGGAGGTTCCGCACGAATGTGCGCAAGAACTTCTCTATGGTGAGGGTGACGGAGCACTGGCACAGGCTGCCCAGGGGAGCTGCGGAATCTCCTTCTCTGGAGATATTCAAGACGTGCCTGGACACCTACCTGTGCGACCTGGTGTAGGGAACCTGCTTTGGCAGGGAGGTTGGACTCAATGATCTCTTGAGGTCCCTTCCAACCCCTATGATTCTATGATTCTACTCTTCTGACATGCGTACAAGTTCTTTGTATTATCTGTTAATCTTCTGACGGAGCAGAATCAGCAACAACGTCAAGATCCTGCTGAATGAGCAGCTACTACTATAAAAATAATATTTTAAAAAACAATATAGCTCTTACTTGAACTTATTTTCATAAAATTTTTGAGAGTTTCTCTGTCTTAGCCTATTGTTTGTGCATGCCTGAAGCAGAAAAAGGGGGTCCTGAGGGATGAAAAATTTAACATGAGCCAGCAGCGTGCTCTTGCAGCTTGAAAAGCAAATGGTATCATGGGCTCCATCTGAGGAGGGATGGCTAGCAGGGACAGGGAGGTGATTGTCCCTCTCTATTCTGCTCTTTTGAGGCCCCATCTGGAATACTGCGTGAAGCCTCCAGTACAAGGAAAACAGGGAGCTGTTGGAGACTGTCCACAAAGGTGATCAGAGGGCTGGAGCACCTCCCCCACGGAGACAGGCTGAGGGAGCTGGGCTTGTTCAGACTGAAGAAAAGAAGGCTGCAGGGTGACATAATTGCAGCCTTTCAGTGCCTAAAGGGGGGTTATAAACAGGAGGGGGGTCAACTCTTTGAAAGGGTAGATAACAGCAGGACAAGGGGAAATGGTTTTAAGTTGAGGGAAGGAAGATTTAGGTTGGATGTCAGCGGGAAGTTCTTTACTATGGGAGTGGTGAGGTGAAGGAACAGGCTGCCCAGAGAGGTTGTGGATGCCCCATCCCTGGAGGTGTTCAAGGCCAGATTAGACAGGGCCCTGGGCAACCTGGTGTAGTATTAAATGGGGAGGTTGGTGGCCCTTGCCTGTGGCAGCGAGGTTGGAGATTCATGATACAAGAGGTCCCTTCCAACCCGGGCCATTCTGTGGTTCTCTGTGATTCTGTGATTCTGTGAAAATAGTCACAAGTGTGGCTGGTGAACAGAATTACGTGTTTACTATTTTTCATTGCATCATAAAAACCATGTTTGATTGAAAACAAAATACTTGGAAATAACGCCTCAGGACAAAAGCCAAAATGAATATAATTAAGAAAATGAAACAATGGTTGTGGCTAGGACAGCAGCACACAGAAATGAAAAGAAGGCTTGTTAGAAAGAAGAGTGAGGATGGCAGAATGACCTCAGGATCAAAACTGACGGAGGCAGAACGGAATGGCCTGCCATCCTGTCTCCACTGTGATCCTTTCTGTATCTATGATCTGTTTCATGGCATCCAGGACTGGTCAAACCCCACCCTAATACAGAGGTGTCTTTTTAGAGGCAAACATTTTTGTATAGCTTTGTGAAGAGACAAAGCAGTTAGCCATGAAATCAGTGATGGTATATGTGTATGCTCTTTCACTTGCCCCCACCAACCAAGCCTGTAATTCTCTTTTTTGTGTATCAGACTGTCAAAGTGAAGCAAACTCGTGTCTATCAATCTACCTGCAGCCCAATTGTGTCAAGAAGAGGCCATAAAGAAAAAGTGAGAAGACAAGCATTCCATTAACACCAGTGCTGCAAGAGGAACAATGAGTGTATGGACAATTTACTTTACAGAACAGCCTGAAAATTAGCCAGTTTCCTTTTTGATGTGTTTATTTCTGATATGTTTCTTTCAGTCAAAGCTGGAGTACAATTATTGCTTTGATTGCCTTGTTTCAAGTAGCATATTGCTAAACCAAGATCAGTCACAGGCAGAATAAAAGTGAAGGCCCTTAAAATCTCCACTGTGATGAGAGATTTAAAAAGACCACGATTGTTTACTTTAGAAAGCAGACAAATGAAGAGGCAGTGACAACAAAATTTGAAACTACTGAGTGAGTCAGAGAAGGTGGATTGGATGCATCTCCCTGTTCTACAGTGACAGGGAATATTCATTTAATGTAACAGGTCCTAGCAGTACTAAGCTGAAACCAAAAGAAAGAATACACCGTTTCACACTGTATATAACCTCATTGTGGAACCTGTACAGAAGTCGGCACTAAGCAGGGCAAAAGGAGATATTAGTCACTGTTCTGGGTGTCCAGAACCCCTGGAGAGTTGAGTGTTAGCCAGTCTTTAACTAGGAGAAATCAAGATGATATCTAAAACTTAGCTATTTCTGCACCTCGTGCCTCTACCTGTCCTCTTGGATACCTACCTGTGTGTAGCTCTGGCTCTTAGTTATCTTGTCCAGATGGCTGCTTGGCTGTGTGGACATCGAACTTTTCTGCATTGATCAGTTTTCCAAAGTGTCTGATTGCTAGCTGATGGAGGGTTTTTAAGCCTCTTTAATCTTCTTGTCAGTTGTGTGCAAACACACTGTTGCACTCTATACCCTACTTCAGCATGTTTGCTTGCTTTGAATACCAATTTAACTTCTACCTGCATGGCTTCACTTGATATAACATGATCTAAGTGGGAACTGAGGATTTGTTCTCTTGAATGAGGAAGTCACCCTTTAGCAAACTTGCTGTGTCAGGCTGCCTTCTTTGCACAAATATGTTATTGTACAGGTTAAAAATACCTCCTCTGATCTTTACCTAAGCCTCCCTTGTGCAGATGCTGCCAAACTGAGAATTGGTAGTAAGGTGACTGTATGGGAACTGTTGAATCATGGCCTGAACCTCTGATTGATCGCCTGAGGCGAGCTGAGTCAGCTGTGGGAGCACAGGTGAAGACAATTCACCTGTGTGACCAGAAGGGATGGAGTCTGACTCCACCTCTCCTAGACTCCATTTAAGAGCTGACTACCACTAGGAAATGGTTTTCTATTGGAGATCTCTCTGTTTTGGAGTTTTTCTCTGTAAGCCTCAATCCTCAGAGATGGATGAGCATTTCTCTTCATATCAATTGTCTCTTTTTCACCCTGATACTCTTTCTAATTACACCATCTATAAAATATATAGGCTAACAATGCCATTTGATATTATTCATTTTGTTAACTTCACCCCTTACAGTGACAAAAACTGAATTAACTTACAGTCTTGGCCTAAGAAAGATTGGAAGTGAAGCCTTCTGGAGGTAAAGGCAAACACATCGGTCCTCATGCTACCTCCGTTCCTTCCTACCCTTCTCTCTTACTCCATTAAGATCATGTTATGCTCCCTTTCTCCACAGAAGGGGAACTGGAGGCTGAGTGGCTGCAGGATGTAGGCTTATCTACCTTGATCTCGGGAGCTGAGGAGGAGGATGGCCAAGCCCTGCTGTCCACTCTGACCCGAACACAAGCTGCTGCTGTACAGAAGAGGTACAACACCTACACTCAGACCCTGAGAAAGAAGAATAAGCATACGGTCCGGGATGTGCGAGACATCTTTGGCACTAATGATTCTTCTGTAAGTAGCTAATGAATTCAAAGGAATGTTTTTGAGCTTAATTTCTTATGTGTTTCACAAGTAGCCCATGAATGCTTCTACCAGACTAGTATCTTTTCTGCTGACAGCATAAAGCCAGCCAGTACATGTTCCTGGACATTAAAAGTCCAAGATTTAGAATTTTCATGTTGTATTCCCTACATTTTGAGGGAAAAGGAAGAAACCAAATAAAATAGATAGCAGGCAGTTTTGTAGCTAACCTGAGAAGTGATGTTGTATCTGTTGTCAGCCCTTCTCCTGAAACCTCCTTCCAAGACTAACATTTACTCCCTTATTTTTTTGGAACATGATGAGTTACTGTTGGCAGTTGTTCAAATTTTTAACTTCTGGGGATGCTTGCTATTTTCTCAGCAGTCCCAGCAGTGAAGTAAAGCTTCTCTAATGAAGCAACTGGGGTTCAAATATGCATAAGCAATTAAACACCTGCCAGCACAATTGCAACTGGTATGCTGGCAGTTACATTTCACTTACATAGCCAACAAAAATCTATTAACTATTCATTTATTTCACGGCTGCAGAAACAAGCATTGCCACTGGTGGCTTCATCCACTTTTCCCTGAGAATGGCTCTAAGAGCGCCAATTCTGATCCCTTTGTACTTTTATTTTGGTGAATGCAGTCATCCATGTGAATTCAGCCTAAAGTGACATGTTTAACTTTGGATGTGTGACTCATGATGTCTTATTAGTGGACCACCAATAAGCTCACAAATTCACCTTTAAATTAAAGACTGACATTAGAAAAATTCCAGAAATTTTTATCTGAAAAGGTTTATCCTTTCCTATTTTTGTCCTACCTTTTCCTCAAAGAATTGGCATCCTGAATGAATTAAAAAACAGGTGGGGGGGTGGGGGGGGAAGGGAAAGGAAACAAACAAAATTATAACTTTATAATTATTTTAAGATTACAAAAATATTATGTCTAGTGGGATTAATGTATTTGTCTCTACTTAAAGTAGCTGGGATTTTTAGAACCTCACCTCCATGTGAGAGATATATCCAACAAATACTTCCAGAAGCACCCAGTAGTTTCCGGTGGACAGACTTGCTTGCATGAGAAATGCTTAGCATGTTTGTATGAACATTAAAAGGCTGATGGTTCTTATAAGATTAGCACATTTCTTCTGCTTCAAGTGTCAGTAGACCTCAGAGCATTTATAATATTTAATAATGCTATCAAATCCTAGGATTTCTAATGAATTTAAATCAGGCAAACAATTGTAACTCGGCTTGGCCACTATTGATCTTTCTTGACCTGCAAATTTTTCTCTGCTATTTTTCACTTGCTAAAGAAATAAGAAGTTTCCCATTCATTGTCCTTTAATTCATTGTGTCACCTCCTCAGAAATTCAGTTCTCTCACTTGTTCTGTGTTGTGAGAACCTGGAGGAAAAAAAAAGACTGAAAAAGTAGTTAAGACCTTTAATTCATCTTCCCACAGAAATATGCAGTTCTACAGGGTGCTTGCTTAAGTGTTAAACACAGATATACAAACACAGCTGCAGAAAACACAATCACCACCCTCCAATGGACTGATAAAGCAGATTGTATTTCTAAAAGCCTGCAAGGTTCTTGACACCCTTTGGATATTCCCATTAACCATTACTCCTACCTCAGCTGCTTATTATGGGATTTAGATAACCCATCCTAATTATCACCTCCTGTGGGATGGATGGGTGGATGCATCTACAGAATACAGCAAACTAGTGCTTTAGGGGGTATTAGCTGAGGTTGCCATATCCTAAGGAGCTCTGTGCAAGGCAGTGTCAGCTGAAGCAGGTCCTCACACTCAGCTGAGCGGGCATGGCACTACAGCTGTCAGTGAATCTTCATGATGAACTGGTTCATGAAAGTGACCTGGATTAGAGAAGCCCCCAAAAAAACAGATGCAGCAGAGGACAATCTTCAGAGCACAGCTGCTGAAGAGATACAGACATAAAGACCATGCAGGAGGTTCTTAGCCTGCCCATACTGTTCTGTTGTTTGTTTGGTTTTTTTGATAGGAAGTAAGGGCAGGTGGGGCAGAAGTAAATATGCTGTAAATAGCCAAGCAGCTCTAATTGCGTCAGATATCTCTATAATCTTCCCCTTTAGGAGGATGAATTTACACCTTCTTTCCAACAACCTGAGCATTACAGGAGCTCAGAGGGATGGGCTGCAAGACAGATTACTCTTTTCAGTGCCTAATGATGAGAGAAGAGATGATTAGCTCACTAGGGTCACCTGAGATGAGATTTATAGGACCATAGAAACTATATAAACAGCTGACATCCCAGGGCAGGGAAGGAAGAAAGATTTGCCCTATTTTTTTATTTTTCTTTATTTTTTATTTTTTGGTCTGTTTTAAAAATGTTTGCTTGCTGTACTGGCTTTTTCTGTCTATGGCAGGTGCAATCCCTCAACAGCCCAAAGGGGCTGGAGTGAAAGGAAACAAAGCTACATTTCCCCACATTGTCCTCAATGAATGCTGTGGGCAAAATCCATCACTTGTTGCACTTTGCCCCTATAAAAGAACTTTGTGGGAAGTACCTCAACCCAGCTGAGGTGCCTCTGCTCTACTTAAGGCAGGCTGGCACTCAGCAGGCTCCACTGATGGCCACACTGCAAGGATTTAAATTGGATGTTTTATTAATCACAGTGGCCTGATTTTTTCTTTATTGTTGGTTCCCTGTTGCTTCCATCAGACACTATCAGCTCTGCTCAAAGCCTAAAGAAATCAGCAGAATATAAATTCATGAAAAAACATTGATTTATTATTGGAGGAAGGAGATTAAGCATCATGCTCATTAACAGCCCTAGCCCTGCATGTTGTAATTTACTGAAACTCCTCAAGAGTTTTCATAGAATTTTACTTGAGCAATACATGAGAAAATCATGTCCTAAGTAAATAAGAATGGCTAACTAACCCAGAACTATTTGCATGAGAATGCGGTCATGATGGCATCACTTAGAAATATGAATATAACCAAGGCACTGGCAACTTGTATCCTGACTAGAACTGTAAGGCTACATCTTTCACTTTTGTTTTCCTTAGCTGTAGGGCTGGAAACAGAATTTGGTTGCTTTGGTGCTCCAGTGATTTATTTTTACATCTTCTACAATTAGGTTAACTACTGAAGAAATGACTATCTCATCTCCATCTTTTTTCTTGCTGTTCTGGTTTCCTTTTCCCACTGGAAATTCCTGTGTACATTACACTGGACTCATTTTTAGTATCACATCATGAGAACTTTCTAATAAATCACTTTCAGTCAGAAAAGAGGATACATGGAGTCTTGCACTGACTGGAGCCCCAGCCAAATTAATAAAGCTGTCCTAATTTGGTTAAGGACAGAATTTGACCCTTGGCCTTTGGCATTCATTAAGACACAAGCTTCCAAAATTTTTAAATCTTTTTTTACAATACAGAAACAACGTGGAAGCAAAAATTTCATTAATTAAAAGGATTTTATCCCTAATCCTAAGAATAAAAAATAAGCTCCTGTTGGTTCCACTTGGTAGATTTCTACTCTTTAACTCCCAGTGCACTACATGATGTAATGATGTGGGATACCGATAAGAAAAATCATAAAAGCATGACAAAAAGAATGAGAGATTTTCTTAATATGCTACTCCTGTGAAAGCTGGAAAATGAGAGAAAGAATGTGGTTTGGGTTTTTTTTGTTTGTTTTTTTTTTTTAATATCCAGCTGCCACAGGCATGAGCAGCCTTCAGGCATTATTGAGTGAGAGGCAGAGCTGTGCTTTCAGCTCCTTTTTCCACTCCAGCTGTGCTTAGCAGAAGATGCTGACAGCAGCAACTTCACTGTTGATTTCACCTGTGTATCAACACAGCAAGGCTTTTTGCCTTAATAAACTTGACTCACAGTGAGTTTACTCTGATTCTGACTGAAAGGTCAGACATTTTGAGTAGCAAAAGTATATGAGCCAGTTGCTTGTTTATCATTAGTTCTTCCATCTGGATATTAAGCAGAAGAAAAATTACTCCATTTTCTGAAGTTGTAGAGGCAAGTTTATCATACCTGTCCACTTCCACACTCCTACCTGAAGTTTACGTTACTTTTTTTGACTGAAAAACATTTGTGGAAATGTTATGGGATTTTATGACAGCATCATATGGTTCTCCATGCAGGGGGAAAAAATCAGTGGTTTGTATGCTATACTAGCAAAGGAAGTCTGTGTGACTCAAATCCTGTTTGCTATCAAGTTCACAGCCCATTAAATGGACTCTCAGGAGCGATAGTATTCATGTTACATTTGACTTTGTTACCCAGGCAACTTAGAGGATAAAACTGAATCACAGAACTTTATTACCCTTATTTCAGGTTTGCAATTGGAAAAGCTGCCTGCCTCTTAAGCACGTGGGTTTTTTTGTTTTGTTTTGTTTTGTTTTTTTCAGGAAAAGACAACAAATACTACCCTGAGGCATTGCAGCTTGGTGATAAACAGCCGATGTAGCAATTTAGAGAGCAATTTAAGAGCTGTTGCTCCAGGCTCATGAGGGCTCTTAGCTGACTGTTCAGCTAAGTTAGGGGCTGCCTGTAAAGACTCGGGGTTGGGAGGCAGCCGGTTTCACACAGGGGTCCCTAAGTAGGTAACAAAGGACAGCCAAGAAGTACATATTTAAGGCTGGCTCAGAGCATTGTAGTGGTTTTCACTCAGTACCATTCAGAGCGTTTTTAAGTTACCGCCTTTTGTTTACCAAAAATGCAGGTGGGCTGCTACTCTCCGTATACACGCACACATGCTTGGATTTGTCTTTATCAGTCCCAAACCTGTCAATCTCAAGGGCAAATCCCAGCAGACAGGAAGAGGTGGTGTTGTCTAGTTGCCACCTCAGACTTCAGAGGTCTTTCTCCACAATGCTGCGCATATATACTTCCTTCATTTTCACACAGGGCAGAATGATTTCTGCAGTAGAAAGATAAAACTGACTTCTTTTTTCCCCTCAAAACAATTTTTTCAGTTCTCTGATATAGTATTAGCGTATAACATTTTGGTGGAGAACAGCCCAGTGTTTTGGGATGCTCAGCATATGTCAGTGCTCACAGGATTTGTGAGCAGAGTGATTAAAAACAAGGTGGGTTACAATTTGACAAGGATCTTTTGCTTAGTACAGTTGCGCACAGCAATTTATTTGGCTAATTTCAGTCATTATGCAGGGCAGGACTCCTTAGCTACAGTGAGCTGCAATATCACTGACCTCAACATGATCCAAATCTGTGCAGCCTGGCTAAGATTAATTCTCAGGCTCAACTATGAAAGAAAAATGTACTCTGGCAAATCACAACAGGTTGTTTAAACTTGGCAAAGAGTGTAAGCTGAGAATGATTCACTGTTTCTTAAACTGTAGCAGTTTCTGTCCATAGATAATGACTTTCACTGTAGTCTGATCATTTTTCCTTGCCTATCAGCCCACATTTGAGACAGTTCCAGTGTCACCAGTTCCTTCTAATGGTATCCAGCTTCCTGGGCAGAAACCAGTTTGGAAATCAGTTAGCTGTGAGTATGCCGTGTAATCAGTGTTCACTTCCTCCTAGAAAAATGATAGACAGAAAGATCCTTTTGTTATTCTGAGGTTAGACCCCTCCTTCATGTTAGGCTTATGCTGCATATATTTTCTTAGAGTTGTTTTCAGCTTATTGTCATGTAGGAACCAAAGTTTTCCATTCAAGACTGGTGGTGTACAGACACAGACTGCTGCCTCTGAGGTGTCAATATCTAAAATGTACTTATTATTGGCAAAGCTGGGATTGTGAAAGTAACCCCAAAACAACATGGTGCAGAATGTGCCAGAATATCAGCAGTATATTTTCTTGCAAATAATCGTAAAAAGATGTGTGTGTTCTCCATATTTCTTCTCCAGCACTGCAGATATTGTAATGTTAGAAATTACCATTTTTCTGATTCCCCCTATAATTCTGGTTTACTAATAGTGTCAGTTTAGATATCCCATTGCCCTAACAGTTTTTGACAGTGCTAATGAACGATAGCTCTGTTACACTTGTTTTTTCAATTAGCTTCCAGCAGCCTTCCAAGGAAATGTCCATCTTTAGTTTTGAAAGCTTTTTCCATCACAGTTGTTCAGGGCTTAACTAGAGGATAATTAAAAATATTAATTTAGTGCTAGAAAAATTATATCAAATTTTGTGCATGTGTATATCAATATATATATATAAAACAGAGCTTCTAAACTAGTCCCTTAGATATTCACCTTTTTATATAGTGCCACAGATATTTATCTTGATTGCAAAATCAGATCATTTCACTGTTCTGCTGGTACCTCTGCCCTGCATATAGTTGTATTACAACAGACAGGGGAACAAATAGCCAGGGCTATGGGAGAGGGTCTGCGGTTTGGGAATGCTTCTTAAAATCCCTTATTCATTGGGTAACATCTGTGACCACAGATCAGAAGCCATCTGATAATGTACCCCACTTTTTCATACCAGAATTTGCAAACAAAGGTTCCCACAACAAAATGTGTCACAAAAGATTATTAAGTCCCTTCATCTGTAAATCCAATTATTCAAAAATCATAGGGCATGAACGTGTTCATAAAACATGTAATGCTTTTGAGTTCAACTTCTGATTTCCATGGCTTTTGAATGCAGTTGGGTCAAATTAGTAAACTTCTCTGCAGTCCTGGGGGCTGAAATTTGATATCATTTTTAATGAAAACCATTATACTGTACCAATTGTGCAAGTCCAGAGGCTGGACTTAAATGAAAAATGTAAAATTGTCCTGAAATGTGAGAGATTGGTCATGAATGTTGGCAAGAGATTGGTCATGAATGTTGGCAAGAGATTGGTCATGAATGTTGGCAAGAGATTGGTCATGAATGTTGGCAAGAGATTGGTCATGAATGTTGGCAAGAGATTGGTCATGAATGTTGGCAAGAGATTGGTCATGAATGTTGGCAAGAGATTGGTCATGAATGTTGGCAAGAGATTGGTCATGAATGTTGGCAAGAGATTGGTCATGAATGTTGGCAAGAGATTGGTCATGAATGTTGGCAAGAGATTGGTCATGAATGTTGGCAAGAGATTGGTCATGAATGTTGGCAAGAGATTGGTCATGAATGTTGGCAAGAGATTGGTCATGAATGTTGGCAAGAGATTGGTCATGAATGTTGGCAAGAGATTGGTCATGAATGTTGGCAACACTGGAACTCAAGCCTGTTACCACACTTTGGATTCCATGACAATAGGGTATTTTTGCACTTGACTGTATTGATTTCAGAAATTTTCCTTTGTCATCTTCTAGTTTCAGGAGTCGATTGAAATTAAAAGTAGAGCAGTTAAGTCATTTCACAATGTCTGTCAGAAATTCCAGTACAAATAATATTTTTCAGATGGGTACAGTGAGTTCTGCTTTGATGCTATGCACCTAAACAAGCAACTGTGAGAAATGTGTGCATGTATGTATATGACCATGTAAAATATACACACAGTGTCTCCTGATTACAAATAAGTCAACAGTGATCTGAAAATCTGTGTCAACAGCTTCTGTTTTTCTGTCAGAAACTTTTGGATTTAATTGTTCATTACACAAGTGCCGGCAAAGTTTACTGGCCTAGATAGTCAGGGATAGAGTACAAAAACTTGATAATTCCTGATAAACAGGAAGTTACAGCCTGACTATCTTTCTCACGAAAGGCAACAAGTTAAATAATCTAACATGAAAGTAGGGATTTTACTTCTAAGGGGTTACTTCCTACAGACAAAACAGGAACATATTGTGTTTTACACTGAAATTCCTCTTTGAAGCACTTCCTTTATTATTTTCTTAAGACTTTCATCATCATGGTTCAGTTTTTTAATGTGTCTGTCCTGAATGAAAGCATACGTTCAGGGTTCGTAATGTGATTTCCCTTATTTTCAGCTAATAGCTGTCTAGACTGTGGACTAGATAAAGGCAGTTCATCTATAACAGAAGAGCTCTCCTATGAGGTCTCTTTCTCAGAATCCATTACAGTCCTTCCAAAAACCCGAGAGTGGACAAAGAACCAGAGGTTCAAAAAGGAAGACTCTGCTTTACCAGTAAGTTTGTTTTCTATGTGTTTCTTCAACTGTTTTTCTTGGGTTTTTGTGGTTGTTGTTCTGCATTTTTTGCCTGATTTCCTACTTTATATCCTGAACACCTTGGAGGCTGTTAAGACACATTAGCTGTACTTTGGTATGTGTGCTTTATATAGAGCTCCTGCCATCCTGACACGACTGATTCCCAGAGGTTCATTTTCAGTTGTACCCATCACAGATGAACATGTGTAACTGAATCCACAAATAATGCATCACATGCACATTTTTCCTATCAAAATGAAGATCAGTTACTTACACTAATACTAGCAATCATTTTCATTACTGATCAGTTCTCCTGTTTTATTCCCTCACGGATTATCTGCTTTTGTTGACACATGGTTTTAAAATTGCTTTGCAGATAAAGGGGAGAAAAGCAAGGCTTAGTCCTGCAGCAGTACTGATTTCCTCCTATCAGTATTCAATTCAATTACACTGTAGGAGATAACATGTGAATGAAATGAAGGAAAGTTTACCACGTTGTATCATCCAACAAGACCTACATAAGCAGTCATGCCATTTTCTGGAATTATCCCTTGAATTCAATAGATAATTTCTTATTTCCATCTGTGCTTACAGCTTCTTGGAGATTTAAATTCATGCTCCAGATATCACCTCTTTTGATAAAACATATGAAACATCTGTAGATTATCTGGAAACATCTCCTGAATGTCCTGAATGTTTCCTGAGGTCCTGAATTGTTGTTACCAACACAGGTAGTGAGTTCTGCAAGAATTATCAATGTATTTGTCTCAGGCACCACCAAGGAAGAAGAACCTGAAATGCAGAAGCAAACTTCCTTGTTGAAAGGAGAGATGCAGAATCTCTTTAGATTGCAACTAGTGTGATATCCATTTAATTTAATGTGTCTCTTTTTCTTGTGTTGGCATCCAGTGGAGATTATCTCTACATTCATCATAATTCTCACAAGCCAAAAGTTATTCCTTGGCTCGTGTAATGGCAAATATAGGACTCCCACCTTTGCTACACACATGCACATATTGTTCTCTGTAACCATTCTGACACTAACTTTCTAGTAGACACAACAGGGAAACTGATGACTGACAGGTAAGAGAAGATGTTGCATCAAATATTTTGGACTTGTGGATACATAATTGCTGAGTTTTAGAAGGGCAGTATTATGCTTGAGGTGAACTATTATGAATGCAGGGCAGCATTTTGATTACTTGGAAGAGTACACAAGAAATATGCCAGCTCATCAGAGACAGAGACTTTCTAAATGAAGTCAATTATCATGTCTGTTTGTGTTGGCATTTTTCTTGGTTCATGGTATTTGTTTTGGTGTTTGTTTGGTTTTTTTTTCCCTTAGTTTCATAGTGTGTGAAATGCCTTTGCACAGAGTTGCCTCTTGCTTGCTGTATGGCATAAATTAGTGTGTCCTGTACAGCTTCCAAAACAGCAAGCTCAACATAATTTTCTGCATTATGTTACGTGCTATTTCCTGAACAAAGGATCATAATTAATGCGACTAGAAGTCAGTAAGCATTTCATATACATCTGAGTACACTGTACAGCTCCACACAGAGACAACATGTCAAACAATATCAGATATGATCATCAGTCAAAATGGTAGTTATTTAATTTTCTACTGTAATTTTCTATGCTGCATAGCATAACTCCATCGTTAGTAAGAAATATCATGGAAAAATATGACAGAAGATACAACAAAGAGGCAGAGCCCCAAATCTTTGATCTGCATGACATCGCATTGTTATGACCCTGGAAGTCAACAAACAAATAAGAAAAATTGTTGCAGCTCCCTTTTCTAATTGGCAGTGGAGAGTTTGTCATTTTACCTTGACAGGCATGCTTGCAAACAGACTTTGTAATTCCCTGTTTTATGTTCCTTCCCCTCAGAAAACATGTATACTGTGTAATTTCTTTTCCCCAAGATGATTTATCATTCTTTGACTGGCTTGAAAAAGTAGAAATACTTAAGCTTCTAAATAATCCACATAACTTTGGTCACATTATTAAGTCACAGCATAAGAGTAACAATGGAATTACTGCATCCTGCAATCCGGCCACATGCAAAGCAGTTTAGGAAGCCTAAATCTACATAATCTGTGTTTTCTTTGTCTTCTCTTACATTTGAAATCTAGTAGATTTTTTTTCTTGACTTTTTCTTCATGTGTTTGATTAGCTTCATCTAAAGACACACTGAGTCCAAATTTGGTTAAAAATGAGAGGACTGGAATGAAATTTCCAGAAGCAAAACTCTTAAAAGTTGAATTTCTAATCAGTCCCTTAAAGGAAGGAGATTATTTGTAATGCTATTTATTTGTACTTTTGACTAATAATTACTTGTTTGAATTGCAACTAAAAAGTAAAAAAAACGAACTCATACAATACCAAAGATTCACAATACTTTGAAAAGCACTCTTTATATTGTATTTTTTATTATTTCTAGCAATCATGTAGAACACTGATGAGTGTTTTTTCTTTCTGACATTTGTACAAATGCTTATTG
This sequence comes from Odontophorus gujanensis, assembly GCA_013399175.1. Taxonomy (NCBI): domain Eukaryota; kingdom Metazoa; phylum Chordata; class Aves; order Galliformes; family Odontophoridae; genus Odontophorus; species Odontophorus gujanensis. Next base: position 535,751 of record VXAB01006039.1, on the reverse strand, counting down.
CATAATGCAGTACTTCTGGCTCTGGTTCATGACAGTGCAGTTTCTAAAATATGTAGACATCTTCACATGCTCCAGTATTACTAAGTATCATTTAGTTTAAGCCTGTCCAAATAAACTATTTATTAGCTTCTGGGGATCCTATTTCTAGGCAAGAACAATTTTTGAGTACTAAAAGCTACCAGAAAAGAGGCGTGTTGGCACCAGAACTAAGCAGTTTTACTTCTCGTTTTTTATTTATCTCTTTAGTCTGAACTCTCCTTTAAAAAAATTCATAAATTAATAGAAACATGCAAAACATATTCACCCTTCCCCATCACCAATGGGTATACAACCACATCCATGATGAAATGTGTCAGCTCTTTCAACAGTGTTCAAAGGCAGTTTGTGAAAGGAGGAAGCAAAGTAGTGTTATATTCTGCTGAAACTGGACAGAAGTTTAGTTAGCACATAGCTTGTTCTTCCACACTGGAGTACAGGCAGGATACTGAGGTTAACGCCTCTGCTCCAGTGGCACCAACTGAACTATAAGGGAACACGATAAGCAAGGAGGTTGATTAAATTTCACGTGGATGCAAGTTATTTTGACCTACCAGGCTGAAATATGGAGCTGCAGTTCAGCTCTTTGTTCTTAAATAACTTCTCAAATATGGGCAACGCTTTCAAAGCAAAAAAATCACATGGTATCCTGGTGCAAATAAGGATGCAATTCATCTCTGCTGTAGAAATTCATTGTTCGGAAAAGCCGGTTTGGACTGACAGAGGTTGGAGATCTCTCTCCTGAAGACATGAAGAAGATCCGCTACCTCTCCCTGATTGAGCTAACAGCCTTCTACGATGCCCTGGGCGTGGAGCTGAAGAGGAACCGTGCAGAGAGGGTGCGAAGACGAGGTACTGTACCATGGCATCTGTATGGCGGCCACCTGGGCTCTGCTCAGGTGAGACACGAAGACATGTATGAGGCTGTATTTGCTCTCTTTCACATGTGTTGTTGTTATTTTTAAGAAAATGGTCTTTTTGGAGTCCCTCTCACAGTGCTGCTGGAGAATGATCAAAAGAAGGTTCCTGGAATAAAAGTTCCTCTCATTTTCCAAAAAGTGAGTATAATGCAGTTTGCTCAGCCACTAAGATTGGCATTTCCATCATTCACTTTGGCACCCAGAATGCAGATAGTTAAGGCGCAATCTTTACAATTTTCAGGGTGTTATCCATTGATTTCTGCATGTATTTTTCTATGTATTTCTACTTCTTTTATGTTTTATCTACTGTGGGAACCCCTTTCCATTTTTGTAATTATATGGTGCCATACAGGAAACCTTGGAAGGCAAACGTCAGGCTTACTGTTTCTCTTCCTCATTAACTGAAAAAGGCATGCAAAATTGTGTGTGTGTGCAGAAGTAGCATAAATGAGTTCTCTCAAGAGTTATTATTTCATGTGAATTTAAACTGAAGATGTTATTAGCTATTATTTATAGATTGGATGTTGATGTGGTGTCTTCTCCTTCGAGGCAATGCCATTTATATAGGTCTTTTGATAGGTCGGTGACATCCAGCAGATGTCTTGGAGGTGTATACATAGACACAAGCACACTTACAATAACAAGGTCTTGAAATTCCAAAAAATGTTGCTGTAAATGCTGGGAAAAGAGGAAGTGGTATGGAGTGTCAGGGGAAAGACTGACAGAACTTGGACATTTATGTAACTTTTCAATGCTCAACTCCTCTGTCAAGTTACTATTGAAAATTGAAGAATAGAAAGTACAGCTAGTACTGAAAATCCAGAGCTATATGAATAAATGTTAATAAATTATTTTTGGTTGTTGTTTATTCTAAATCTTGTTCAATCAAAACATTATTTTTTAATAATAAGTTAGAGTACAAAGCATATTTCTCTATTCACAGAAATTTCAAAATGGAAATATCCCGTGATCATTTTCTAATCTGAGTTCTTAGGTCACAGAAACGTGTTATCTATAATGAATTCCACTGTGCTTCTCAGGGAGTAACTTAAGCATTTTGCAGAGGTTAAGTTTTCCTCAAAATGCCATTGAATTTTACCCAGTGTAGTTTCTCTTTTAACAATAGGTTTATATGTTACTTGTTCTGTAGCAGTGTCAAGCGTCAAATCAAGGACAGAGGTGCCTATTGTGTTATGAGTTTTCTGTACTCTCTATACATCAGATTACAGGTCAGGAATACAGAGATTTAATTATGAAGGCATGTTTACCTAAGCTTTTTTTCATTAGCAGATTATGTTGAAAGGTGGTTTTTTTTTTCAAGATTGTTTTGAGTAGACTTAGATTAAAAATAGTTAATGGCACTTTTAAATACTACTGAGTATTTTCCTGGGGTTTGCCTCTTTTTCAGTTGCTGCTCAAGCTTGAGGAAACTGGTTTAGAAACTGAAGGAATTCTTCGAGTGCCCGGATCTGCCTCCAGGGTCAAGGTAGATGCCTATGTCAATTTTCTGTCTCATGGACCACGGCTTCGATGTCAAATAACACACAACACACAAATGCATGCTGCACAAAAATAGTGATGTGTGTAGATCCAGCTCTATCAGTGGAAGGTTAAACTGGCTCCTGGGAACCAATAAATCACAGAGCATGTGGTCTATTTCTTTGCATTTGGTAATGTTCTATATAAAGCACAGTCTTGACACTGAATTGAGCTGAACACTGAGCGATTTTTTCAGTTTATCTCTGTCATCCAAAATTGCTGTGATCTTATCTCCTTCTTAATTTATTTCAGAAATGCAGAGTTGCCAACTGAGCTAACTTAAGATAAAGATCTAATTCTGTGTCACTTTAGCATTTGTGCCATTTTGTTTCTCATTTGTCTTCTGTGATCTTAAAATTTCATCTTCCAGCTGAGAGAAGTATGGCCTGTGATCACTGCTTGGCAGCCTCTAATGCTGTGTTTTCACAGGCTATTTACAGGCCAAGAACACAGGCTATCTGGTGCCCAATAACCTTGGCTCTGCCACTGCAGTACAGTAACACTTGGAAATGTTTCTCCTGACTAACTACATTCTAGAAGCTGGAAACAAGAGGAAAGTTAGGAAATTAAGTTGTTCTTTCTTTTTCTGGGTTTAGTAGTGTCTACTTTTATTCCACTTTATTTATTTTTACTTTGGCTTGAGGATATTTTCTTGCTTGTTTTTGCTTTTTTTTTTTTTAATCTGATTCTAACAATTTATAATGATAACTTTCCAATCTCACTTTCTCATTTTCAAGATAACTATTCTTGCTTTCTGAACAAAACAGGAAGGCTCAAAATGTAGTGAAAACACAACTAATAATGTTAGGGATTACTAAACCTTGATGGACTGGAGAGATCATCCTAAATGATTGTACAAGAAGCAGCAGTATTCCAACTCACTTTAATGTTGTGGATTTATAAAAGGAGAGAGCTCCTAATTCAGCTTGTACTTTTGACTTCCTCATTTTCTCACAAAAATTCTTTAAGTATTATTTCACACAATCTTAAATATCTCTACATATTTTGCTTTTTGTCTTGTTCACTCCTTATTCACTGCCTTTACCCAGGGAGACTTTCTGATATATGAGTTTATCTGTAGCTATCTTGTATTGAGTGATCACCTAAACATTTTAAATTATTTGAGTTTTGTCTGTCCAGCAAACCTACCAGCAAGAGAAATGTTTTTTCAAAGCAGATCCAGATTTCATTCTTCAAAGACTTCATACATTATTATGACATTAGGATTTGAGGGCATTCCAATTTTATTTCAGTCTTGTTTTGAGAAAGAGAAGGCATATGGAAGTGATTGAAAGTTACTCCTGTATAAAACAAAGAATAGAAGAAATAAATACAACTTTTCCTCTGTCTCTAATCTAATTTGTAACAAAAACTCTAGTGAACAGTAATCTACCATTTGATCAGCCATGGTACAAAACTGGCCCAAAAGTTTTTGAAGAGAACTTGTGTGTGTGTGTGTGTGTGTGTATGAATGTACCTGTATATAAATACCTATGTAGATATATATGTACACGTGTTTGTGTTTCAAAAATCTTGCTTTTATCTTTTACCTCCTTCTCAGTAGAATAAATGTAGAGTAGTTCTCCTCTCCTCTTTTGATTTTGATGAGGTGTAGAGTTCTATTTCACATTTCCCAGTCAGTTACCAACAGAAAGTTAATTCAGGTGTTTGTATGGATTATGTGCAAAGGATGTGAATAGAGGAAGCTGAGGTAGCTTAGATTATAACCTGTAAAATGTGCTGGTAGGAACGAGATTGTAACATTATATACCAAATCCTGAATGACCTTCTATTTCCGTTTCTGCCAGCCTTTTCACTTCATTATGTGTGACTGTATTTGATATGTAATTTCCTTCCATTCATTTGAGACATGGTAAACAGAATTCATTTTTAAAGGCTTTTCTGTCCAATTGGATTTTTGTTGTTGTTTTTTTTTAATTTTTTTTATTTTTTATTTGTTTGCATAGTAGTAATGTTCTTTTGACAAAAACACGACCTGAAATCTGAATATCAGCAACAGATACATTTTGTCAAAAAGTCTCACAAAGAAACATTAACAAACTTCCTATGGATAAGGCAGTGTTTGTCCAGTAATAATCATGAAAGCTGTATTATTTATGGTTAACTTTACATTAGAAAAAAATACTTCAGTCTTATTTAGCCAACATTTTTTTTTTTTTAATGGAGCTTACATTTTCCAAACAGTGGTCTGTATCTGAAGCCAAATTCTGCTTCTAGGAACCTTACTGAACATTTCCCACTCATACACGCATGAAATATCAATTTGTTATATAAGCTTTGTTATACAGCAAAACGGTAACACTGGACAACAGGAGTAAATAGGCACCCAAAATAATATGATCAATGTCATCTATCTATTTGGACTCTTTCTTATGTTTTTGAGGGTTTTTTGGCATTCATCAAGTGGAGGTTTTCTGAAAGTAATGATCTGATATCTTTATTTTTCTACAAAGTGGTCACATTTCGTTTTAGCTATCCTGAGAGATAGCGTCCTTCTGAAGACAAGAAGACCTGAGTTTCAAACCATTCACTCAAATCCCTTTGGCTGAGATGCAAACAGGTTGTCTAGCAGTTTGACTGGCAGTGAAGAAGAACGTGTGAATCCTTTGTGATTTAAGGGTCAAAATCTCTGGACAAGTGCTTTAAACAAAATGAAATATTGTGCTAAAAATCCTACTGAACAATGCACAAAGTTGTCTTGCTTTAAAGCAGTTCAAATGTGTAGCTGGTGGAAATCTAGCCACAGCAAACCAAATTTAGCCTGCATTTCAGAGTATTTCCAGGAATCTGACTTGTTAACCATCTCTGAACTCCATATGGCTGTACCAGGATCACTACTGGTTTAGGGCTATTTTAATTGAACTGTAGTGTAAATATGTCTGCGGCTTGTGAAAGGTTTTCTGAAGTGATATCAAACTACCAGGTCAGAAGCAATATTTGAGAGTCACATGTTCCTTTTATCTTTCAGAATCTCCATCAAGAACTTGAGGCAAAATTTTATGAAGACACATTTGACTGGGATCAAGTACGAAACAATGATGCAGCAGGACTGCTGAAAATGTTCATAAGAGAACTCCCAAGTCCACTGTTCACCGTGGAATATCTGCCTGCTTTTATCACCTTGGTGGAAAGTAGGTAAAAAAAAGATATCATACAGACTGAAGTGGAAAAAAAGAGTCCAACTGCCTGCCTAAGCATTTAATTGTCTGCAAGGTTTCCTTTTTAAAAGAAAAAAAATATCTGTGTATTTAGCAGATATTACTATATTAATACCTCTAGTACTGTGTGAGTGACACAACTGTTTAAGGTGAGATTTGAAACCTGTGAGCAAACAATGATTGAGCAATGTCTTTTATATTCAGTTTAATTGACACATAATACAGATTTCACAAATGAATATTTCTGCATGGTCACTTCCCTTTGTTTAATATACTATTTGATCTATTCTACTTTTCTTAAAGTTTATGCTGAGGTCAGAATATTCATACAAGATGTGTGTAATCACAGACAGCTTCGGGCAACCTCATTTTGTTTTCAGTGTACACACCCTGAAAATACACCCTGTGACATTTGAAGTACATTTTGTTCATTTCTCTTCCAGGAAGAATGCAGTAATACCTTGCAATACCTATTCACTTTGTTGTAAATTCACTTGAGTGAGGACAGAATGAGATTATCAGGATGGTGAATTTATTAGGCAAGTTAGTATAGAAAATTCTGAACTTTTATATAAGATTGCAGGCAAATTTTCTTTGTCTCCATTGAGGTAGTTTAAAAGGTCACAGAGAGGTGATCCCTTGCTGCAACTTCCATATACCTGAGTAGGCTTCTTATAATTGCCTAGACTGCATGCAGCAAAGATCACTTCCTAAAGTGGAGAAGACTGAACGAGAGGTATCTGAGCAAAATAGAGTTACCTTATTCCCATGGACAGTATCAACACAACACCTTTGTTTTTCCCACAACCTCACTCATACACGGAAGGGAAGTGAAGATAGATTTAGTATACATCTTTTCCATCTCCTTCACTACAGCTCTAGTGGGCACTGCACTGAATGAATATATACAAACTGTTGAAAATACAGTGGTGTTTTGTAACAAGCATTCACTTAAAAATATTAGTATGAAAATATTCTTAAGAATATCCATTTCAGTTTGATAGAGAAGTATTTCATCTATGTATAACACCTTATGACTTGGATATCAGAAAGAAACTAGCTAGCACTGAAAAATATTGCCTATTTTTTATATAGAAAGAGTTTTATATTGTCTTTGTCTCCCTCTCTGTCAAAGCTCCAAGATGATGAGGAGAAAAGCACTCATTGCACTGATTTAATATTGTGAAAAAAATGTTATTGCTAATTAATAGTTAAACGTGCTAGTCTGAAGTGGCCAGTGGCCACTGTCCTTCTAGAACTTCTGGCCAATTAGGTTTTCAGAACAAAACAATTGTAAATGGGATTTCAAAAATATTAACTATTCATGTTCTTAGAAATACCCAAGGTCAAGTTACAGCTTCAAGCTTTGCATCTGTTAATCATGCTGCTGCCTGAAGCCAACAGGGACACAGCTAAGGTGAGTTAGTTTTTTGCTATCACCTCCCATTTGTAATGTCTTTGACTTTTAAATAAGACACGCTTATTTTTCTATAACAGTCGGTGTTCAGATGCTGCACTGTGAAAGCTCTCATCTGTGTTTCTTAGAATTTTCTTGAAGAGCTGTTTCAAATCCCTGCCTGGCATTTCCTTTAGAAGAAATTAGAAATAGTAACTGAAAGTATCCAACTCCTTGTGTTAGCCCCCAGATATTATATATTCTGAAGCATCCTTTCTAAAGAGGTGATATTTGGATAGTTTGGATGAAGAAAGTTCAGTTTCTGAGGTTTTTGTGTAACTGAAATTCTCTGGGATGAAATTGAAAGAGAAGCTGTCACCCTGGGAATTCATCTAGGCCACCCCAAGAGCTGAAGGACTTCCAGTCCACTGAACCAAACTGGACAAGGTATTCCAAAGTAAAACACCCAGAAACTCCCAGAAATGCATGTCTACAGCATGGATGTCAGGGACTAAGCCTCAGCTGTTTCCTTCACAGTGCCCACATCCATTTACCACTCTTATAATCACAGAAGCATATTGGGTTCTTTGCAATACACAGATCTGTATGATCTGACCCTAAGAGACACTGGTTGGGTCTTTGGGCTTGTTTCCACTTGAAGAAAATCTGCTTGGGAAAAGCAGAAGAAAAGCTGCTTGGGAACCATAGATGTTCCCTCAGGTCTTCTGCTCATCCTAACATTGGAGGTCCCCAGTTCCAGATCTCCCATTGGCCAGTTTGGATATAGTTTCATGAAACTTGGTATCTTCTTTGTCAGTAGTAATGCATATAGGACATGAACCTATGAAGTAATTAGCTATTTCAGTGTAACAACCTTATATCTTTCCTCTATTACAGAGTTCAGAACCTTACTGCAGACACTGTACTTGTCTTTCATTTGTTTTGATATTATGCTCTAAGTGGTACAGAATTTATTATAGTGTATTTTAATGAACTATTTCTCTGTGGTTGATGGGTGACTGTGCCAGCAGATGTCACAGTAATTTAATTTATAATGCAAAACCCCCTGAATTTCATTCCCTAGTACAAACATGGTAGCTTTCTAGTCTTATTTGTTGTGTGTTTGAAAATGTTGCAATTAGGTAAAATATTTTGTGAGACTGATTTTAATATCTGTTTTTCTAGGCTTTTCTTCAGTTCCTGAAGAAGGTGGTTGCTAATGAAGGGAAAAATAAAATGAATTTGTGGAATGTTTCTATGATTGTTGCACCAAACCTCTTCATCTACAAAGGGAAACGTGCAAACCAACAAGAAATGCAGGCAGCTGCCACCACAGCACATATTGTGCGGCTTTTAATTCGGTACCAGGACATCCTGTGGACAGTAAGTAATGCTGTAATGCTGGTTCCCTCTTTATGGCTCCAGTATGAGGAAGGATTTTGCTACACATGCAGCAGATTTGTAGAAATCAGAGTAAACTGGCTTTCTTAGAAGATATATAGTTGCTTTTTAGGAACTAGCTGAAGTCTCACATACCTGGAATGAGATAAAGTGACAGATACCTCTGGAACATTTACCTTGCCTATGACATGCTCTTTATCATAAATTACCCTCTAGAGGTACTTATCCAACACCAGTGTTTATATAGGAGAATGTAGAGGAGAAAGATCTCGTCTAGATGCCGAGATGAGACTTGAAAGAAATGAGACATGAAAGACTTCTTTAAATCTAGTCCATACTAATATGGGCCAAAAGTGCATTCTACTTGCTGACTTCTGAAAGTTGCCATGATATTGACACACTCTTCTCCACATGCCACAGGCTTTGAGGATTGCAAGAAAAGCCAATATTTAATAAAGCTCCTCCAACAGCAAACATCACTAAAAAACTGGTGTGGTATGAAAGATAAACTAATTTCTCCAAATGTGAGAGAGAGCTGCTAATCCTATGGTTTTTTTTCTGGGAGCAGAACTTCTGTTGTATTCAAATTGGCAACCTTATAAGAACCCAATATCAAGTTTTAGGAGGGGGAAAAATTTACTGCCTATACTCAGCTCTGGTTTCCTCCCTTTAGGTCCCATCCTTCCTGATTTCCCAGGTGAGGAAAATGAATGAGGCAGCAATAAACAACAGCAAGAGACAGCTGATGTTTGACAAAGGAGTGAGAAAACTTCTAAGGAGAAAGACTATGGAGAGAGAGAGACCTGAAAGACCAGAGGTATGACCGAAGTATAACATCTTAAGTAATGCCCCTCCTTGCTTATCTCATAAAAGCTTCTGGGAAGTGGGGAGGAAATGCCTATAGAAGTATATAAAGATAATGCATATTTAAATATTTCTTCAAATTTAATTTCTATTCTGCTAAGTGTCCCCAACTACAGTGAGTTAGACTAATGTCAGACCTTCATTCTGCCTTTCTCCTTAATTCTGCTCAGTCCTGCCATACAATCTATCCTCTAACCCTTTTTGAGTGGCTGATTTAAGTTTGCTTACTGCATCTTATTTGTCATATAGGCTGTCTTCCTCAAGCAGTGACTGCTTGTGCAGTCCCTCATACAGCAGGGAACTTGCTCTCAAGTCATTGTGGTTGATATAATAGATAAATTCTTCAACTGTATGTAAATCAAATATATTCTAATAGGGAAAAGCAGTATGAGTGAAAGTGTTAGAACAGTGGGTTTTATATAAACCTTTAAAACAGAGAATCTCTTAACTATCCAGTCAGGCAGCAGCTTGTGTATTTTGCCATAGAAAATAAGCTTATTTGGGAGCTGTTTTGAAAGACATGCTTTCTAGTCTAATATTTTGAAAAGACAAAGCACTGGGGATTGACAGAAAAGATGATGCAGGCAGAAAGATTTATAGCAGCCCAAGCTATAAACTGTTACACAAACATGTTGGTCTTATATCCGTTTCACAAGAAAATGGTCATATGTATCAAATGATCAAGGCTGTCCTTTATTCTACAAATACATGGATCTGTAGCTTTGGTGAAGGATGGTCCATATTAGTAGTTACACTTAATCATGCCCTGATCCAGGACACTCAATAATATACTCCTTGCAAATTTTGGTTTTACAGTTCTGCACTAACTTCCTAAAGCAGAAAGAGAATGCAGTGTGCCTAACAGAGGCATCAAAACTTGGTCTAAATTTTAAGCATCTGATGAAGTAGTTGTCCTCAGATCTTTGTTGGTATTCACCACAGTCAGTGGCAAGAGGGGGACATGCTGGAGGATTTTCAGAGCTCTAGGACTAACTCAAGCTTAGGAAAGTCTGATACAAAGATCTTCTTCTGGAGGTCTCAAAGGCACGAGCTTTTCTCCATTGACTGCATATAGAGTTTAGTTTGAGGAATGCAACTTCAGTAGAACCTAAAATTAACATACAGATTAAGTGTAACATATAAATCTGCCAACACAGCAACTTGTGCACAAAAAACCTTCATGATCTTTCATGGTTATTTAAAAGATTGGAGATTGGTGAATTAGAAGAGTAACCAAGGAACTGGTAGAGGCACCTGTAGATAATGGAGAATGGAATGGAATAGAAAAAAAAAGGAAAAGACAAAGTAGGAAGTAGTTATGATAAGAAATTGCAATAAATAGAGAAGATACTTAACACAGACAAGAGATAAAAAGCAGAAGAAAGTGTATGGGTAAAATAGAAAGGGTATGTATGAATGATGAATACATGCTAATTCTGCTTTTTGGAGAACTCATTTTCCAACACTGTCTGAAACGTACTGTGGGGAGAACATACATTTATGACACAGATGCAGATGTAGGTATTTGTTTAATGTTGGTGTAGGCTGCTCTGTGTCAAAATTCTCTGGAGCAAGAACAGTGAGAGCTTCTAAGGAGCATCCATTACTGCAGCCCTGAACCTTCAGAAACACAAGTCCATTGATCACAGTAATTGACTTTGCGTCTAATAAAAGCGAGACTAACCATGTCAGGTAGCTGAATTATGAAAGGTAAATTGGAGCCAAACTCTGTTTGCATAACTGAGTTGAATTTTGAGAGCACTTAACAAAAACCCTGGGTCTCAGATGTCCTAAATTACAGAGACTGGAGAGACTATTGCGCTCTGCTCAGCTTGGTATTAACTGGATTAGGACTGGAATGCAAACCTTGCTAATTGATTTATCTGCCATTAATCAAAGAAGAGTGCATAACCTTCACAGATGATTGTTTGAACTCTATACAAGGTCAAATTGCAAATTAACAGAATCCATATCTACTTCAATATTTTACTGTACATAAACTTTGATCTATCTGAAGTTCTAGAATGTGGAAACAACTGTTTTTTTCATGTCTACATAATTCCATCTTTAAAGGGAAGAGCAGGCATTCCTAAATACATTTTTATGTATTTTTAATAGCCCACTGTTAGCTCACTGCCAGTGTTAACAAATAACTTCAAAAAATCTCAGATAACAACTTGACTCACACTATTATTGCAAATAACTAAAATTAATGGGATTAAGTAACACTTAACTAAGTCAATTTTCTCTTTGTGTTGCATCTTGCTATATTGTACCCATAAATGTACAATTGTATGTTTATAAACATTTTTGCTTTATAAACAATTGAGTGAATCTCTACCAGTGATTTTTGCAAGCAATATCTAAAGTGTAGTGGAACTGCTTCTGAATGGAGTTACAGTAACGTGTGCCTCAGACTTACTCTACTGAATGTTGACTTTAGGGAGCTGTCACTTTTCCCCCATACCTGCAGTCTGACATACCAGAGGGGGTGATAAGAGTTTATGCTCCTCTGCATTCAAAAGTCTCTATGGCGATTCAACTCAACAGCCAAACAAAAGCCAAAGACATCCTGGCTCGATTTCACTGTGAAAACAGGTGGGTAAAACAGAACATTTTGTTTTTCCTGAATAATAATGCCAGAACCATTAACAAATAGATTGTCCTCTTTTCACAGATTCATTGTCTTACAAGAATTCCTTTTACAAACCATAAATTAGCAATTTTGGATACTCAGTCAAAGAAATTTTAACCACTGATTTTCTTGTTTACATTTTACTTAATAATTGGCTCCCACACAGAATCAGCTTGCCATCTGTTATGCCTCTACCAGAAACATGCATTTTATAGGCATACCACATAAAGAATACAGTTGTCTTATATCTACCCATAAAACATTCATGATTTTATTTCTGTAGAGTAATAATTAATAACTACTATGGGAAATGACAAATTGTGTTTGAAAGTCTTTCTTGCAGAGTCTTTTGATGCTATCACATAATTCTGTTCTGTGAATAAACAATAAATAGTGTAACAGAAAGCTTAGTTAACTGTGACATGGTAAACTACCTCCACAGCAGATACATTCTGCTCTGTTTGCTTCATGTCCTTGCTTTTCATAAGTTCATCAGAAAAAGGAAAAATATCAACTTCTGATTAACGTAAATGGCAATTGATAGGCAGCAGCTATAACACAAAAAAAAATAAACCAAACCTTTGTTTTCCTCTCCTAGCTGTGGGTTGTCACCGAATGTGAGAAGCCAGATCCAAAGTTTACATGAAGTTGGAGGAAATATAGGTAGGTCTATTTGAAAATTGAACTCTGAATGTCCTTTGACTTCTAAAACACCTCAGGTCAGTGTTATTTTCACACAGCTGGTTCTCTCCTGCCCATCTGTAGGAAAGCTGATCCAGAATCTCTTAAAACTGATGTAATGATGCCTGCTAGCTGGAGGGGCACCCTGCAGAGTGGGGTGACCTCGTGGCAAGATCCCAGCAGGGACCCCTTGTGGCTGCTGCAGCCCTGACCTTTCATTTACCTCTCGCACTCACAACTGAACATTTTCCATGGTTAAGAGTTCCTCGGTCTTCCTCTTGCAAGCACATTTTACCTCTCTCACTACTCTTTTTCTAAAGTACGTTTTCTTCCTCGATGTGTTTGTGTGTTAACTTTTTCCATGTAAAAACATGGAATTGAGAATTCAACTCCTGCTTATATGGGCCTAATATATTTGTATTCATACATTATTTATACTGTAAATTCCTTGCAGTAGTGAGTTTTTCTTCTTCTGTGTTGCATTCAGTGACATTTCTGTAGTAAGAACAGTGACTTGCCACACAAGTTCCAGAAAAGGCAGATTTTAATTTTTTATCGAACAGTCCTGACCCTTTCTTTCTTGAACTGAGGAGCCCAGACCTGTACACAATACTCCAGGTGAGGCCTCACCAGGGCGGAGTAGAGGGGGAGGATCTTGACCTGCTGGCCACACTCTTCTTAACGCACCCCAGGATCCCATTGGCCTTCTTGGCCACTAAGGGCACACTGCTGGCTCATGGCCAGCCTGTCATCCAACAGGACACCCAGGTCCCTCTCTGCAGAGCTCCTTTTCATCAGGTCAGCCCCCAGTCTGTACCAATGCATGCAGTTATTCCTCCCCAGCTGTAGAATTCTTGCACTTGCCCTGGTTAGACCTCATCAGGTTCCTTTCTGCCCAACTCTCTATCCTGTCATTTCTAAATAATCTCTGTAAAGTGATTACAGAATACTACTGACTTATTCAAAAGCAGTGAAGAACCAAAGTCTTTATTACTGAAGATATTCTCATCAAATACTTCATTTGATTATTGATTTGTTTTGCCAGACTGAACAGGATGGCCAACCTTCAATCTTCCAGACTTCAAAACTCGAAACCTTTGCTGTAGTCTGCATTTATCTTGCAGGTTCCTACATGGATAAGAACACAAAGTTTACATTTCAAGCATTTAAAAACAGAGCAGAAGCTAAGTCAGTTTTAATTCCAGCCCAGAAGCAGTAGCAGTGTTGTTAATGGTTATAGAGAAACCGTAATATTTGTTTAACATTTGACTAAATGCCACATTCAGAACTCAATAATGCAAAGCATCCTGCCTGGAAGTGAATGATGAATCACATCAAGGAAAATCACTGGCACGTTTATCCAGGCTGCTCTCTGTAGCCAGGCAAGACATTGGCTGAGTACACCAAATGCACTATTTGCCCACGGGAGATGCGCTCAAGTGTATTTTAACATAGCTGTGTGCTATTCACCAAACACACTCAAACCACGATGTGATTTGTGGCTGTCAATTTTTGTTTCAGGTCAGCACTGTTTGGATCCAGATGCATACATGTTGGATGTTTACCGTGCAAATCCTCAGGCAGAATGGGTGATAAAACCAAAAGCAAGCTGAAGCACAAGACTACAGCATACTGCATGAAGGCCAAATGAACAACTGCGACGCCTCTCACTTGAAGAAGCTCTCGCCTCTTGCCAGTGATGAAAACAAAATGGTAGCTACCTACAGGATGTCATTCCTTTCTACCGTACTGTCCAACAGATGTTCATCATGTACTACTTTTGGTATAAGAATTATCACTCCCTTTTCTGGACCATTGGAAAAACTGCACATCACTTATGCTTTCCTATGGATTGTGCTTGTGCTAGAGTTGGCCCAGGAGTTAAGGAGGACAGACCAAGGTACGGAGGCACAGAAAATAGCCCATCATATATGGAGTTCTTTGTTTCCTGACCTGGCATTGGAACATAGATTCTGTGGGAGGAAATAATCCAGTGGCATCTGAGGATGCATGAAACACTACCGACCACAACGTAACACAGAAGCATCATGGTTACATTAAAGGAAAAGGTATCTGTCAAGCACAAAACAGAAGAGCTCAACCTGCCACAGTCACAAGAAGGAGCCATGTGACAAAATCAAACATTACTGCCAAAAGTAAACCTGTGCAGAGTGCATTACTGCAATATTTATCTGTCTCAATCACTTCTCATGAGTACCTGGTGCTGGGGGAGGGAGGGAGGCAAGGGGAAGAACTACTGTGTAGACGGCTATACTGCTTTATGTATGTACCACTGTATGTATTACTATCAGTCTTCTGAAACCATCTGTCTGGACCTCGTTACTGTGTGTATTTGTAGCACCACAAACCATTTTCTCCGTCCTTCCTCTGTCTCACACACAAGCTTCAGGAGATGAACGGTAGGTGAGAAGGCATATTTTCTTGCTCCATCTTTTACTTTATATGCACAGATTAAAGCCTGTGTAATGATACACTATGAGTTATGTGTTAATGGTGCCACTTACGGACATCATCTTTTTTGTTAAATGTTAGAATTTCTTAATTTGTAACCTGATTATTTTTCTTTTATTTTAGCTTCAATATGTAAGCAATTTTTATACTATTCACCCACATTGAGAAGAATACAGATCTTCATCCAGATCTTGTATGACACAGGACAGAGAAGAAAAAGTTTCCACTGAGCAAAGGGGTTTAGTACTCCTAACATTTTCGCACTGGGGGCTGAAAGACCACAGCCAAACCCAGGCCCAATTGTGCTAGGGTTTCTAAAAATACACAGCAAACTGCTGCTAACTTTTGCTAGTTGCATGCAGTCCATGAAAACACAGAGTGACAAGAGAACAGTGGGTTCTAACTGCATTGACAGTATAGAGTAGCAAATATGGATGTCCAGTTGGCAGCTAATCACTACGGTGAGCACCTTTCTTCACTCAAACATCTGGTTCTGGGTTATACATTATGTAAGTAAACTGTGTTTGTTGAGTAGGGAACGCACAAGTCTCTGTAAAACAGCAAATAATTTTTTCCTCTTTCTCTTGTTAGAAGAATGGAAACAACTTCAAATACACTGCAATGTTGCTATCACCACCACATAAGTGAATTCACCCACTGTGATCAGCGGGTACTGTTCATGATCTGGACACACAGATGAGGCCAAAGCTGGTGCTTCACGCACCAGCTGGCAGTGTGAAAGCCTACTGAACCAAATCTTCTAGGTGAATATGGAGTATGCTGTGGAAAAGAGAAGCCCTGTAGGTTGTGATGAGCTGCTGAAGCTGCATGATGATGATTTTCACATTTGAGAAATCCTATTTCTGTTTCTAAGCAAATTGGGATCTGCAGTGGTTTATTTTCTTTGTTAGTGCTGAGTGAAAGAAATTGACATCTAATCTGCACTCTTACCAGCAACGATATCTACATAGGGTGGATCCTGACTGTTTTTCCTTCTTCAGATGAAAAACTGAAACTTAGCAATGTTTTTGTAGTTGTTGTCGTCGTTGTCTACTTTAAAATGTGGTATAATTTTTTAACTTCCTGTTCTTGTTTTTTCCTTTTTTCATAACACTAATGGGTGCGTAGTTGCAGCCAGGCTAAGTCTAGAACAGTTTTGTTATGAAATGCACAACTTATTTTGACAACTATTTATTTTAAGTATCTGTAGAACTGTGGTTTGCTCATAGGCCTATGAATTGGCATGTTGTCATGTGTTCTTTTCCTGATTCCAGTTCGTTCCCTCTGTGACCACAGAGGGTCCTTACTGCTGTGCTGCCCTCCTTTTTTAGCTGTAAAACAGGATGAGTACTTTTCCTTATAAAGGTAATATAAGAATTCGTTTGGGTCAAATTCTGCTCTCAGACACAGCCAAACAGCTTCACTAGTAGAGCAAGAATGATAAACATCCATCTAGGAAGGACAAACTCAACAGAGAGATTTTATATGGAAAGTGCTTTGAAAACAAGGAGCATAACATAAAGCTAAGCATTTATCATGGCAAACAAGGCAACTTTTTCTATGGTACTATCTTCAGACAAACACATTGACTTCCAACATCTTCCCTCTCAGCCCATGTTCTCATTTTGGTACATGGGAAGGAAAAGTACACAGTACCTGTGCATTCGGGACCCTGAAAATGGCGACTTCATCAAAAAATATCTTCAATATCATTGTTCCCTGCACTGAGTACAGCGGGTTATTAGAACACTTTCACCTTTTACCACTTGACAGCTTAGAAAAGACAAATGTGAGGGAAGGAAATCCATTCTGTGAACCCTTGTTTCATACCAAAGTTGCCCATAACTTTCTAAGTCATGCACATTAGCAGAAGATGACCTCAGTTCCCCAGACAATATCCCAACTACAGCATGGCCAAACACATGCTGTCACTGAAACAGAATGGCAAAATTCTTTTTTGATACAAATGAACCTAATGATCCATGTGTACTGTGGTTAATATTGTTAAACATTAAATTGCGTAGTGTTGGTGTGGTACACTAACTTGAATTAATATGCAGCAAAGTGAAAAACCTCACCAGTATTTTTACATGTGAAGTTTCAACTTTAAGCCTTAGATTTCAGGATGCTGGCAGAGGTGTCCAGAATGTTGCTCCTTCTAGCAGTAGCTAAATTAAAAACAAAGATGATGTGATAATATTGTCACCTAACAAAAAGCAACGTATGTGGGAAGCTATTAATCAGACTGTGGCAGCCAGCAGGAAGAAACTTATTCAACGAACTCCAAAGATGCTTCAAGCATTTATATACTCCAATTTATATATTCCATGGTTCTAGAAAGGCAGCGTTTTGCTCGTCCACACATACAAGAAATAGGTATTGGAAACAGACTGGAACACTCTCACCTGTTCATGCAGCTAATGTCATTATAATGCATGCATGTGTGCAAATGTCTGCATCTCCATCGAGTAAAAACTACCTCACTTTCCATTTTCCAGGAAAAAAATATTTTGGCTTAGAGGTTTAATATTCCAAAGATTTTTTTATTATTAATTGTACCTCTCTATTAGTCTTTTATGTAGACAAAATTTGGAATATTTAGATTTGGAAATAACCTCTATATATTAAAACACATCTTGGAGGGTATGGACAAAACTTTATCCAAACTATGCTGCCTCGATGACTGCTTGTAATGTGAACCTTATTAAATCACATCTTGGGGTTAACAGACAGCAAATACAAACAGTATTTCAATTTCTATTTCTCAATGGCTTTCCAT
Source organism: Odontophorus gujanensis (assembly GCA_013399175.1). Lineage (NCBI taxonomy): Eukaryota > Metazoa > Chordata > Aves > Galliformes > Odontophoridae > Odontophorus > Odontophorus gujanensis. The sequence goes on along the minus strand of VXAB01006039.1, from coordinate 517,849 downwards.
TAATGCCTGTCTTCTCTGGAAAATAATACAATGCCACTAATCAAAGCAAAATGTCTGCATGTACGTTTTCCTCACACTCCTCATTATAATGTTAAGTGTTTTGTTGACGTAAGCCCACGTATTAGTGTATTTGTACGGCAGAATGTGTCCATTGTATTTGTATTCATGTCAAAAATAAAAATAATACCAACAAAAAAAAATCTCTTTTAAGTTTAAACACGTGGTTTTATGACAGAAGCAGGTGACAAAGATTGCAAAAATGGCAGGCTAGTTTGTCCTAAAGGCAACTGTGCTGTTACAGTACCTGACAGTACAGTACCTGTTACAGCTACACCCATAGCTGCTCAACAGGAGCACTTCTTTGTACCAGGAGCTCTTCTCTTGGTCTACTCCAAAGCAGGGAATGAGATTTGGAATCCTGCCTCATCGAAATCACTGATAATTCAGGTTCATAGGAGCCAGTACTTCTTTTTAAACTACTGTCAACTAAGAAGACCAAAATTCACTTTAGAAGCAATTGCAAAAATGCTTACCAAAAGGCAAAGTTGTGAGGCATGAACAAAAATCCTGTAGCTTCAAAGACAAACAGGAGAGGGGAATGACTTGTAAGGAACTATAGTTATTACAGATCCATCCTCAAGTACCAGACATGTTTCAGCACTGCTCAGTGGTCCAGTCAGTTGATGAAATATGTCCTTACTTGGCTCAGATTGAGTGTGTATCCCCCAAAACTGGCTCAAGAGCAACTACTGGAAACTTCACATTTGAAATGGAGGCTGACACAACAGGAAAAATTAGACCTGCTTGCTGGCCTGCAAAATAAGAATCACAGGGAATCAAAGATGTTTCCCTCTGCCTCGTTCAGAAATACTGTTTTGCCAGAAAATACATATTAGTTCTCATTGCCAAAACACACGGATGTTTTCAAACTGGACCCCAACAGTTTCTTCAACACATTTTTTCACATTCTCAGTGTTATGAAGATGCTGTTCAAATGAAAGCATAAACAGGAACATACTTTTACATACTTTTCCTAAATAATGCAGCTACTGAGAGCCAGGAGGGATGGAGCAGAAGGAAAAGGGATCAGAGCTACTGTAGAAAGCATAAATAAGAAAATTCTCTTCATCAGACTCTGAATCTGGTAACTTCAAAATTACACCCTTAGTCTCCTGCTCCCTCTGCTGGACTCTGTTCATTGTGTTTTCCATTTCAATTCACAACCTTACAGCTTTTCTTCTAAATGAAATACATGGACTACTGAATTACATGAAATAATGCAGTTTATTGTAGTTGTATTGCGTGCCTCAACATTCATAAAATGACCAACACACAATAAAATGAAATACTGTCAAGTAATCAAGAGAACACATGTTGTAAACACCGATTAATAAAAACTCCCCCCCAAAAAAATACCCAATTAATGCCACTAATATTGTAGTAGAGGTATTTGTTGTTTAGAAAAACTCTAGTTAAAAATACAGACGTAGAGTTTCTGACTAAAAAAAGATGACCTGAGTTGAAAAACAACCAGAAAATCAAAGAGATGCAGGCTCTCACAAAAAAGGGAAGAAAAAAGAAACTTTCCATTATGAAATGAGAATGACAACAATGAGGAAAAACAACTGATCAACAAGAAAAACCACTGATCAACAAGAAAAAGCCTCTCCAATCCAGACAGGCTTTGTTTAACTCATTGCTGAGCTCCGGGGCATGAATGAGGAAAGACTCCACGCAGGTCAAAAGCTCTGCTGAAGTCAAACAATTCAGCCTGCTGGCCCTTGGTTAGCACGAGGTTCCTCAGGCAGCCATGGAATGAGCTCTTGCCTGTGAGACAGTTCTGTTTCACATCACCTGAAAAACAAATGTGAACTATGTAGAATCTACTTCCAGTGAACTGAAGCAACACAAAGTTCCAGGTTATTATTTAATTGCTTCCCGTCCCTCTCAAATGAGATAGAGAAATACCAAGAGATGAGTACAAAGTTCTAATCACGTCTGAATGATCTAGGATATCCTACCATGAATGGGTATTGGTGCCTTCAAGCATGAGTCATATACTGGCATAACATAGGCAAAATATTCCTGCAAACTCTGCATCAAAAGTTATTTTTCCTCTCAAGAAGAAAGGAAAGTCATTTCACATAGGTGTTTTTCAAGTAAAAATTGAAACTGTCAGAATATGAAGCAATAGCTGAGTTATACATAGACACAGACTCTCCTGGCAAATCAAACGCGAGACTGGTACAGAGTCCAACTCTTTTTGCTATGCAACCTGTGAAGCATTTCATTCTCCACTTCTGCAGCATCTAACTAAAGAATTTCTCTCTTCTCGGTGAACTCCATTCTTTAGGGATGAAGTACTCAAAGAATAATTATCATCATTTTACCCTATTTTACAAAAAGGTTCACAAAGTGCTGGTAAGACTACTTTGGCATTCAAGCAAGACCTATACTAATCAAGATCAACTTAATCAGCATTAATTCATTTTTCATAAACCTTGTCCTGGATAAGGGTCTGTAACATTTTAAGCCATTGTCCCAGAAGCTTTCCAAACATTTAAAAGCTGTGTTTGCCCTTCAGATCTCACTGTTCTCTTTTCACAGAAATGGAACTAAGTGAATTGATAAAATGGTAACAGCTGTTTCAGAGACAAATTTATGTGGGCATTTGCTGGTATGTTTAAAGGTATAAAATATTCAAAACCACACAAAGCCTACTCAGTGACGTGATTCTTAAAAGGCTGTAAATAAATATATTTGTGTGTGAGTACAGAAAGATTAAGCTCATGATGATCCAAATTCAACTATCCTGAGAAATAAATAGTCTTGGCTCAAATTAACAGCAAATAAATGAGATATAATGTTTAAAAGTATTCCATTGATATAATTACTTACTTTTTCTATTACCATTATTGTATGACTGACAGTTAATTAGAAGAAAGCATGCAAGGGGGATGTACGTGCCTCTGCTGCAATGTGACTTCTGCCTGCATAGCCTCTGACATGAAATAATAGCAAAAATTAAACAGAAAAGTGTACTCTAGAAACTTTTCTTAGATGAATGGAAAACATCACTCCCCAATGCTCAAGAAAAGGAGATAAAAAAAGACATGGAGAACTACAGGCCAATGAGCCTCATGCCTATGCCTGGGAGATTCATGGAACAGGTCCTCCTGGGAGTGATACAGAGACATATGGAAGATGGACTACTAGGTGGAAGATAAATAACTGGGTGGATGATCAGAGTCAGAGGTTTGTTGCCAACAGTTTTACATTCAGGTACAGGTATGAGTGGTATCTGCCTGGGGTTCATTATGGGACCTATGCTCTTCAGCATCTTTATTGATGACATATACTGTGGGATTGAGCATACTCTTAGCAAGTTTGCTGATGACATCAAGCTGAGTGGTGCAGTTGACACAATAAATGGGAGAGACACTAACCAGAGGGACCTAGACATGCTCAGAAAGAGAGCATATGAAAACCTAATGAGGTTTAACAAGACTAAGTGCAAGGTATTGCACTTGGTACAAGGCGATTCTAAATACAAATACACACTGGAAGATCCTAAATACAAATAAATAAGCCATTATATGATTCTATGAATGTAAAGGGAGAAGTGAACTGCACTTGAACATCCACAGGTAAGAATGTTGTGAAACCACAGGGAGACTATGAAAGACAAACAACATGGAAGCACAGAAGTAATTCTTCTCAGAAAATAAGGAACAGGTTTGTGTAGGAAAGAGAAATCCATTCAGTTTATCTCTCCCACCCACTCAACAGCTGAATGAATTCCTCCACCATGATAGAACACATCTATTAATACACTGCGGTCTCAGTAACAACATGGAAAATGATAACTAAGATTTATAACTCAGTGTGATTGAGTCATGAACTTATGACATGGAGGAGGAGGGAGGGATGATTCTTAAGAAAGGAAGAAAGTACACAGGAGGGAGGAGAAAGAAAAAAAAGAAATATTATTGTACCTACCAGGATAACCTCCAACATAAATGGGATTGTTTGTATCTGCAGATGTTGAATGAATGTAGGGATTATCAGTTTGAACCAAATTTCCATCAATTATCAGTGAGATACGATATTTATTAGTGTTTGCTTGAAGCTTGTGCCATTTTCCATCACATAAACTGTTTGCAACATCTGGTTCATATGTAGCTGTTATTCTGCCAGCTCCATTGTTGACGTGGAATAAAACCTGTATAAACAGACAGGTAACAATAAAGATATGAAGAATAGATGAACTAATTTATCTAGATCAAAGTACAATCATGCTGGTGCAGGTATTTCCATTTTGTAAATGTTTGGTAATTATACAAAGCTAATCTTTACTTTGGTAAAGTGTGAATCCTTGCTGAACTATATTTGAAATCTAAAAGATTTAGATCCATCCATGCAATGATCTGTTGGCTAGGTTTGTGTACATAGGATTTCAATGTTTCCTACAAATACAGTAAAGTAATTTTCTCACAGAAACAGACACTTAAGATCTGAAAGAAAATCTGCTGTATATAACTGAAGGGAATGAACAGTAAGTACTTATTACTGCCAATATGTGTATTTATTTATTTCATCCCTTTATTTTTCAAAGCAGTAGGCATTTGTTCAATTCAATTAAATACAAACAGAGAAAGTACATTCTATAGGAACAGTCATATTTAACACTAGCTCTAACTAGGAAGTAGTGAATTAAAAAAATGAACTTTTTCTGAGGAAATACTGAAGAGCAATCAAACATATACATATATTCTGCAGGAAATGAGTGGTGCACTATACACTGATTATTAAAATGCTTATGAAGCATAACAACCAGTGGATATAGAGAGTTAACTGTCCTGGATATTGCTCACAAATACTGAAGAAAAGACTACAAAACAGGGTGTTTTGTACATAGAAGAATATGCTTAACGAGTTTAGCTCCATGGTAGAAAGTATTACACTGCAAGAAAGGAATATATTCAGTCTAACATACAAGGTATCTAGTACAGGAGGTCACAGCAGCTTCAGGCTAACATGAATTACAATAATTACAAAGGCAGAAAGTTCCAGTGACTTATGCTAATCCCACACTTTATCATATTATGATGACAAGCTTTGACACTTACAATCTGTCCCATATTAATTCTGCAGAGATTTGGTTCTGACATTTCGTCTCCATCACATTTCACTGGTGTCTCGTAAGTGCTACCCAACCATTCAATCCTCCCACTTTTAATAAGCCTTGTGAAATGAGTATGCCAGCACAGGGCAGCCTACCTTGCCATTTACAATCTCCAGTCCAATGGCATCAACTTTTGCACTGCTGATTCCAAGCAGAACACCATGCATGGCTGTAGTACGAAACTCTAGCGTGATATTCACATCAGAACGGACTTTGTAACCTTCTCTGACTGAAAAGAAGTTATAAGCTTCAAATGAAAGAGCTGTAACTCAGAAGTCAAAGAAGCATTCATATGTGGTCATTGAAAGGCCTAAAAAGCATGTTAATTACTTTGGAAAAACTTTTAAATAGAGTTTCTGCAAAGTAAATTGTCCAAAATCAAAAATCACATTTCATGCTGTAAAAGTATTTTTCCAAATACGTTTCCTTTCTTTCATTTAGACTTAAAACATTTTATCTCGTTTGCCAGAGAAAGAGTCAAAAATGTAAATTAATGTAATTCTTCATGTTTCTTCACAATTTCTCTGCATCTTTTGTCTCCATACACTTTAACAGACCTCAGCTTAATTCTATGTACATGGCGTGAACATCAGCTGCAAAAGAGTCGTCAGCTCCTTCACCCTGTGCAAAAATGGCCACTTTGGGGCACGTGGATTGAAGGGACTCAGAACTGCGTACACAGGTGTAGGGTGAATAATCCAAAAGAACAGTACCCACAGAAAATAACAGAGATGGATGGTATATTTTGTATGGCTTACCTGGATCATATGCAGACAACCAATAAATGAAGAAAGGGTCACCTTTTGCAGATGGCCAAGGCTCACTGAGGACTCCACAGGGGAGGGATCTCCAACAAGAGATCCTTCCCCAGTCATGGTCAGCCCTTAAATGGGGTCTGGGAGAGGTGGAACCAGACTCCACCCCTTCTGGTCACACAGGTACATTGCCTTCACCTGTGCTCCTGCAGCTGACTCAGTGCTTGCCTCAGGTGATCAATCAGTGGTTCAGGCCATGATTCAACAGTTCCCATACAACAGGGCACGTTAACTATGTATATTTCCAGCAAGGACTATAACAGATACATTTTCACTGACATTAATTCAGTAAGATACTGCTTCCATTTAAAGTCACTTACCAAGAGCAGCAAAGCCACTTCCATCAAAGAATGTGCCATCCTGCACTGTTGAATAGCATTTATTCACAGCAAAGATGGATACAGGACTCTCTTTGTCCAGTTGCTTGCTGTTAATCATCATACTGCCAATGCAGGCAGGAATACTGTGAGTCACCTAGGCATACCAAAATGCAGGAATTAGCACATAATAAAAACTGTTGCTATGGTCTTCTAGTGATTCACGTGATGTTACTGTAAATTAACAACAAAACACTGCAGGACCTAAAATATTTACATAATTATGTTTTTATTTATTACATTTATCTATATAAGGTTGAAAATGCATGCAGTGTCTTACAGAAGAAGATGGCATACACTCTCCATATCATATAGTAAGAATTGCATTTGCTTTAATTTGAGAAGGGATATACCCAACAGTTAAAGACATTTCAAACACATTTTAGCAAATTCATATGTAAATCAAGACTTTTCTAAGGCTCTTTCCAAGTATGGATCACCAGATTTCCAACCAGCAAGAAGATTGATTAGATTTTCTCACTATCCTTTTCAGTAATTGCATGTTCAAAATTATCCTTACTATACAATTAAAAAGCAAGGATGAAGAAAGTACAGCCAGAATTGAGAAATACTGTTATCAACACCAGAATCCTTCCTAGGATAATGGTTTGCACATGGAGGAAGGTGACAAAAAATATACCTTCTAAAAGCATATGCAAGCAGTATGGTTTAATCTCAAACAGCTAAAAGGCAGCCTTTCAGAGATATTTAAGGCATAGAATTCCAATGTGAATCCAACAGGATTTAGGTTATAAAACTTCTGAAGTCCTAGGTTATATTTTTCTCATCTACTAAACATGAGAATTTATATTGTTTATCTGTTTTCAACAAAGAGGTTGATAGAAAGAAAGAAAGTCCATTAAGGGTTATTAATAAAACACAAGGTTCCAGCTCTGGCTGGAATCACTAAACCACAGAAAACCAGAAAGATTTATTTAGTAGAAAGTCATTACGTTCTTTGTTGTTTCTTTGAGCTGGTTTTTTGTTGTTGTTGTTGCTGTTTTTTCCAAACTGTCAGAGACAGGATACTGAACCAGGTGTGTTTGATGCAATATACCCATTCTAATATTTCATATTGACAGACAGTAACCTGCCTTGCCCCTCCCCAAACCTTACATTCCCAAGATTCTTTGGCACATAGTCTAAGGGGAGTCCTCCCACATATAGCTTGCCCTCCACGTCCAAAGTGCTGCCATCTCCCAAGGCACTGACTGCTACCAATTCCTGTCCATCCACAATGATGATGCCTTTTCTTTTAACGTATTCTGTCCTTATCTGGAAAAAACGAGAGCATGAGAACATAAGCTGAGTCAGTCACTTAGTCATCATTCACCAAAGAAATACAATTATTCAAGGTTAGATTGCTCACATGTACTATAATACTGAGGCTGAGACCATTTGAGAATGCAAGAGAGCAGCCTAAGCTGCCTTCTTGCTTTCCACAGAGGCCTATAAAGATGCCTATAATGATTACGTTTTGCCCTGTCCACATTTTTTTTTAATGTCTTAACAACTACTACTTAAAGCCACTAGCTTACTGCTTTAAGATATGAGTAATTTACTGAGTTAGAAAAGCAGAGTTCTGTGCTTGTCTGCAATACTGTGCTGCCCACCAGCTGAGCCATCTCAGCACCCTGGAGTGCATGCTCCTGCAATACAATTTTATGATGGGCAGTTCTTAGTTTGCTATGACCAAAAAACCTTTCCAGTTCTGTCTCTCTTAATAACCCTGTGCCTTCTCTGCGTGAAAACAATTATTCACACGCAGCTGAGATAATAACTGATCTCAAGTCAGCTAACCATTTATTCTTCTCCAGTTACTTGCAGCCACACTCAGAATCCTAATTAGGTTCCACATGAGGTTTCATAAACATTTGGATTTTAAGGGGACAAAGCAGTGTAGCAGAGCAACATGATCATTTGACAGAAAATGGAAAAGTGTTTCTTTTGGCAGGAAAGCATGCCAGTTTAAATTGATTGTACAGATACTGCAATAATCATCCTCAGCTGTGAGGAGGTGTGACTCAGCCTTGATTTCAGGTTTTTAAGTTCATGCTTTTTTGCCATTTGTAGTAAAGGAAGATCAGCTCACACAGAATCTTTTCTATCTCTTCTAAAGTTGATGGTGTGAGTATGAGTTTTTATGTAGCTATACTTATAATTTTAAACATGCAGCTTTAAATCCTGAAGTGTTCTTCCCTTCAGGGTAGGCAGCAGAGCTTATCTGTGTTACCACTCTCTAACAGAAGTTCATGTTTGCTTTCCCTGGTAGCTCTTGTTGTTTATTATTCTACTTGTTATAAATGAAAACCAAAAATAACTCTGCTGATTCCCCAGGCACCGAGGAAAAGTGGCAGCTCTGTGTCATCAATCACCTTGTCCCACAGAAGCCACTTCCTGAAGGTAAAGCTCCACATATGAACAAGTGAAGGGAAGCTTAGCAGGATGAATACTGTCAGCCTCACCTGCCCTAAAGATAACTCATGCGGTGAGCTGCTTTTAAACTTAAGCAGACATCACAGATATTTCTTGCAAAGAAAGCCAGAGCCAACTGGTTTGCTCAGAGGAACTGGACTGATGGAAGCTCACACAGAGTTGCTGTATAGAAAGCCCTGCATGCTACATACTATTTGAAATCTACAGCTGTAATTTCTCCAAAATAACAAGCCCTCTCCCCTCCAGCCTCCACTGATTCAAAATACTTACCCTTCTCTTTTTTCATAATCCATGGTGAATCCCTGTTATCGTTAGCAGTATTAGCACTCAAGCATTACATGTTAAGTGGGAGAAAGGAGAAACTATAGCCATTTTCTCCCTGTCCCACACTCAGTTGAAAGTCTTTGAAAACTCAGATCAGAGTTTCTAAACCTCTCAGTTTCTTCTCTGGTGAAGATGACTTTGTGCTTATTATACAGTGGGTGAACTATTATACTCCTAAACAATCTTGGACAGTGGAATCAACGCATAATTAATGATAATCTTAAAAGGAAATAATTACACATTGATCTGAAAGGTTTCATGACTGAGTTAAAACCTTTTTGCTCTTGCAACACTGAAATCATACAGGAAAGGCAGTGAAAATACAACCCAGCAACACCAGAAAAGAGAAAACAGAGTACATTACCTACCGTATGCCATTTTCCATCATTGACAACAGCAGGGTGAGAAGCTACTGCTTTTCCTTTGCCTAAATCAAATGAAAAATAGAGCTGTCCCCCATGAAGCTGTAAGGCTGCATAATCAATTTGGTTCTGGTGAGCCATGTAGTAAATCAGGCCACTGGAGGCAAAGGTTCTGAGATTCAGCTGGACAGAAAGTCTAGACAATAAAAGCGCAGTGTTAATGACACATATTTTATTCTGCACTGACAAAAAGCTACTCAGCAGGGAGAGAGCAGCCTCAACCAATTTAGTCTTATGAAAGGATTTTTTTTATTACAAAGGCCAGAAAAGTAGAATTTGCATTGTGTTCTGTGAAGGCATGACCTATACTGTATTTCATAGTGTGAAGCAGTGCTGTACCAGTTAAGAATTTTGAAAAGCATACAGCAAGCCAGGTTTTTAGAGGGACAGGATCAGCTGTTTATGATTGCTGGTTTGCCCACTGCACCAAGGAAGGAACAAATCCCATTACTTTTATCCAGGCTTGTTGGAATATAAACGGTCAGACTGAGAACAGAGGAAAGCTTAAAGATGGAGGAGTTGTTTCTGCGTTCTGGGTCCCCAAAGGTTATTTATGGAAAAGCTATTTATTGTAGAGACACTAGGTCAGGACTGCATAGCATCAAACCCCTGCAATGTTCTTATATTCAGTAGTTAAAACATAAGGGCTAAGAAAGGAAAGGGCTTTTTTCTCCCCAGTGCTTTCTAAGCTGAAAGGCTTGCAGGCTTTGTTTGAGGGCCACAAACAAATGAGGCTGGCAGAGACTGTATTGCAGGACAGTCTCTACAAAGTGATTCTTCTCAGCAGTCTTAGCTCCTTTAGTGACCTAGGGAGTGAAGCAGATGTGGAAGGTACAATGCAGAAATCCAGAGCGGGTAAGACGTTATCTGCATCACCCAAAGAAGCAGGGACCAGTAAGGACTTGGAAAAATAATGCTGAACTCTGATAAACTCATGACCACAAACCTGAGGGAACTCTGTTAATTATGATGCAGTGGTTGTGATACTTTTTCCCATGAGGAAATCACAGAAATTGAGGTAAGGGCCATTTTCAAAGCTAATAACGCAATGATTCAGCATGAAAGCCACCATCACACTTGTAGTTCATTAGAGAATAAAACACTATGTGCATGTGCAATTAAGATATACTAACTTTTTCCTGACAGTAGACTGATTGAAGAGCAGTGTCAAGTGGCTGCCTTTGGCAAGTCCAAACTGATGGGCACCTTGAACATGATCAGGCAGTTCATCTTTTGCACAAGCTACCTGTTAATAAAGGAACTTTATTAAGTATAGTATCAGCTGCTTGCAAGCAGTGGTGAATGGCAAGATGCCTATCCTGAACTTTGTAAGAAGAAAAACTGAGCCTCATGAAAACCACAAAATAAAACACTAATATCAATCTGCTACACTCCTAACTCTTTCAAGCCACCATTTTGCTCAGAGAGAACAAGTTGTAATGATTAAGCTACGTCTCACGGGCAGTACCAATCTTTTCTGCTAAGAAATGTTCGTAGTTTGAGATGCATTCATTAACCATTTCTCTTAACTGATAGCCCTTTTGCTAACAAATGTTAGAAGCCAGAGCAAAATTTCAGTTAAAATCCATGGACTTAGTAGAAATATTTTCCCATTTAGTGGAGATGTACACTTTTGTTATAATTTAGGGAGTGAAGAGCCAAGTAACAGAGCATGAGCCAAAGCTATACTTTAGCTCTAAGAAGGACAACTTATTTCTTTTTATAGCCACTGTTGTATGAAATGCATCAAATCCTGCTTTCTTTTGCTACATAAAAATGATTTCAAGATGCTTTGGAAACACTTCATCATAAAGATGTGAAGCTGCAGGAGGAAAAATGTAGTGCTGCCTGGGGAACTGGGGTTGTGTGAGACAAAACAGGTGCTCTGTAAGCTGCGTTCAGGTGCTGTGTGTCCTACAACAGTTTATGCCTCCTCCTTGACATAGACCAGAGACAACATCTGTGTGACCAGGAAAACACAAATGTTAAATTGCTCAGCTAATGCAAATCTCAGCATGGAATTACTTTGGCAAGAACACACCAAAGATAATAGTTAATGTCAAGTCCTTTTGTTGAAAGATTATCACTCAGCTTCTTTTCTTTTCAGGGTTACTGCCTGAACCATGATAAACCTAAATTTCCCTTTCACAAGGCCAACAGACTGCTTCATTAATTTATATCATATTTCTTTCCACAGGAAATAATCAATTCAAATCCACATTCACTGGACTACTACATACCCAGAAGCAGCAAATACATACAGTTCTCATTTTGAAAATTTTCCACAAAACTAAAAATGAAACTTTTACCTGAGTACTCTCCTAGAAGAAGCATCAGAGCTTTGTTGTAATACATACTTTTTTTGTATCTGTAGGAGGCCTCAGGGGAACTGGTAGTTCAACCTGAATCTCCACATCTTCTAGCTGTATGGCTGCTTTAGGCTTCTCTGACAAAAAACAGCTGTCCATATCCACATGTTCATACTTTATAGAAGTGGTGAAATCCAAAAGCCTGTGTTTTAAAAAAACCTACATATTAAGGGGGTGATCTCCCAAGCACAAGGAAAGTACTTCAGAAGGTCTTTCACAAGAGAAAGATTCACAGTATCATAGCATAATTCAGACTGGAAAAACACCTCAAAAGTCATCAAGTTCAACAACAACAAAAAAAAGGCAATAATTAATATTATTGTTCTCCATGTTACATTGCTAGGTCATTAGCATAACACTTGCCTTATGTTGACAAGCAGACAAACTAACAATGTCAGGAGTGTGATTTCAAAATACAGTTACTAATTAATGTGCAATCTTCCAGAACATGGAAGTTACCACTCTGACTTACTCCTTGTTAAAAATAAGATTGCTGATACAGCCATAAAAGGAACCAGTCATTTTTAGCCCAAAGAAGCCCTCTCCAGCGGGGATGCCACCAGCATAGAAGTTGGAAATGTTCATGGGGCTCATTTCTGCTGATGAACCAAGCCTCAGTTCTGAAGGGTTACTTTCATCCACCTGTACAGTTATGATTCTAAAAAGATAAAGTAGAGAAAACACTCAACATGGGCATTTTCATGTCAGAAACATTCTTTTCGCCCTAAGAAATACACTGTTCTAAAAAGTAAGATTCCATAACTTAAGTAATTCCTTCAATGACCAGAAGAAAAAACTACCTAGGGACTGCCCTTCTTTAGATAATCTATACAACAGTTTTGTTGAGTATCTTTCCAAATTATTTTTTATGGCTATATTTTTTCCTAATACTATTAAGCATACTTCACTCAAGTGGCCAAGCTGCCTGGAGATTTTGAGAGCTTTTACATACAATTTAATCAGTGGCTGTGTGCTGTATACAGTTACCATATAAATCAGAATACCAGCAGTAAAAGCAGAAAAACACGACATGATTATTTCACCTAATAAGCTTTCAAAGGCAGTTTCTCAGACATTGCAGTGATCTGACAAGGGCATACAATAATTAAACACATAGAACTGTTTGCAGCCTTATGTACCTCTTATTCCGAATTAGGATGACTGAGTGTTCTTGTCCATCACTGTATGTTCCATTAGCAGACCTAAGAGTTACTTTTCTAGTACTTGCTCTATCTCCAGCATTAATGTGTACTGCAAGATGACCATCAATCAGCATAATGGAAAAGAAGGGCTGTAGATTTAATCAGAAGATTAGTTTTTAAACTACAACTCAATTTTCTGTCACTCACTCATCACTGTTTAAATAGAATATAGTTTGGAAAAATTTACCCCTGGCTTTCTTTTAAACATACTGTAATGAAACAGAAAGACTAGTGGACATATATTAATAAATCACAGAAGGCATGAAAAATTTTACTGGTCACAGTAAAAATCCAGGGGATTGTTTTTACCCACACACACCCCAGCTTAGAGGAAGGAAGTAGAAAGGGGTAGGTTAGCATTCCTGCTAACACTGACACTGGATTTGACAAGCTCTACAACATCCTGTCAGATATGAGTTCCTTGTTCAGTGTAAATGCTTCAGTAAATAAACTGTGACTAACAAATCTGGAAAATAATTTTCAGTTTTTATTTCATACACAGCTTTTTTTGTTTGTTTGTTTAAAGACTATTCTGCATCTTTGCAACTGTTCTCTGCTAACAAATCCTTCCCCTCCACCATGCTACAATCCCTGTACTCTTTGTCCTTCTGCCCACTCTGAGCTCAGGCCTCCTAAGCTGATCAGATATTTTTCTCTTTGACGTGACATTTTGAAATACAAACGACAAAAACAAAACTAAAAACGTTCATTTTCAGTACTTGCCAAGTGTGCTTGCCTGCGGCGCCGCTTCTCCAGTCCCCTACTGAGCCCAGCAAGTATGATACCATTGCTGTTCTTAGTAGCAAAAGTTGCCATCAGTTCTGATTCTGGACTTAAGGACTTCGGTTCCAACTCAATATATCCATTGTTTAAGATGTTCACGCTACGAATAGGCTATTTTATGAATAAGAGAAATAATTACTGACTTTGTTTTGCTGTTGCACCCAGTAAGAAAAAATAATTTCAAACGCATATTAATTTGCCTAGAATTTTTCAAAATGAGTCAATTTCAAGTCACTATATTCCTTCACAAACATTATTCATTGTTCAATGATATTAAGAATCAGATCATAAAACCTTCAAGTCTCCTACCTCCAACACACAGCCTTTTCTTACTCCATATGAATTCCTAAGCAAGTCAAAGGTTGAACGAGATATTTCCAGATTCTTGATGCATCCCACATACATCCTACTATTAAGACCTTTCCTGAAAGACAAAACAAGGTCTTTTTTTTCCAACAGGTAGTATTGAAATCTCCTGGGAGAAAAGATTGATCTCTCTTCAATAAGAAAAAAAGAGGATCTGCTTTAAAGAACACAGTCAGCCCAGTGTAAGTGAAAAAGGGGTTATTTTGGATTGTCTTATAAGATAGCATTTCCAACCTGAAAAAGAATCAGATAGCACTGTACCCAAGTGGAAACATGTAAGTGTGTAGTAATGTGTTGACAGGTCAGGCCATTTTCTAAAACTCTCAGTTGAATTTCCAGCTGAAATGTGATGGCTGCTGTGTGAGAGTAAATGTAGTAATTGTTCTTCATTTCTCAAGTGTGGAGGACAACATAATTTGGTTCCAGATTTAAGTCAGAAAAATCTAAACTTTCCCTGCCATAATCCCTTACATGCTGCAGTGCCAATTAAGATTGAATTCTCCATCTGAGAGTAAAAAACAAACAGATATACTGTTCCAGAATTTTCCTTATTGTAAAGAAAATGCAGATAATTTAATTCGTTTTTCTTTTAGCCGTGTTTGTCCTTTCAAAGTGAAGCTACTGGAAGAAATGTAGCTTCACAAGCTCAGCAGGAACTTACAGTATAGAAAGTATTAATTAGACATCAGCTATAAACTATGTGCACAGATTAACAAAAGACACTACATTTAGTTCTCATCCTTTCTGAATTTCAAAAGTAAATTACAAGAATTCCTTTCTGAAGTAGAACTCTCATCCCTAAGTGCAGTTTTGTCCATAAATGCCAGCTGGGAAGCACAAAGCTCGCACAGGTAAAGATCTGAGAAGCATTGTTCCAGGCAACAGCACTGAACACTTGCTGCAGCCTGACACGAAGAGCAGGTGGCTGCTGTAGAAATCACCCAGGTAGGGGGAAAACAGTTCTCTTTCCAAACTGCTGTGAAAAGCCCCATAGTAGAACCTAAAAGTGAACAATGGATAATCAAGTCTGAAGCAAGGTTGCAAACTTCATTTATTTCCACTAATGTCAGTGGAATATCAAATTTTCTTCAAGTCTTTCTCTCTGCTTACAGGTATCTTAGCAAAGGGGGAAAAGTGAATGCACACTTTACCTCACAGCCCTTGATCTCGGCAGCCCACCAATGAAGATCGGGTCCTTATCAGAGCGATTCAGGTCTGAGGCAACCCCAGGAGATTCTCCTTGCTTGGTTTCTTTGTAATTAAGGTTATATGCATCCATGACTGCCAGCATTCCTGCAAAGAAAAGAGTAAAGATCTGGAGAAGGATACTAATACACATGCTTCCATTTTGGCAATCTTGTTTCTAACAAAGGAAAACATATTCATTGAGTCAAATGTGTATGAACAATCTTCTTATTTTTAGAGCACATGTATTGCAGTTCCAGCTGTTCTGCTAATCTCATATATTTCCCTCTGCCAAAACCAAATCTGGAGAAGTCTACAGGAAAGGATATATCTGAAAATATGTTACAGCTATTCACATATATCACTTACAATGCATTACTTCCCTTGTAATGCATTACTTCCCAATCATGGGCCCCAGAATTCTGTTGCACAATTTGCTATAAAAAAATGCAAAACAGATGCTCCCTAATGTACAGACTTAGACAAAGATTTCTTACTGTTTACGGACTATTAATATATGTGTTCTGGCAGCTCCTGCACTACCTGTCCTTTATAAGATGTGACAAATCAAGCACCAGATTTTCATTGCTGTCTTTCTCCTGTCTTACTTTAGTGAAGTAACATAGAAGTGGCAGCGAGAGAAATTCTGTAAGTGTCCAGATTTGGTTGTGGTGATGCTTCTGGAACCCTTAGGTATTTCTGTTTGTAAATACACAGACACCTGTTTATTCAGCCTGTAGCCTACCTTGCTTCTTGTTCCGACTGAATGAAATTTTGTACCATGTTCCATTGTTGTAACGATTATCTGTTGTCAGAGCAAGAGGTCCTGAACCTAAATCAACAGTCAGTCTCACTTTGCCATCAACAAGCTCAAGGGACAAGAAATCTCTCTGGAAGGGAAAAAAACAACAACAACAAAAAAGCTCAATTGCAGAAAACAAAAATCTTCCATAAATATGGATATTTAGCAGGCCTACTGTGTGAAAAAGGGTTGGTAACTCCTGTACCTAAACTATTTGTTACACCCAAGATGTTCATCATTTCTACGTTTAGGAAAATTAAATTCTGTATACCACAGAAGGATTTATATCCTCTGTTTTGATTTATTGTTGTTCTTTCTTAAATGAATATCAGCAAGCTGGATTGCTCAGCAGACAAATGTTCAAACAACAAATGTCAGAATTGATTTTTTTTATTTTTGATTGAGAGTAATTTGATTTGACTATTAGCATAATAATCAACAATGCAATGTTCTCTCTGCAAGATGCAAATAGCTTCTACATGTTTATTCACATCAACAGAAGCAAAAAAGTCTGTTTCATTCTAGAAGTGCCCTCTCTACACTGTAAAATTTAAGTCACGTATCATTGTGCAGTGTATTCGGTCAGTGAGTACATAATGAATCAAATGAATTATGTAGTGGCTCCAGAGCAATTCGTATCTAAACAAAGCTTTGTCCTCCAGGAAAAGAAGGTGGTAAACTACATGACATGACAATGAAGGTCTGGAGATGGGTCTTGCTTATGCTGCTGTTGGAGGCTGCTATTTATTTCAGTTTGCTGAATTCTCATCTCATGACTTTAATTCAGTAAGACTATTCAATAATATGTTCTTCTGCAAGTTCAGTTGCAAATGATTTTACATACTGCCAAGGTTTTTCCAACAGAAATAAAGTTGTCCCTGCAGCTTCTTGATCTTGGTTTTAGCTAAATAATCATAAATTTTACAATCAGGATTAAATTAAATGAATAATTAATTCCCTTGCATGTGAATATTCCATTACATGTTAATATTTGTTCTAAGGAGTAACCTTAAGGGCCTTTGTCTTTTGTTCTTTGCCTCATGGTATGGATCACAGGTGAAAATATAGATTACAAAGACAATAACTTGTTTTAGTAAAGGTAAATTAAAAGCAAACGTAAGAGAACACAAGGAGTTATGAAGTGATCTAAACACAGTTTTCGATAGCTTAGGACTCCAATCCTTTTCCTTACAGTGCCATTTGAAGCAAGATACAGAAGTAGCCCATTAGGTGAAAAGGTGCTGAAGAATATTATTATCTGAGTCACTGTTGAGCGGAGTGCCTTCTCAACAACTGAGTATCCTTTGCCATCAAAATGGAATGCAGTGTCTTCATCCTGTGGGCTATGGAATTGAGGGTAAATAAATAAATAAATAAATAAAACATTAGCTGAAGATTTATATTTTATATTAAGATGACTGGAAAAACACAAGAAAAGTTTGATCAGTTGGTGCAGGCCCTATGATTAGAAAGTGTGGAAAGAAATTTCAAGTGGTGTTATGAATAACAGAAGGATTCCAGCTGAAGGCCACTTTCATTATAGAATATCACAAGTAATTTAGCCACGGGGAAGGATACATACAAGAAAAAAAATGTTCCTCTCGATGTATGAATGGAAAAGAACAATCTCTTAAGGGGAAAAAAGAAGTTACATTTTCTAACTTTAGACGCCATACATTTATAAAAAATGCTTTATGTAACTCCAATTCTCTATTAGCCTCTCTTCCTGCACTGTAGTACTTCTCGAAGATATACAATCAAGCAGCACCCTCTGCTGTTTCTACATGGAATACAGTCAAGCATACTCCTTCTCAATTCCTTAAATATAAAAACAGAACTGACCGCAATCTCTGTTCACAATGATTACAGAAATGGTAGCAAGCTACAGTTTTGCTATGGATTTTTTTTATAAGAGTGCTTTATACTGTTACTGAAAAAAGCAAAGAATAACTTCATCTTGCTCCATATTACCAGAAGGTAAATATTCCAAAATACTTTGGTTTATGGGCAGTTCCCACTTTACTGTACAAAGCAGACCACAGCCGTGCAACTCTTCTGAAAAGGTATGCATTAATAAATGATAAAATTAAATGTAGTTAAATTATTTGGCATCACTGGCACATTCAGATTAACATATTCAGCACTGTAAGTTAATGATCAACACAACATTACATTTTGTTTCAGTTCATCGTTTTTACACAGAACAGAAATATACATATAAAAGATTAAAGGTATTTAAAAAAAAAAAGCAAAGGAGCAGGACAAAATACCTTCCAAAACATCCATTGCACTTGCCCTCTCTTTCTACATAGTTCCAAAGACCAATAGATTTTCCATTCAGGGATGCTTCTCCCATGCACCCTTTAAAATGTGTTACTTTAACAGCAGGCGATTTCTGTAAGAGAAGAAATACTTCATGAATATGATTAATGTTAAGTATCCTGAAAATTCAGCAGCCAATTTTTCGTTTTTTTCCCCTTCAACTTTAAAACTGTTAGATATAAGTCATAAAAGGACATATTTAATGTAATTGTGAACAACTAGCACTTAAATAATAATATATCTGTTTTGCAGCAAGTAGAATAACTACAGCCTTGACCTACTTACAATCCTTATTGCCACTTCTTTATGCAATCTAAAAGTAGCCATAGAAGAATGAACCAAAAAGGAATTCAATGTGCAATATGTATTTTAAAAAACATTTTATAGAATGGCAATAGAAAAATTTAACCTTAATTTGCCCTCCAAGTCCTCCAATAAACACTAGTGTTGATTTGTTAACATCTAGCATGTTGGCTGTTCCAGGAGAGGTGGCAGATTTAGGCGAAGACTTCTGATTGGAGTTCATTTCCTCTATGCTGAGCGTACCTGTTTTTCCAAACCTATCAATTGCAAATAATGAACAGTTTTAGGAATTATCAGGCTTAATCAGCGCAATCCATCAACTTTGCTCTTTAAGAACAACAAGCATCTTGCGACTGAAAAACTCAGCAGACAGTTTGTGTGGTTTATATTTCCATAATACAGTGGTCTTATTTAAATATATATATATTTATTTTCTTAATCTCAGTTTCCACTGAATTTATTTCTGATTGTCCCCCCAGACCTTCAATATTTATACAAATTCACATTTTAATTACCTGGTTGCATGTATTCTGTGCCATTTGTTGTTGTCGATTTGAAAATCGGGGTATTCCACTCTTGTTGATCCTGAGCCCAAATCCCAGAGAAGAGCCACCTTACCACGTCGCATCTCCACGGCAAGGAAGTCTGTCTGAAAAAAAAAAGCAGTCCTTATTTTAATACATCACCTTAAGAACATTACTATTTTGCACATATAATTTTAACAGGCAACACTGAGAGACTTTCTAGATTCCTGCTCCTTAATCACTTAAGTGATTTTTAAGAGTTTACTTTTAGTGAAATCCTAGTGAAGAGCAAATGAAGACAGGCAGTAGAAAAAAACATTTAGTGAAATAAAAAAAAAATAATCTCATATTTAATTTAATGCTTATTTCTTTTTTAAGATATGTTGTGATACAGTGTTTACACGCATATCTCTAGACACATAAAATATATACTTCTCTCTGAGTTTATGCAAAATGACCTACCAGTCTGTGAAAAAGTATTATCGCAGGCACAGGACTGTGCAATTAGAAGTACTGAGGGAAGGAAGAGAGAGGCAATGTGTTACAACTACAACATGGTCCTTTCAGCTGTGTGTATGCATGAGGGCCAAAGTCAAGTTCTTTCTTTGTGATAACAGGTAAAATGCTTGATTTACTTCAGCGTGCTATTTGAAAACATCACACACAGTGTTACACTCCATGAGGTTAATGTACAGAATGGAAAAGGGAAAGCAGAGACTCACTGCATGGTCAAGAAGCAAGCTAACAAATAAGGTACTTCTCTACTTTTGAGGACCTCTGTGGAACCACTTGAGGCCCCAATAGGACTCATTTGAGTTTGAAGTCAAGTAGGAAAACTATTTAAGTATTTGACTACCATCACCTCCAGTGAACGTATACCGGAAACTTACCTTTCCATTGCTACCCAGGTAGAAAAGAAGGTTATCTGGTTCAGTAGTTTTCACATTTAGGGTTAAAGAATTGTAGTTTGTAGATGAAATCTGGGGTTGGTAGGCACGGACACAATCTCTGTCCGCTGATACTGCAACTTTAATCTGGGGGTGAAAGGACAAAATGGAAGCTAAGTAAGCCTCATTATACACAACATATGTTTCTAGAATATGTATTTAGTTTCTCACCAACCAGTGCAGGAGATTTGTTGAGATACTTTTATGTGACTTAAGTATTGTTATTAGGGTTAGATCTTAATCTCCTATGGATCAGTTGAAAAAAAGAGATTCACAAATAGAGAATAAATAAATACATCATAATTCACTGATCCAACTACAAAACTTGAGGACAACAGAAAAAACTACCCAGAATACTTCAGCAAATAACAATAAATCTTGGGTCAGAAGCCCATATATAAGTAAAAGCCACTGTAATAACATCAGATGATAAAGACACAATTCAAATTATTTTTTAAATTAGATAATACTATTTTTTTCATTCATTATTAGGAAAAAATAGAAGTCTGCAACAATTTGAGTTACTTCAAAGTTTTGACAGCAGAGTTTATATGATTATTTAAAAAAATACATTTGGGAATATATTACAGGTTCGAGTATTTTAAGCGTAAGTAGAAAAAAAATACTTCTACCATCTTATCACTAATTTCTTCTAACAATGTCAAGCATACTGACAACATATCCATTCAAGGTAAATGAAGTCAAACACCAAGGAGCTTGACTGTATAACAACAGAAAAGCCTTAGTTTCATCCAATTCACCTATATTAAGTAAACATAGAGTGCACGTGTGTACAACTGTGTGTGCATGTATACATAAAGTTTCTCTTGTCTAGTAAACTTTAACTTACAAAACAAAAGATATTCACAAAACATCAAAATGAACTCTCAAAAATGGAAAAGAAAGTTTTGCTAATATTTCTTTTCATCCTGCTAGGAACCTCTGTAGTTTACAATACTCCCTCTACACTGGATTCATTAAGCTTCAACAGACTGTAACAAAGAAACAATAACCATAAAATTAAGATTTTGGAAAGAACTGAAAACCTTGTGTTATTTCAAACAAAACTTCCCTAAAAGTTACAGAACGTGCCCACATTAAATTCAAAGACATATTAAAAGTTACTGAGTGCAAAGAATTTTTACATCTTTCTCACAGTTCACTGAGGTCCATAGTAGAGTTGATTTACTATCATTGTTTTTAAGGGCGAAGCAGATATTTTAAAAACTAGTATGTTATTTGTCTTCAAGTATTCTAGAGGCAAAGCAATTTCTTGCAAAGAATATGCGGACATGGTAAATCATACACAGCAAATTTATTGGTAGAATCCAGGGGGTTTCTCACTTCGGTCTCAAAATAAGCCTAGAAATTAACATCTTGTCCTAAAAAAAATGGCAGCTCCATCCCCACACCTGTCTCTTTCTCACTAAGTATCTCCATGCATGCTTCCCACCCACTTTGAATTCCATTATTTTAATAGGAAACAAAAGGAAATAGAAAATAAATTACACCCTTGTTCAGAAAAACTCACAAGCGACAGAAGAAGCTAAAACTATAAAATATACCAATAGCTCTGCAAGTAATGATTTTAGTATCAGTCAGTGCTCTATGGCTTCAGTGAGAACCCAGAACAATCACATACCTTAAAGGTAAATTGTATGCTCTTAATCTCAAACAACTTCTGTGTTAAAAGGTGAAAGTGAAGCCAGCTAAATTGACAATGATAATACTCACTGATGCTGCCTGCTTACGGGCTTGGCTGATGAGCTCTTTAATTTCAGACAAATTTCTGCTCAGGTTCTCTTCCAGTGTTTTCAGAGGTTTCAGCCTATCAAGTAAAAGACTTGCTTGTGCTTCAATTTCTTTAACTTGTTTTTCAGCTGTGATTGCTGCCAAAACATAAATGAAATATCGAGGTAGGTTGGAAAAGAAATACTAAAATACTTAACCAAGGTGGCCTGTTTCTGGTCTTTTTTTTTTTCTCAGTATTAATCTTCAGTAAAGAATGTGCATACTTAAAGACATTCCATGAGACTCCTCAAGAGATCTTTTAAAAAGTAAGCACATTTTTATTGAATTAGGAGGGATATTTTAGTCCATCAGATTTATATTTAATGCCTATTAAACTTGAATATTAGTGCTACTTCTGCAAGCAGTGACATTTCTAGAGGGCAGTGAAGCAGTAAACTTACCAGCTTTTGATGAATCAGTTATAAGCTCACTGGTTTTCCTCAGTGTGTCATTAACTTGGGACAACGTAGACGAAGTATTCAGCAGCTTTTGACTGAAATCCCCATAGTGGCTCAAACCTACCATAGTGCTGGCGTTTGCTGACACAGCCAGCTCTTTCACCTCCAACATGTATTTCCTTGTACCTGAAACACAGTGGCAGTTCACAGATCAAAAGAAGTCACAGCTTTCACAGGGTAATAAATGCCTGACCAGTTTAATGACAATCCAGTTATATATGTATGTTTTTTCTGTTATTCTATTTCTATTATCATTTACAAACTCTAGGTTTTCCCTTTATTCAAAATAATGATTTCTTTCAAAAAGGATTGGTTGTTTATTTATTTATTTTTAGATACACAGTAAGGACATTTAATTTGGTCAATGAAGTCAGTATTTACAACAAGAAATCATTTAGATGCAGATAAGTCTCATAGCATAATACAAATAATTTTAAAACAAGCTATTATAAGAAAGCAAAATCCCACAGATTCATTTAAGAATTTCTCTCCACATGGGATTAAATATTCCACGACTTCATTCTCTTCTCATACCAGTGTAATTCCATTGCTTCCAGATCCCCACCTGATTTACAGCAGCGTAAAATGGGAATCAGACTATGGGCCTTATATCAAAACCCAGTTGTATTTTATGGGCTTACTAAAAAACAAAATATTCTTTGTTAGGCAGGAAGCTAAGAGAGTCTCTGGTCTACTTTATTGCTCAAGACTCTCCCATCAAACAATGAACAAGACCGTATTGTGACTGTACTAGAAAGTTGTGCAATAAGGGGTATATAAATACTTATTTAACTTACCACTAGGCAACGCTTTTAGTGCCAACAGGGAATCATCAAGTTGGTTGACAATTTTAATGGTACTTTCCTGAATCTTTTCTACTTTTTTGCTCAATCCGTTCAATTCGGATAAAAGGCCTGTTGAAAGAAGTAACTGTCATTTTCCTGTGCATTAAAAAAAGGTGTTGTAGTAGGCACAGAATATCCCAGCCACGCCTACTACAACAAAAAGGACAATCCACACGAGCCCTACATAATAATAAGCACTATTTATCTAATCACACAGAACTTTTCTGTCTTCTCTAACAGAAAGAGTATTTTAAATACATAAATGTAAACTGAATGCAATATGAACAGATAAGCTTCTATAGGCACTGTTCCATGCAAAGTTATCCTTTTTGGTAAATTCAAATCAGAAACAGTCAGGACAAAGTCATAAATTAAAATTATTCCAAGATGGCGAACCCTTATAACTTCTATGATATTCTTGACATTTTTCTTGAAATACAACAGGAGCCATTCAAGACTGTATTTCTTTCAATTATTTTTGAGATATTTCTAGAATCCTCTCATTAGAAATAAAAATACATAGAACAGAATGAACAAAAAAATTGTGAATTACACAAGATATATAAATTTGTGTAGAACTACTGATATTAAGAGCAAAGACCATTTTACAGTTACATTTTGTCTCTGTTAACCATCTACATTCTGTTTAAAACTTCCCGTAGGGTCAGACAATGCTCCTAAATGAAGTCTGACTTCAGAATGCTTTTGTACTTCCAATGTGCAGGCTCAAAAGTTCTGCTGATCTTCTTGGAGTGATAAACTAAAAGGATTTTGTGATTTACAGGTGCACTCTGATCCAAAAGACAATTTTCACAAACAGAAAGAAAAGCTTTGTTACAATAACCAGCTTGTTATTGTCTTTCAGCTATGTAGAAGTAACAAGAAAATAAAGATTATGGCTTAAAGATATCATTCTACAGACTCATGTAATCCATGATTTATTAGATCAAACTGAACAAATATATTTCTTCAAGAATTTTGTTCGTTCTTCACCTACTGTGCAATCTAATTACTTCATCAATAGCATTCAGAAAAACAACCATTTGAAGAAAGCATTACTTGAAGACAAATTAGGTATAGTCAATTTTTTAAATGTTCACCGAAGCAAATTATATTCTTACAAAAACAAAATAAAATACATGAATCCTGAATAAAACATTGATGTCAATAGTACAAAAGTATATGTATTTGTATACAATATTGTACCTTAGTTTAAGGTCATTAAAAAAAAAAAAAGAAAAATCTACCGTAAGACAGGATATGGAAAAGGAAACAAGCAGTAAATGTGAACTCTAAAGAACTAACCATTATTTTTTTTCTTCAGATGTTTAGCTTCATTCTGAACTTTGGAGCTAAGCACTAGAGTGTTTCTGCCAAGAAGACTGAGCGACTCATCTGGCTGGAAAAAAAATAAAAGCAGAAATCTGTTGCCAGAAGTTCAACTGAAGACACTGAAGAGTCTATGGACATCAAATATGATTAGCAAATATTCTCACCATTTCTATAGTATTCTATTTATTACCTTTTTAAGTATAAATAAAAAAAATCCAATTGTAATGTTTTGCCCAAGAGCGTGATACTGAAATAAAACCTAACAAATTCCAGTGTCATGGTTTTATGATTTTTTGGTATTGATATTCCGCATTATAGCATCATGTAGTGCATTGAGAATTGAAGAGTTAATGCTCCAGCTCTGTGGAATACCAATACCAAAAATCATAAAACCATGACATCCAGTCTGAACAGTGCTAAATATTTTCTGTTACCTTTTGTAACACCACTTGTTTTAGCTCCATTTCTAAGGCAAAATTCTCAGCACTAAGCCCTGTTAAGATATTTGAAAATTCCTGTCTTAAAGCATCTTTTAATCCGTTTATCCATCTGGAAAAACCCCTGGGAGGACTCATGCTGTGTATAAGACAGCATGTGATAAAATAAACAAGCACACAATTCCAACTATTTTGATCACTATCATGTGAATGCAATATCATGTATTTGACTCTCCAGGAATACAGTGTATGACAAATGTAAAACAGCTGATTCTTTCCTTGGGTTTGCAATCATGAAAAATGCAAGAGATGAAAGGACGGAATTGCACACAGTATGAAAGTAACAGTAATAGGTCAGGTAACTAACTAGTCAGATCTTTGTAAACTACTTATATAACAACAACCTCATAATTGTGCAAGGTGGAAGAAGCAATATAAAATAGCAAAACAGCTGTGGTTGTGAATACCTAGATAGAAGTGGAATAGGGATGAGTTGAATAAGAAGATGGCTAAATAACTCCAAAGGAAAAAGGATCACAAGGGAATGGGAGCTTAAGCCATGACATTTCTTGTGGGAAGTGTCCTCTAGTTGGAGGTGTCCCTGCCCATAGCAGTGGAGTTGGAACTAGATAACCTTAAAGGTCCCTTCCAAAGCAAACTATTCAGTGATTCTATGAAATGTAGGTCAGAGGGCTGATGACAAAGACACAAAGAATCATAACCAATCCAGCTAAATACGCGCCACATGTATAAAAACAAAAGTGTAAAGAGGAAAGTAAGACAAACAGAATGCGAAATCTGGTATCCCTACTGTCTTAGAGCATAGATTCAGGATACTCATATCAGGAGGTAAAACAATCCAGTTTCCAGCAAAAGAAAAAGCCTACAAAACAAGTATTCCAAAATGTGAAAAATAAGGAAGCTAATATTAATACTTACTAAGTGCAAAGGACCATTTACAACTCTAGATGCATCATCTGCCAAACTCTCTGTCCTTTCAATCACATTTTTAACACTGGAGTGGGTGTAGACAGCAGCAGTTGCATTCAAAGTCACATCCTTCACTTTTGAGAGGCCACTAAGTAGGAAATCAACAAATAATTCTATTTTTGTGAAACGAGCAACATAAACAATAAGTTCCATGTCCTGTTACACGTGTGTTACAACACAAAGAACTTTCTAGAATTCATGATGCACTCTGAAAAAAAGATCACAACTTTCCCAAGGGCTGCAAAAAGGGCTTTCGGTGCATTATTTTGAACTGAAAAGGTTCCAAATCACCAGAAAACTTAGATACTTTATTTTTAGTTTTTGCTGATGATTAATTTTTCAATTTTAGCTATTTAGCTACAGATAACATTCTTCATGAAGAACAAACAAATTACATCACGTAGACATAACAAAACATAAACACACTCCTACCTGGAGCTAAAAAGCAACACAGAGAAATACAGAACCTAGGAGGAAATACAAGTATCTGAAAGCTACTCCATATCAAATTCTGTTTTACTGAATTTGTTTGGATAGATTAAAACCAGCAAAGTTACTCAACATTACTCAAAGCAAAAAAATTTCTGTTCTCAAGCTTAAAATATACATAAATTTTTCAATCTTTGTAATTTTAAAATTGAACACATCTCTGCTGATTTTATAAGACAAAGAGTCCTATAAGTATTCCAGTGATAGATCATTTCCACTGAAATNCGCATCTCTGCTGATTTTATAAGACAAATGAGCAAGAGTCCTATAAGTATTCCAGTGATAGATCATTTCCACTGAAATAACTCAAATGACTTGAAAATTCTACGAGTGCATTTGGAATTGCAACCCGCTCATTTCTGTGAGATGCTTTGAAAGCAACAATAATGAAGGCATAGAAAAAACAGCTTCTTGATGAGATTCAGAGATATATAGTCAAAGAAGTATTCATACACAGACCACAAGCTTTTCAAGTCATGCTATGATACATTCACTGGACACTTTAACTCACCAGTTATTGTGCAAGTCAGCTGGATGAAATTCAAGATTATCAACCCCCTCTATATCATTTAATTAAGATACTGTAACTACATTAAAGAAAAAAAAAACAACTGAAAGGAAATAGAGGATAAAAACCGATTGCTTTTCCTTAGTGGACTAAACCACTACTACTTACTCTTACTTAAATTAAGTCTGACAGGATTATAAATGAGGCCTCTCCAAATTTCAACCTTCTCAAGTTTCTTACCTCTGCAGTGCATCTGCAAGTCTTTGGAACTGAGCAGCATGATCCTCAGCTCTGTATACCAGGTCAAGCACTCCTCTCACAGACATCTGCATCACCAGCTCATCCACATGTTGTCTCAAGTTGGTATTCCACTGGAGTAGTTCATCCTGGTGGATCTCCAAGTTCTGCACAACAAAAGGGTTTCCTTTTTCCTCCCTCCCGCCAATAGCAAAATCCACTTGATAGTGTCAAACAGGATGTTAAAACTTAAGAACTTACTGATGTAGAGTTCTTTACATCTTGGGAAAGAGCAGCAGCAACATTCACTAAGAATTTTCCTTCTTTAATGAGCATGGTTGAGACTTCTTTACTTTCCTTTATTCTCAGCTTTTTTTCCTACAGTAAAAATCATTTGTTTTACAGCGGTCTGTAAGTTAACTAGTGCATATATTAGATATTCGGTCTTTTTCTTTTCGAACAAGAGTCTGGTTTTCTTTGAGAGTTATCAAGATACCACACATATTAAGATGTTTAAATGTGTACAGTTTTCTGAAAGGCTAAAAGGCAACTTATAAACAAAATTTCATATTTTGTATATCTTACATAACACAGATTGTCCAGTCTTACATTTAACTCTCCCATGTTGCTAGAGATAAGAGGAAACAAGCGATTTGTCTCATTGATGTTAGCGAGTGCCTCGTTCACCAGATACTGGGCATCTTGCAGTTTGCTGTTGTGCTTTGATAAGAGCTGGTTTGCATCCTTTTTCAGCTCAGCAAGCTCCTGCTGGGGTTTAAGATAGTCTTTCTGAACCCGTAGCAACACATTTTCTGCAGCTCTGGCAAAGAGAAGAAGTGAGAAATAAACTCACAGTAAAGGATAGACAGGCATGGGGTTCATCCAAAATTACTGAAAATGCACCTTTTTACAGAAGTCCACAATGTTTCATACAATAGCATGCATACACACACCAGCTTAGTTACCTGTCTGAGCACACAAAAAGATGACAGAGTAGGGGAGCAGGAAAGGAATGCTGTTAACGAGCTTTGAATGTGTTAATTAGAAAAGTGTAAATAAAAAATAAAAACAAATTTCATCATTAAAATGACCCCTGAATTGCAATCACCATACTTATCCCTTAGAAAGAAATATTATCTGGGCAATATCAAATCCCCTCCCAGATTACTCAATTGTTAATTCCCTTGGTCTATATGGGAATATTTGCACATCCATTTGAACATTTTCTAATGCTGAAGAAATCTGACTCAAAATGATCCTAAAAATCTATTCCTCTCTCTTTATTTCCACACAGCAACACCTATAAATGGCACTTTCACATAATCATTTGTCCCTTAATATGATTTAAAGCCATACTGGTAGAATCATATAATCCTTAAAGCTGAAATGGACCTCTGAATGTTATCTAGTCCAACTGCCTTGCAAAGAACAGGAACACCACAGTCAGATCAGGCTGCCCAGGGCCTGATCCAGCCTGACCTTGAAAATTCCCAGGGACGAGGCATCAGCCACCTCTCTGGGCAACCTGCTTCTAGTACTCTCACTGCAAGATGTTTTTTCCTTATATCTAACCTAAATCTATCCTCTCTGAGCTTGAATCCATTTCCCCCTGTTCTATCACTCTGCTGAAGAGTCTGTCCCCTTCTCTCCTGTAGTGCCCCTTTAGATAAAGAAACATAGCTCTCAAGCCTCCTCACAGTCTACTCTTCCCCAGGCTGAAGAACCCCAGATCTCTCATCCTGTCCTCATAGGAGAGGTGTTCCACTCCGTATATCATTTTTGTGGCCCTCCTCTGGACATGCTTTAAATAGTTACAGGAGCAAAAGTATTTTACAAGACAGTATCACAGAATCACAGAATTGTAGGGATTGGAAGGGGTTTCTAGAGATCACTGAGTCCAACCCCCTGCCAAAGCAGGTCCCTAGCCCAGGTAGCACAGGTAGGTATCTAGGCAGGTCTTGAATATCTCCAGAGAAGGAGACTCCATAACCCTGCTGGACAGCCTATTCAATTGCCCAGTCACCACTACAGTGAACAAGTTCCATGAACATCTCTGCAGAACTTCCCAAGCCTCAGTTTGTGGCTATTTCCCCTCATCCTATCACACACACTGCAGAGAAGAGTCCAGCTTCGTCCCTTAGCCTACTGCGCTTTAGATATTTATAGATATGGATCAGATCCCTTCTGAGTCTTCTTTTGTCGAGGCTGAACAGACCCAGGTCTCTCAGCTTTTCCTCATAAGGGAGGTGTTCCATGCTCTTTGTATGCTCTATGTCCGCAAGGTTCTTTGTAGCCTTCCACTGGACTCTTCCCAGGAGATCCCTGTCTTTTTTGTACTGGTGAGCCCAGAACTGGACACAATACTCAGTAATACAGTAATGACTTCTATTTCACGTAAATTATGCAGTAAAAAGATCATATTCCAAATGACTTACACAGCAAAATGTGGGGAGACTTCATGGAGCTTTCACTTACAAGCACTGCTCAACAGTATGTCACCACATAATCACTACACTATCAGCCATGTGGTAAATTCTGCATCCTGAAAAATGCACTGTCAAATGCTTATTTAAATCAGTTTTGAATGTACAGTAGCACTGCATGATAAATTCTACAGAGCAAATATCTAATAAATCTTATTAACCCTCTCCTTCAACCTGTCAAAGGACTTATCAGAGAACTTTCAGGAATTTGTCTGTAATTGAAAAACTTCATTTACAAATGCCTTGTGTAACAGCTCAAGATGATATTGAAAGTCAGAACCTTTTCTTAGCATGCAACAGAAGGTTTTGAGACATTTTTAAAGGTGTAAAAAGTTATATTTATTAGGAACTTCAAATAAGAATAAGTAGTACACTTCTACCCCATGATCATGTTAATTTAGCTTCTATACAGTTTAATACCTGATGCAAGGAAAAGCACAGGAGTCTAGCAAACAAAATCAGATACCCTACCAGTTTAAACATTCTGTTCTACTTCTAATTTAAAAAAATTAATATTCTTGAGCTAATATTTTATCTCCTGAAGACAGTACTTAAATGTTTTTCTGTGCAACCTAGCCCAGGGAACTTGCTTTAGCAGGGGGTTGGAAGGTTTCAGAGGCCCCTTTTAACTTAACACTGTGATTCTGTGACTCTTACAGTTGTTTGTGGCCAATACTTCATATTTTTGAAGTTGGAACAAAAATGTTGTCGGCTGTTGGAATAGCCATTGTTTTAGATTGACAAGTCTGGTAAAAAACCACACTAACAAATAACTAATTCAAAAGCTATTTCAAACTAACCTTTAAATGCAGGCAAATTGAGATAATAACTACAGATTCTAAGCAGTGGCTCAGAACACTGAATAAAATGCCCTGGTTTCATTTGTAAATCTAGTTGATACATATTCCACTGACAATATTTTATCACATCCTAGAGCAGATCTTGGGCTTGCAACTCTCTGAGACTGTTTTAGTAGGTTCCCAATCCACACGAAGATGTGCATTCGGGCCAAATCTGAATCAAAACAAGTCTATCTACTTACTGCAATTAATCATTGTATTATATCCAAATGAACAGGGATTTGACTTCATTAGTATAATGGGAGATGCCTAAATATCTCCCAGTAACATCACTCTAAATGCAGAGTTCATGTAGGTCCAGCTGAGCTAGTTAGCATAACACAACATAGAGCAAAGATTCTTCAGCTCTCTATCCAAAAAGCAGTATTGCATATTACAGACATACATGAACCAAAGTTTCCCATAGAATAGGCTTACTTTAGGACACTGGTAGCATTATAGTGCCATCGAACAAAATCTTTCTTGCGCAATTCATCCAGTAGAGTTGAAATATCATCATGTAGGCTCTGAGATGTAACATTTGACAGTGGGAGGTCCAGGCCCAGTGTTTCATTTAGCGACCCTGCATCTTCAGCAAGTACTAAATGGAAGAGTAAATGATTTATTAGTCATACAACTGATAAAGGAATATGTGAACCTCATGCAAAAGTTGTAGCACTTATGTGTAAACAGCTCTTTAAAAGTTACAGAGGAAACACTTGTAAAATCTGCTAAGTAGAAATATCTTAAAAGCAGGATACCTTTGATGGCTGTATGTACAGTATCAATAAATCCACACAGTTCTTTACTTTTACTCCTGGTTTCCTGAGTCATTGCGTTAAGCTGCCAAGCTTTTTTCGAAATTCTAGATGACTAGAATAAAATCAGAGATATTCTTTAACAATTCTGTTATAATGCTGATCAATTAATTATTACTGCTCATCTTTTTACATTTTTTCCAATAGTGAGAATTACTCTGTGATAGGAAACAACTACTTTAACTAGGCAGACCTAGCTGATTCCAAAATTGAATGCTTTCATTGTTAATAACATTGTTATTCTGAAAGATCCAGCCCCTGATATCAGTTAAGAATTGATTTATCAGTTACTTTCATAATTAAAAGCAATAGCTTTTTTATTTTTTCTTTTGTACATACTTGTAAACATTAAATCTTGTATCTTCAGTAATTCCTCTTAGCAATAACAAAGCTGCTAGGGTAAGTCCCTGTATTTCAATTAGTTACATCTATTCAACAAACTATAGGTATATATGAGCAGTAAAGGAAACCTAACAGACTAGGACTACTGAAAACTGTTCATTTACATTTTTTTCTGGTGCTAAAGCTGAATAAAGAACGTAAGTGTTAGATTTTTCACGAGATACAATTCTGCTGAAAATATTTTAAATACAATGATGTAAATGTAAAAGACTGGTGAGTATTCAACAGTGACAATTTTAAATAAGCTTCACTTTTTAGAACCAGTGGGAAGAAAAGCTCTTCTGTTTTAGGACCTTAAATGATCACAATAGAAAAAGCTTCTGAACTTCAACAGAAACCACATACCTCTCCTGTGTGATATAATAAAACACTGTAGTTTGTAGAGTAATTCCACAGAATGGTTAACCCCTTTCCTCAGAAAAAAATAGAGAACAGACAGAATTCTGCCACTGAAGCCTATAGATTTAAAATAATTTCTAAGCAATACTCCGGCGTGTATGTTCAGAGAAAACTCAAAAGATTTCACCACAAATGCTAGGAATTAAATATGCAGCACCTACCCCTTCAGGCAACTGATCAACATCCCTTGACAAACTCAGAAGACTTTCTTCTGCTGCAGCTAATGAATACATCGGATCTTTCCTAGGAACTATAAACTCCTGTAAGAAGCAACACAGTGATGTTAAGAGTCCAATGTGTGTTCAGAAGATTACTGGGAAAAAATAACTACGCAAATTTCTTAGACCACTTCTATTTTTAAATGACGTTTTTATAAGGCACAAGATGACAAAATAGTTGCGCTCATATAGCTGATGAAAAGAAGTGTGTGATTTCTATTGGTGGAAGGAAATAAATCTCCAGATCCAACTATTTTGCACTTCCAGTCAAATAATAAATGAGATCCAATTTTCCAATTCTCAATTTCTCCAGTCCGAGTTGTCCAAACAAGCTACTTTCAGCCCATCAAGGCCAAAAAGGCCCATCATATTAAATGTTTCCATCCAGTTCCCCATCTGCTACAATTTCAGCAGCTGGTCATGTCAGAATAGCTGTATCTAGTGCATGTGTGTGAGGATGGCCATGGAGCTGTTTCAGCATCAAATCCTCTGCATGGCACTCAGAAGTTCACGATCTTGGCACTCAAATAACATAATCAGCCCTGCCCTGAAGAACCTTTAGGCTGTATTTAGCTTCAAGGCCACCTCAAAACTGCTGTGTGTAGCAGTAAGTAGGCAACTGTATCTAACTGATACAGTCAAGGCCTGCAACAGAATACCAGTTCTCTACAGCTGCAAAACAACATAAGGGATCACTTAGCAGGAGGGCAAAACTGGGTAAAAGTCGGTTAACAGTGAAGGGGACAGTCCTTCTGTAAAGACCTTTAATTCATAAATAAACACAGGTATTTTCCAGCTGTTACTTTCATACAAGAAAAGAGGGAAGGAAATATTTCAGTATCACAAAACACAAGAATCCCTACCTCCAAAGAGAGGAACTATGACGCATCCAACTTAGCCTCAAGAATAATATTGTGTCTTTGCATTAAAAGAATGGACATCATAGTCACAAGAGTTAGATGAGTTAGATCTTCTAAATATCACACATCCAGGAGAGTGACATCTGGTTTTGTTTTGATTTTGACACACAAAAGAAGTATGTATTACAGGAGAAACTTACACTACTTTCATTTTTACAAAGGATTTGACTTTAAATAGATGTTATGTATTGAATAATGCTTATGCTCCCTGAGGACAATACTCCTATACAAACACAGAACAGTTACAGAAAGCAAGTCAACTGCATCCTTAAAGCATGACAATCATTTGGTGTTTATGCCTTCATGGCATAAAGGAAGGGAAGCAAAACTGAAGCTTTATAACAAAAAACTGTTACGAAGTAAAACTAAAGGATAAGACTAACTCTGTTGAAGCATAAACATGTAATTTAATCCAGTTTGCCTTCAGATATTGTAATTATTATAATTTTTAAGCATTTGGATTGGAATTCAGTCTGCCTCACGTTCTAATAGGTGAAATTTTAACTCAAACTCCCCATTTGCAGAATCCAGCAGCACATGAAGGCTCATGTTATTCTGATTGTGGTACAACATGGTGGAATTCAAAGACAGCAGTTTAAATTCTGTCTTAGAGCTTGTCTTTCCTGAATTACTTCTGGGCAGATTTATCAATAAATAAATATGCTTACTTTATTAGTCATTAAGTAGCAAATATTTTTATTTATCTCTGGCTTTGCACCGAGAAAACTAGAACTTCATCTGCAACAACAACTGACCCTCTGGGGTCTACTAAATGTAGTATTTGTTTAAGGCAGCACAGACACTGGAAGGTAAGCTTTCCACAGCCTAAAAGTATCCAAAACAAGTATGCTAATAGCTTTTGTCTCCTAAGATGAAGGACAGAGGAAATAACTTGGATGGTCACAGAACTTCAAGGAAAGCAAATAGCTGCATTCAAGGGGTCCTATGTAATAAATAAGCAGTTTGTCAGACTCCACCCACAGGATCCTGACAGTTCTTCAAAGGAACCAAAGAGGGACCTGGCCTCATGCTTCAGTTTGATTGCTGAATATTATGCCCTTTAATTTCAGTATGTCTGGGCCAATCCTAAGGATCTACATCATCCAGATGAAGCATGCACATATAGAGCATTCAGTAATTATACTGCTGATTGAAAAATATTCAGACATTTATTTAAATATGTCAATACAAGAAAATAAAATAAAGAAACATAGACAAGTAAAGGGCTTAAGATTAATTTCTATAACAAATATAATGATCTTAATCTGGTGTCATTTCCGGATACACTCAGGAATTTCAGGAGGACATTTAAAATACTGTGAGTGGTTGCAAGCTTTCCTTTAAAGGTGTGACTAAACATTCCTACTACTTTTATGTTTATATTACCTTTAGATGTTTTGTTGCATTCTCCAGCTCTGATAGTATCCCAGAGGGCACATGGACAATACCAGTAAGGTTCAATGATAGTAAGCCTTTGCTGAGAATATCCAAGCTGTTGAGCAGAACTCCCGTGCAGTTGTCATTACAAGCTAGATAAGCAATTTCAAAAAGGGGAAGTAACATTAGCATTTTTTAAAAAAGGAATCAAATACCGGTATGAATTGTGGTTTTTTTGTTTGTTTTTGTTGTTTGTCTGTTTTTGTTTTTCTCCACACATTTACACAGCATGTACCTTTACTTTTTGAGTTAATACTGATAGAACACAATTTTGAAAATGCAGGTTTGTAGTCTTGCCCTTGCATGCCTACTCCAGAAGTGGACCAATTCTAAACATGCTGTCCTTAGGTTAGAACACATTCAAGCTGTCATGCTGACTACCAAGCTGCTTGTTTTGCTATACACACTACACCTATTTAGTTATATTGCTGTAAATCCAGGACAATGTTACTAACAGTTACTGGACAGGTTACAAAGACAAGGAATCTATTTACATACTGGTGCAGGTACATTTATTCCACATTTTCTTGTATAAAGCAAAATATGAGTCTATAATCCTAATTCACTGTAAAAAAAAAATACTGAGTGGGTGTGTCTTCTATCAGCTGTTTCATAAGGAATTACATGACTAATTATTGATAGAGCATGCCTATACACATGGGCTGACTCAAACATTATCAGAGCAATCTCACAGGCAAAGAGTCAATAATATAGGAATTTAATGTTTTCAAACAAATAAAATCATGCTACAAACAGCTAATAAGTATTAAAAATATCTATTCTTGAATATGTTTGCTGTCCTATATTGGCCAATTTAAGGACTAACTGCTGATCTGATACCATGGTTTGTACTGCAGTTTCCTCTTTGTTTAGAGAATCACAGAATAGTCGAGGGTAGACAGAGCTCCTCAGGATACTGATTAGTTCAAGCCTTTTATAGAGAGAATAGACCAACCAATAGAAAAACACTCATTAAGTAATCTAAAGCCCAGAAGTAAAAAGAGAAGAGGGGTCTGGAGCACAAGTCTTATGAGGAGCGGCTGAGGGAGCTGGGATTGTTTAGTCTGGAGAAAAGGAGGCTCAGAGGAGACCTTATTGCACTCTACCACTTCCTGAAGGGGGGTTGTGGTGAGGAGGGGGTAGGCCTCTTCTCCCAATTAACTAATGACAGGACGAGAGGGAATGGCCGCAAGTTGCGCCGGGGAAGATTTAGATTAGATCTGAGGAAAAATTTTTTCTCTGAAAGAGTGGTCAGGCACTGGAATGGCCTGCCTAGGGAGGTGGTTGAGGCACCATCCCTAGCGCTGTTCAAGAAGCGTTTAGATGAGGTGCTAAGGGATTTGATTTAGTAGCTTAGTGGGTAGGGATGGTGATAGGATGGTTGGACTAGATGATCTTGTAGGTCCTTTCCAACCTAATGCATCTACGAATACACATATTAGGCATGAATAAATTTCAAAGCCACCTACAAACACACTCTTCTTCCAGAAGAAGATGTCTTGGTTCACACTCCTCACAGAGCTGTCCTGTCACACCCTGCTTACAAAGGCACTTGCCAGTCACACGATTACAGTTAACATGAACCGAGCCACTTGGATTGCATCGACACAGATGGCAGCTGCCTCCAGGAAGCTGAGGGTCACCATAATAGCCAAGAGAGCACCTACAATGGGAGGAATGAGACAGTGAACATCAGGAAATATTCATCATAAAACCAGAAATCATGTTTATATTTGAGAATCACTGATAGAGTCTTGATTAACAGTTTTCCTACAGTAGCTAACGAGTCATGAAGTCCTCCCACCCATATTCATATATTTATTTATGAATAATCTATTCCAAGAAGTATGGTTTGTATTCAAAGCTGTCCCTGCAATTTGTGGAAAGCAATTGAGACATGGAGTACAACTCACTTTTCGCAGTACTGTCCTTCATAACCTGGGAGACAAGCATCACAGTGGTAATCCTGTACACCTTTCAGGACACAAGTGGGACTAAAACTGGAAGAAGGAAAAACAAATACCTGCTAGCACAGCAATGGAAAACCATGCAATGACAGAGAATCTCATTCAGCCACAGATGGAGTATCCTCTGCTCAACTTAATGCAATGGATTAGAATGTGTATTTTGTTTCTTAAAAAAAGATTTCTTTCCTCCAATGCAACTCCTTTACTTTATGTTGTACTAAAACATCTTGCAACT
Organism: Odontophorus gujanensis; assembly: GCA_013399175.1. Taxonomy (NCBI): domain Eukaryota; kingdom Metazoa; phylum Chordata; class Aves; order Galliformes; family Odontophoridae; genus Odontophorus; species Odontophorus gujanensis. The sequence continues at coordinate 480,682 of VXAB01006039.1, read as the reverse complement.
TTCAATTTGAAAGATATGACAAAGCTTAAACAAATTGTAAGAGATCTATCTTAAGTCATCTAATATTAGTGCTTTCTCTTATTTCCCCCTCTCTAGAGAACCTGAGGAATGAAACTTCTTGTGCGGTAGAATGGAAGCAGTAAGCTACCTCCGGTTCCAGTACGGTAGCTCTGGTGTCCATCACCCTCTTTTGAACACATCCTCTCTGTCTGAGCCATTTTCTAGCTCTGCTTTGCCCTCTGCCCAGCCACATATAAGCATACTGGCCATCTGGAAGTTGACAGGATTTCTGTATCAATATACCCCTCTACAAAATATACTCCAAAGAAATTAGCATGGATTTATACCCATTGTTTCAACAGTGCATTACAGATGAGGAAAGTAAGGTGAGGGATCTGCATGATATAGCAATAATATCTGCCTAACTGATATCTGCACGAAAACATTAGGAGTAATCCCACTCACGCTCTAATTCAATTATCCAAAAGCAACAGTCCTTTTCAAGTTTCTAGATAAAAAGTAGTCTGCGTAACATTTTGATTTTAAAAATATCTTTAACTGTGTCTACAAACAAACATAAAAATTTCAAACAAAGGTGCACATACTATTCATCTCATTAAAATCTCCTGAACTGGCTAGAAAAGGCCTGAAATACTGAAACACTGTCTTTAAAACAAAAGAGACCCACATTTAAAACTGAAATACAACAGTGTAACTTATTCCATTATCTATAAAATCTGAGGAAAAAAAAAATGATATCTATTATTTACTCTTTTAGCTTTAAAATATCACAAAGTTATCACTGAATATGAACTCTGAATTTAAGCTGTACTTGATAAAATAAGTAGCTTTCAGGAAATAAAAAATTAAGGACGTGTGTAACAATAACTATCTCCTACTGTCATAGAGTGTGGGGCATAGGAGGTTGGACATACAACACAAGGAATCTGGAAGGCTGAAATGTACACTGGATTTAATAAGTTCTGGTTACCTAACAGGGTTGGCTCTGGGACAGGCACAAAGAGAGCAGTCGTTGACAGATCCAATTACTTTCCCATAGTAGCCTGGGGCACAAGCACTGCAGTAATCACCAACTGTGTTATCTCTACAGTTCTGGTACACAAAAAGGAATTCAGACAATTTAAAGCAACAAAAAACAAGAAGAATTTTATCTTCTCCCCAATCTATAAATGCATCAAGTCTTTAACAATCACATCTAAATGTCACCACCCATCGCTCAGCATTCTCTGGATAGAGGGATGATTTATGCAAAAATAAGCAAAATGCCAGCATATTTTCCATTCCATCAGGCAGGGCGACTTAATATCTGCACTGAATTCACATTAAGATTTGTATATTTCTACTTCTACTTATCCAATTTAGATCAGGAAACCACAGTACAAAACAAAAAAACTGTCCTAAAAATGTAACTGATGGAAAAATTAAACAGACTGGATCAAAAAGACAAATTTTAGTGTTTCAATAAATGCATTTGTCAGCCAGAAACAAATAAACAATCACAGTTAAGATTCACAGACACAGTATTTAATCTGCATAGAGTACTGATCAATAGCCAGTGCTGTTAATATTAGAACAACAAATCAGTATTACAAATATTATTACACTAATTCCCTCAGTGATTTTTTTTTTCTTTTTATGATCCTTATTTTTGTGAGTGTGTAGATTTTAGAGGTTAGCGGAGTACAGTAAGAAGTAACAATACAGCCTTCTACTGCATGGGAACAGAAGCCAGAGGTGAAAATTCTCTTTTGCCTACACAACTCAGATGAAAATCTCTAAGTAGTATTCTTAACATGTGAGTGATTTGCTACCCCTGCAATAAGAAGCTGAGAGAATGAATGACTATTATTCTTCAGTATGAAAGACATGCATGGTTTGGCCTCATAGTAATGAGAACCATCATTCTTACCCATGAGATTCATACTTCAAGTGAAAGAATGGCTTACAAAGAGCCTGAGGAAACAGAAAATGACTTCAAAGATGAATTCTACAGAAGTTGACTTCAAAATAATTGACTCACCACTAGACAAATAAAGCAACAACAAAAAATTAAGGAAAGAATACCTGGTCATTGAATCATGCCAAAGATGAGACTTACATCATCTCTGGATAGCTGAGAATTCAGAGAGTTGTGAGCTCACAAGACAAGAGGCTATGCACTAGACCTACGCAACCCCTCTTCACCATTTTTGGAACAAAACGTAAATAAAAAAGTTAAACTTAGCTGAAGTATAATCTCAGACTGCTTTACTCTCAGGATGCCAAAAAGAGCCTCTCTAAAGAAGCTCAGAGCACATTTGCTTCAAGAGAGACAGAAAGTTTAACTTTGACCTAGCTCACAGTGAGGAATGGTTTAGTGCTTCCTTTACTTCTACTATTTTCGTGTGATTAAACAGACCTTGGGCAGACCAAGGAGTAGAAATCAAAAAGTAACACAGTAAATCAGATAAAGTGAATTCATACACAAATTATTTTTAAAATATAATTAAACTTAAAATTAATCATTTTGAAGATAGTGAACAAAAAGCTTGATTAACTTTACTGAATAGACCCTATGGAAAATACTATGTGGATTTAGAGATGTAGAAAGGGACAATTGTAACTTTACCAAACAGTATAGAAACATACTACTCCCAGAAACTCCTTTCATAGATTACTGTCACTGCATGTTCAGGTGAACCCAATGAAAAAATTCACAAGTTGTACATACCAAACACTTTCCTGTTTCATGATCGCAGGTTTCACTGTGATTATTACAATGACATGGCACACAGGGTGCTACAATAGCATGAGTCTCTCTTACACTGAATTCTTTAGGCTTCTCCCTGTAGTAACCTGGAGCACAGTTCTATTCATAAAGGGAATAAAATTAAAATAACAAGAAAGATTATGGCTGTCAAAACTTATGAATAATTCTGAAATCCATTTGTGTAACTTTATTATTATCTGGCATAGAAAAGATTCAAGGATTTAGTACCTGACAGGAGAATCCAGCATAGCCAGCAGGACATCTACATTGCTCTATAAGATGAGCTCTAGATCTGCCTAGATGCATCTCTTCAAACTTCACTGCAGTTTCCATTGAGATATTTGCAATTCTGTAAGATAAGTGTAGAAGACAGCATGAAGATCTAGAAGATGATCTAACACCAAAACTAAGATACAAACATTTTTTATGTTTCTCTCCCACAGTCCTGTTTTTCATGCAGAAGATATCACTGCACATGGCAGAGAGGTTGGAATTAAGTGACCTTCAAGGTCCTTTCCTAAGCTATCCTATATAATTCAGTGAGTAGGAAACATCTCAATAAAACCTGAAGATTTTTTTTTTCAATGAATGCATGTTAGTGTTAGGGTAGTATGGTTAGGATGCAGTTGGACTTGGTCTTGAATGCCTTTTCCAAGCTGAGCAATTCTCTGATTCTATGAGATCGCAAGACAGACAGCAAAAATACCAGAAGTATTTCAAAGTAATACAGGTTGATTCTCATCAGTTTGCAAAAATTGACAAATCCTCAATGCAAGAGTATGAATTTGCCTCAGAAAAAAATGAAGAGAAATACAACAGCTCAGCTCTATGGGTACTCTTAAAGAGCTAGCAATAAGGTAGTTTACAGCCTATGAGCCAAATATAATCCCACTCCAGTGTTGTAAAGATGCAAGTATATAGGGTTTTTTTGGATGCATCCCTGCTCATCTTGTTGTTAGTAAACCAGGTGAGGCAATCATCATATGACATCTCCTCCCTTTTATTAGTAACATAGTTCTGTTCAAGATGACAGTGAAATGTTACTGTTCTAAGGTGGGAATATTTCACTACCACAGCCCATAGTGTATAAAACTACAGGAAAGGACCAAATTTGTACAGACAAAAACTCAGAGGATTGTGTGTTTCATTTCTTCTACAGAAAAAAATGAAAAACAAAGAAAAAATTAATTACCCATAAAGATAAGTTGGTAAAGAAATAATATAAAAAACATCTAACTATATTGCCTGTCTTGTAGAACACCAAATCAACATGTAAAGCTTTGTGCTTCCTTATGGGTTTTTCTGTCAAAATAAGCGGTGGAGATATTTACTGTTTTACAGAAAGAAGTGAAGAGCAATTCTGTTTCAAATTAAAGGCAATAAACTTCTCTTATGAAAGAAGAATGTAAGTCATAAATAGGAAATTGGAGATTTCTCTAATTTGACTTAAGTAGGTATTGGATAGTTCAGCTGGAGCTATTTCCAGGTTCAATTACAGTAAATGCAATAAAATAAGTAAATGCTTATCTGCTTTACCTGCTTTGCTGTAATCCTTGACCATAGGCAGCCTTGATAAGGATGTATTCAATATTGCTTAGCACAGACATAAAGTCAGAACGTGACACAGGCTGGTCAGACACGGAATTGAAATACTTCCAAGAATCCTAAGGGAACATAACATTATGAAAACCATGAGTATTTAAGATCACTTAAAGTTAAATGTCTCTTCCTCCTCATAATTTCTTCTGGAAATACAGGCAGTAACTGAGTTCATACTCCTTGCCCCAGAAAATCCAACACTGGCTCCACATTAGAACAAAATGTGTTTTTATACCATTTTGCCTTTCTTTTCCTTCCCTGCATCTAAATTCCATTTCCAGTTTCCACAGGACAGCAATCATGGCTGGATCTATAGAACCTGGGCAGTCAAAGGATCAGGACTACACAGGATTCTTCATAGGTGCAGTTTGAAGTACAGACATTTTTTAATTATGTCCTGCCTCCTATCAAGACTACTTCTCACCTCAGTCCCAGGCAGCAGAGCCTTAGGGACCAAATAAGATCACTGCTTTGAAATTTGAGTTTCTCTTTGAAAACCTTTCCACAGCAACTCCTTTAGTACTACCAAAAGAGAAGCAGATAAAGTTTTCCTATAATATGATTTTCCCAGACAAGTTTTTAATGAAATAGATGCAATGTAATCCAGTCTATTTGAGATCAGGTATGGATTTCTCAGCATATTCACTTAAATATATTAGGTTTCCCTCATGAAGATCTCTCACATGAGATACATAACTCCATTTCAACACCAGTGTTATAGCTTACCTCCTTCATTTCTACTTCTTCCTCACTTCTTATTCCGTTTTCTGGAGAAGGGCTGTCTACACAGATGACCAATTTGCTGGTATGACCCCCTTTCATTAGAATCTGTGGCTCAAAATTTGAGCTTCCAAAGCCATCCAAAGCATAAAAAGCAACAGTATATCGCAGTTTACCTCCATATGCCATGAGCTGTTTGGATATAAAATTATTACTTTTATTTATTCCAAGGTTATTGCTACTAATTTTAATGTCAACAGAAGATTCGTAAACTGACAGTTCTTCGATGAATTGGCAATAAGACATGAAAATTGACTTAAACTCAGCAGTTTTTACACCAAGGGTGAACACATATTTTTAAAAAGCAGGCAGTTTCCTCTTTTAGGACTTTTCAAGGCGTAAACTCAACTTTCACTTAATTTCTAAGCAGCAGAGATTCCATGATCTATGTGCTGAATCTAGTATCAAGGTTGAAAGCCCTTTTGAGTTTCTAAACTAAAATTGAACATATCACACTTCCTCTCCATACAATTTCTGGAAAGTAATACTGCAATTAAATAGTTACAGAATCAATAAAAATATCATTAGAAAAGGGTAATGTAAACAGACAGTTTGTGCTTGCTGTAAGTAAATTCATTTATATAATTATATTAATTCATGCAATTTTATTACCTACTTGAATTAAATAACACAGAAAAATGTTATCAAGATAAAGTGTCCATTATACAACAAAGGAGTGACATTAATAGACTAAAGAAATGATCTAGAAAGCATTCTAATTATTTAATGGTCTCACCTGGTCTCCCTGAAACTGCTCTGGTAGTCTCCAGTAAAATGTTTCTGTATTTAAGTACTTTCTGACAATGGCAGCATCCAGTAAAACATCAGGAAATTGTGAAAATACTCCTTCCACTATTCCAGTAAGGTTACTTTGAGCTACTACATGTAGAATGGTCTGGTCTGGAGTTAAGATTATCTGCAACATGAAAAGCAATAGATTCATTTAACAAAAATATTTTATCCCAATGTAATTTACCATCAATAGTCTTGGTTTCCTTTAGATAATCAACATTCAATTTTAAAGGTATAAAAGCCCAAGTCAAAAAATAAATAAAAAATAAAAAGGAGAATATTTTTTAACTCATTTTTTTCACAATGTGTGGAGTCAAGTACAGGGTTTCAGAAATAAGAGTACATTTTTGTTGTTGTTGTTTTGCTATCACTGTCCCTGTGAGCTAGTTTATACATTTCACATGATTTATGAAATGTATGCTACCTTTTTTTTTATGCCAGTGTGATATCATGCGTGTAACACCAAACTGCACCAAAACATTTATGTCACTCTACTCACAGGAATTCTCACATGATCTTCTACTTCCAAACAAGATGTAGACATTCCAAAGCAGAAACATGGAGTACAACCTAATGCATTGTTTGCAGACAGAGCAAAAGTTCCAGGTTTACACTCACTGCACTGCAGCCCAAACACATTTTCCTGGAGGAAAGCAAAAACAAACAAAAAAAAAAACCAGCTGCACACTCATGTTACTTTGCTAACAGTATATATTTCATTTCAATTACACAACGTTTTTAAAAAATGTGAAGCCTCAAATAAACTTCATGTATTAGAATTCCTAACTAAAATTAGCAACTGTGTTTTTCCATTGAAGACAAAACCCTTCTTTTGCCCACTTCCATCTCAAAAACAGGCTCTTAAAGTCAAAGATGTTCAGTATGAATAGAAATCAAGGTACTTAGTCCCAAGCATTTGTTCTTGCATTTAGTGCTTCACTGTTAAGTCCAACTTGAAGAAACACTAGACAAATTATAGTCAATGCTGATGCTTTTTTTTTTTTTAATAATACAATTTTCTGTTGATTTAAAATTTCTGTTTTTAATATTTTCTGGTTTTAATAAAGTAGTGTCCATTCAGGCTTCAGTATTAGGAAGATACCTGAGATATTCTAAAGTACTGTTTTTGTTTTTAGTATAGGAAATACAAATCTGAACTTGAAACATAACCAGATTAAGAAAAATGTCGAAATTATCAATTTTGTATTTATTGGTTTCTTCCTATCATTATAAATTGGATTTTTAAAAGATCAGATTATATTATCTGAATTAATATACTGCTCTCAGGCCTGATAAAATTGTGTGTATGAGTAGAAAAGAGTAGAAAAAAATTCTCTGTACCTCATTTTTTTTTCCATTGTTAGAATACAATAGCTTTTCCACTGGAGTTTTCTAACGTTTAATTAGCTTTCAAAAATGTTTTCACATCTAAAATGGAAGAAGCTGTAGATATGCTATCTCTACACAGAGGACAAAATAATTATCTGCCAAAACAGCATGTAAGGAATTTATACCTTTTTTAATTAAGGAAGAAACAACCTTTTGTCAGCAGTTGTCTTAATCTCATAGATTGTTTCAGAAAACTCGTGATGATTACATGACTTACAAACTGAAATGTAAATCTGGCAGCAGCGTATTCCTAGTCTCAATGATGGAATAGGATTTCCCTGGCCTAAGCTAATAACATTTTCTCTTTTCTGCATTAGAATCAATTTTCATCAATGGTCCTTTCTGCTCTTTTTCAATCTTCTATGTGTACCAAAAAATAAACTTTTTAATAGCAACCCCAAAAGAATGCATATGAGTTATGAGCAATCATTATCGTCAGTATTTGCAAAGTAAAATGCAGGTGGCATAAAAAATACACTCAAAACAAGTATCATTAACTATAGTATCAAGTGGCATTTATAGCATACAGATAAATACATTGACATCGAAATCACTACCACCACTCTCATATATTTAATAACTTTTACAAAAATTTTGCCCCAGAACTCATGGCCAGTATACCATCCTATACTATAAGTCTGCCCTTTGTGAGAAATCTTAAAGCAAAAGGAAAACCAAGACAAATACATCCTTAATCCTTTTTCATTTCTACCCTACTGTGCTTGTATATAAAAAATTGGTTTCTGAATATACCGTAAAAAGGATCTGGTTACTGATGCTCACTTAGCACAGAACAAGCATATGGACTTTGCATTCAGCAAATGCAATCAAATTGAATTAAGGACTACAGTGATAAAGACTGATGTCATTAAATATGACAACTCCCATAAAACATTTGAAAGACACCAATCACTGTTCTAGCAAATGTACAGTGGTTGTTCTGCAAAATTAGAGAAAATTCAGCCAGTTAGAAATGATTTCTTTGGATAAAGTATGGGTCTGATCTTGACTTCTTAGTGCATATCTACATCAATGCCATGAGTTTTGCCTAAAAGTGAAATGCAGAACTGTGCCACAATAACTGTATGACTACAAACTGGAAATAAATTTACCTGGTTTCTTAAAATCAAATAGAGGGTAATAAGAGAGGCAAACTGTCTAGCATTCTTTCAGGAACTTCTGAGAAGATGAATAACAATGGCATGTTGGTAGCATTAATGCTCTCTCTTTCGCCTGCAGCAGTATTTGCTCAAAGTAGGAAAGTAATACTGGCAGTTTTTTAAACCCAGATAGCTCATAACAAGACTGGTTTAGCACTGGCACAGAAAATCCATGAGGGGTGATTTTAGGTGTTCTCGGAAATATCTCAAAGTGGGGATGCAGTCTAAGATCCTTTCATTTCTACAGCTTTTATAATTATCAGAAACACCAATGTGTCCCAGAAAAGTCTGAATACTTCAATACCTTGCAGGTACAGCTGCCAGTTTCTTCTTGACAACCACAAAGTCCTTTGGTGGCATCACACATCTCTGCTTTGGTTCCACTTAAGTCACAGTTACAAGCAACACAGTCCGGGTAGTCTCTGTAGCCTAATGCACATCTGGAACAGTTTTGTCCTCCAAATTCAGCTTTACACTGGCACTGACCCGTCAAAACATCACACTGGAGATTGTCTGAACCATGGTCACTACAGTTGCAGGCCTTACAGGGAAAAAATCATGAATAGATCTTTAAAAATCACTTTTGTCACAACAGAAACGGCATAGTAAATTTTAAGTTGCCATTAAAACTCAGTGTATGTCAACAACTACTATATAATAGAAAAGTCAAGAACTCACATAGACATGGGATTGTTTCATTTGTATTTAAAAAACATTTGTATGTCAAATTTCTATTAAACAGTGGAATATAAAACATAACAGCTTTGTTAATTCCCAGAACTGGTTTAGGACCAAAGGAGTTGTAGAGTCCCAAAAGATAGAATTCAAACATATCTTAATTAAAACAGTATTTATTGAATGTAATAAATAAATTATAACAATGTCATGTAAATACTGGATGAAATGTATGTATTTAAGTAGAATAAATTTATAAACAAAATAAAAATCTTAATACCGACATTTATTTAAGACTTCCAGAAGCATTAATAGGGCCTACATCTCACTCAAATTTTGTTTGGTTTTTGATCAGGAACTGAGAATCTCACTGAATCCAAAAGTAGGAAGTTTAGCATACAATGCAGTTCAGCATACGAAACCTACAAGCACATTTCTGTATCCTCTAGCATTCTTCACACATTCATTGCTCACCCTTTAAATCAAGCAGACTTCTCATTCTCTCAGTACTGTGTATTATGCTGCATAGTCTAATACACTTTATGACCGAACAGGTTTATAACTTTTGCTCCTAAATACCACCAAAGGTCCACAGTTCTGAAGGTTAAACCCTGCTTTATCAGAACAGAAATAATTTACATATATTTCCATATCAATGTCACAGTGATGAATAAGGACTCTAAGGTACGCCTAATTGAGATCAGCATTTGATTTGAAAGAAGTTGTAAGTGGAAAAGAACTACTTTTCTGCTCAATCAATGTACCTAGGAATGGAACCCAAATACTGAGAAAACATTCAACTTAATTCAACTTGTTCACTGGCAAGTGCTGTGGAATCAGACTATGAAAGGAAAACTTAAAGGGGTGATAGCCTACCACCACCATATCCTTACCCAAGTGAAATGGCACAGGAACCAGCACACTGTATTTACAGAACACTCACAAAAAGAATGAGAACAGCTTGAAAATGCAGAGGTTTAAAGAATGTTGTTATAAATCACAGATACAGCAAACTCTGAAGAAAGGGCTATATTATAGAATAAGGATGATAAAATAGCCCTAAAAAATAAAAGATGAATAAATAAAAGAATTCACCTGATGCTTGTGCTTGTCAGGTACCTATCACATATAATAACAGAACTTGTCAAGTTGATTATATTTTTGGTTTATCCATTGAAATTACCCATCATATTCATGTAATTCTGAGGCCTTTTACAGTCTTGGCATTTATAAAATAAAGATCGGCCCAATGCTATATCTGGTAGGAATTTACCAGGAAAACTTAATTCGTGAATGGTTGATACTCCTCAGATCTGAACTATAGTTGCATTTTAGTGCTTAAAAATCAATGTTAAGCTCCATTCAGGAAACATAAACTACCGTTGACCATTTATATTTTAAATATCTATTAAAGCATATAATGATTTAGAAGACATCTATATTTAATTTTTCTTAAAGCCATAATATCAATTCTTGGATAGCACAGAAACTATGTTCCTTGCTTAAGCAACTAACAGTAAAAATACCTGCTTCAATTTTCTTAGATGATTAATGCACCTACCCAGACACCCTGGATCAGTATTTTCAAAAGACACCATCCTGAAAAAACTCCTCAATAAACACTTTAAAGTCTAGCACTAACACTTTGAAACATAAAACAACAACTGAGGTCCTCAAATCAAGAGTCCAGTTCTAGCATGAGTATATTGCTTTAGCAAATGGCAAACTGCTTGGAACTGTCTTGGCATCTCAGTCAACCTACCATACCTTGCAGCCAAGTTTAGGAGAAAGGCCCCAGTGATTTTCCTCACAGAGTTCACATTTTGGTCCCTGAGTATGAGGGGGACAAATGCACTGACCAGAATCTGCATTGCAGTTGTTCTGAGTATGAGCACAGTCACAGGCTGCAAAAGAAATGGGACCAAATGATTAAATTTATTTGCCTTTTCTAAACAGAAAAAAAAAACCATGACTGTTGATAATCTTACTTTTCTTATTGATACCGTATGGTACTCCTTGTATTCCTTGCCCCTAATTGGGAACTAAATTACAATCAGAGTGGCAATTTTTTTTTTTTTTAATTGAAAGTACATTATTCTTGTTTGATGTGGCCTGTTTGGTGATTTAAAAAGTAAGGTTGCACTTACACAGGGGAATTAACATAGCCTAACAAATATTGTGGATAAAAGTAAATCTTTAGAAGAAAATGCCATTATAAAGGATGCAAACCTGATCAGGGATTTTATCATTAATAAATGCAGTACTATTCTTACTAGAAAGCAGAAATTTGGGAACACTTTTTTAATTGCCTTAATAAAACTTACAAATTTTTCCAAGTCTGAAATGGTAAAAGGTACCTAAGGGATTGATTCCTAGTAAAGACGCAGTACACCACCCCACTGAAGACTTCACATTACTATACTATGAAAAAAAGTCTCAGTGAAGTTGGAGAAAAGGTAGACATTACTTTAGCTATGCTGTGTTGAAAGGAGTATCTTAGTAACTTGATAAATCTGAAGATGGTACCTTCTCAGTTAGGATTAAAGTTTTCCTCTAATGGGAAAATACAGTCAATAACCTTCCTTATCAAGGAGGAAACCATAGTTTGGAAAATTAAACAGAAAAAAAATGGTAAAAGTTTGCAATAGTAACTTTGGTTCCCTAGCTTAATCAAAGTATCAGGAAACCATTCTCCAGACTTCTTGGAACAGTTATACTTCGGCAATGTTCAGTTGTTCTGATAACACAAAATACATTGCTGAGAGAAATTTCACATAACCCCTGAAAGAATCATGGATTACAGCTTACGTGTACAGCCACCGTTCTGCAATGAATGAAAGCCATGAGCACAGTGATCACACTTTTCTCCAGCCACTCCTGGTAAACAATGGCACTGCCCCTGATGATCGCAGTCCTCAGAGATGGAGCCAAATTGACTGCAGTTGCAGGGAATACAGCCAAGTCCACTAAGCACACCATAAAAGCCATTCTGTTGGACAAGAAGGAGATATGTTAGAGTACATCAAGTCTATCATTTACTTTCCTAGTCATCTGACATGTATGAATATTGATCAACTGTGTGTGACTGCTACGGGACGAGTACCTGGCCTCATCTCTTCACTATTCCTAGCTACATACAAGTATGCATTTGGGTGAAGAAATGAAAACTGAAATGATCTCATGGTCCTCTAATCTCATTAGTGAGACTTGTTTTAAACTCTGACATTATTTCTAATTAAAGACCTTCATGAGGGCAAGGGTAGGCTGAGCTGACAAAGCACAGATTTCTGTGAATTAAAGAGCAAAACAGAGCATGTCAGTGATCTGCGGTATATGCAATCTGAAAAGCATTCAGCTCAGCTGGCACAGGGGCAGCAACTGGCCACAGACTTTCTGCTCAAGTCTCTGAGTCAATTCCATACTCAGCAAAGACTGTTGTTTTGTCTCACCAGTGAATACCTATTTGTTCTTGTAACAAGCCTGCCTTTTAGCTGAATCTCTTTCTTGGTGTTCAGCCACAATGTATTTACTATCCCTAATTGCATTTTTCAGATATTCCCAGAGCATGGCCAGCAGGTCAAGGGAGGTGATCTTCCCCCTCTACTCTGTCCTGGTGAGGCCTCACCTGGAGTAGTGTCCAGTTCTGGGCTTCCTGGTACAAAAATGACAGGGATATCCTGGAAAGAGTCCAGCAGAAGGCTACAAAGATGGTAAAGGTCTGGAACACTTCTCTTATGAGGAAAGGCTGAGAGACCTGGGGCCTGTTCAGCCTTGAGAAAAGAAGACTCAGAGGGCATCTGATCTACATCTAAGAAGTGAGAGGCAAAGGGACGAGGATGGACTCTTCTCAGCAGTGCGTGGTGATAGGACAATGGGAAATGGTCACAAAATGAAGCATAGGAAGTTCTTCATAAATGTGTGTGGGATCTTCTTCACAGTGCAGTGACGGAGCACTGGCACAGGCTGCACAGAGAGGTGGTGGAGTCATCTCTGGAGACGTTCAAGACCCACCTGGACACCTACCTGTGCAACCTGGGCTAGGGAGCTGCTTTGGCAGGGGGTTGGACTCGATGAGCTCTAGAGGTCCCTTCCAACCCCTACAATTCTGTGATTCTGTAAGTTCATTTTGCAGAAGCACTGCACAAAATTCTTCAGGTCTGTTAGTGGTGCTCAGTTTAGTTTAGTTTAGTTTGTTTTTTTTTTTTGCAGGCAGCAAACATGATTGCACCCTTTCAGGCAGTGCAATACCAGCGTGAACAGTCTGATTTAGAAGGAGGCTGAGTCACAACTTCACATCTGCAAACAGCATAGGAAGAGCAATTTGCAACTACAAAAACCTGTCTAGACAAACCTTCTGTCTCCTCTCCAACAACAGCTCCACACACCCCTGGATGTATTTGTTTGCTGCTGTTCTCTGTATCTGCTATAGTCTGAGTTCATAGCATCACAAAAGTTCATCCTCCTTGAACAGGGGTGATCAGAATATTACATAAGAACCTAGATACGATCTTACGACTGTGTCTGTTGGAAATAACTCAATGACATGTCCTAAATTATATTTGTCTTTTCTATAGCTGCACCACACAGGAGGCAGAGGCTTCCAATAGTCCAGTAGTATGCTTAAGACTTTTAACTCCTCAGTCCATTCCAGACCACACAAGTTCTCTTCTTAGATTCCAAGTAACATTGCATTTTATACTACTGAAATGCATCTCTTTTCCCCGAAACACTTCTCAACTATTTTGGTTTCCATCAACAATTTTGTGCCAAAGCCATAAAAGAAAGTATTAAACTGATCAAAAGCCTTTGGTTTTCTACACAGCAAACATGAGTTCAAATTCCCAGAAAATTGCGAAATAATCTTATATATCAAGCTTTCAAGCAATCAGAACGTTCCTTTTGTGTTTCCTCATACTGATGCTGGTGTGTGCAGATAAACAGCTGTATAGGAACTGCTGAGTCACGGTCTGAACCACTGAATGAGCACCTGAAGGTAAGATCTGGTCAGCCCTGGGGGCACAGGAGAAGGTGATTCATCTGTGTGACCGGAAGGGGTAGAGGCAGGCTCCACCTTTCTTAGACCTCATTTAAGGGCTGATTGCCACTGAGGAAGGATCTCTTGTTGGAGATCCTCCTTTTTGGAGTTCCTTCCCTGCAAGCCTAGAATCTTCAAAGATGTTCGATCACTTATTTTCCTTCTTTTTGTAACACTTCCTTGTTTAAGCTTGTCTTCTTGCCTTTACAATCCTTACAACAGGTAGACCAAGATATTAAAAAAAAACACAGGTAATAGGAACAGGTATGTATCTGCTTACCAAGCACTTGTCACATTTTTGTCCAATCACATTTGACTTGCAGGGACAGATGCCTGTCTCATGATGACAGACACTTGAAAGGGAACCATTCACTTGGCACTCGCAGGCTTATGTTTAGAAAAAGAATAAATGCATATTAAAAAAAACATTATTTTTTGTATTATGCACTATTCCAAATTTGTTACATAAAGTGCATTTCATTTTTACATCTAAATCCTACTGACGTTAACACACAACAGCAAAATATGTACTACATGCTAAGCAAACACAAAAACAACAAACTGTAAGATGAATTTGGTGAAATTGAAGAAACAAACTTACCTGTAAAATTCAGAAGCAGAAAATATCTACAGTCACTGGGGGAGAGCATTAAGCAAGTCAGAAAGTTTCAGAAATATGAAGAGTCAGACCCTAGCATGATATATTCCATCCTCAGGCTAAACAAAACCCATAGTTTTCAGTCTGCACTTATGAACTCACAAATTGAAGGATAGATCTTTTGCAAAATACATCTATCTTCCTATCCATTCTGCTACAAGCAGACCATGGTTTTCTGTTCTTTACATTCTCAGAGTTATAATAACAGCTTACCACGGCAACTTTTCTCAGTCACTGCATCTCCATAGTACCCATCAGCACACTTTTCACAGTGATGTCCTGCTGTGTTCCCCACACACTTCAAGCACTGTCCTGTGACAGTATCACAATGATCATCTTCTTGAGGGTTCACATTGCCATTGCATTCACAAGGAACACACGACTGTCCAGGCACAAGTGGATTTCCATAGTAACCATTTGCACACCTGCTCCAGAGATTTAAATCTTTTGTCAGAGAATAGCCCAGGTTGGAAGGCACCACAAAAGATCATCTAGTCCAAACCTTCATAAACTTTGTCTAGATTAAATTACATTGCATCCCAACCAGCTGCATCTTGAATGCAGCTGAAATGAAATCACATCAAACACTCTCCTCAATCAAGAGAGTATTACCTATTAAATTTTGCTCTGAAGAGTCAGTGTATTACAAGCAAAGACAAAATGAGAAAAAATTTACTAGGAATATTTTGTACATGTGATATAAACAATTTAAAATAGACAGGATGATGAAGAGCTGGTAAGGAGAATCACACAGTTGCCCTACCCACAGATACCTTATCCAAAGTTAACATACATACCTTTCACACCGAGATCCAGTATAGCCTGGAAGACACTTATCACAGACAATTCCACCTCCTTCATTCAGCTGGCAAGTAGGACTGAAACTACAAACCGTATATATGGAAATTAGTACTAAGACACAGAAACACAAAATATTTGCAAACATCAATACCCACACTTCAAATCCATGAACCTATATAACCACATAATTGCACATTTCTCTGGATTAACATCCATGTTTTACACATCACAATATGTCAAAACAAAGTTACCATTTTCAGAAAACCTTCTGGAGTTCTTTTTCTTTCAAAGGAAGACTTTAAAACTTCCTAAAAGCCTGTCCCTTCTAGCAAATCTGTCAAGTATGCATACCAAGCTCCTCTGTTTCAAGTATAACAATTCTGTCCTTCTGTTGTTTTCTAAACATGAAAGATAACTCTAATTTTGTTCCAAGACCAAGGACAGGTCTAAGTATTTCTTTTTATACTTTGTGTACAAACTACATGAGCTCACTCAGCCTGCCTTAGTGTATATTTGACAACCTGACAAGACAATGTCGCTATGACACAGGCTCAGATGAAGAGAGTTCCCTCTCTTTCTCTTTTAGATTTCACAACATTCTTCTTAATCACACATTCTGATTTTGCTAAAGATGCAACAGAAAATCTGAAACACGCAGCTTACTTATTTGCAGCAGAGCTCAGAGGACAGGCACAGGGCTGGCAGTCCTCAGGAGTTCCTTGGGATGGACTTCCATAAAAGCCTGGCAAGCACTGATCACAAAAAGGTCCTATCGTGTTGTGCTGACAAGCCTGTGAGACATGACAAAAAACTTTTCATGTTTATTTTTGATGGTTTTTCACTCCCTTGAGGGATATCTGCAGGAATCTGCATGCAATACAGCATTAAGATTCAAGGAAACAACCATGAACAACTTTGAAATTTTTTTTAACCAAGTTACAACAGTTGCTAATTCTTTCTTTCCTAAATTCTAAAATGTAACTTTACATTACAGAACATTATTTAAACGTGAATTTAAAGTTATTTGTCATATTGCAAATACATATAACAATGAATTTCGCATATATTTCTTGCTGGTGTTTAGACACTGCATTTCTGAGATCTTTAAATTTCATGAGAGATCCAAGATCCCTTCAGAAGGGAGTGTGTAACTTTCATTGATGTCTGCTATGGAAGATACACAAAACTACATTCGTGTTGCTTAATTTTGCTCAAATTTTATTGTCAACTCGGGCAAGTAAAGTCAATATTTTTTTTTCAGCTAGTATACATTGAAATTTTTTATTTAGTTCTAACTAGTCCACACTTGAAATGATAAAATGAAATAAAATCTTCATTGGAGAACAATTTATTGGAGTCTCGTGAACGTATAAAGTGTAAGCAAGTAATTTAAGAAAGCAAAATACATAATTTGTACCCATAGCTTGAAATTTACATACACCATTAACTTATCTCCCACAGGCAAAATGCCCTCCTAATCCCTAAACAGTTGTTTAAGATGCGAACACATCAGAGGACAACTTACAAAGCAAACACCTTGAGTATCACATTCAGTTGCGTGCCCATTGCATTTGCATGGTTGACAGTTACCACCGAAGAGTATTCCATCCACCCGGTAGTAGCCAGGGAGACAGGACTGAAAAGAAATGGGGAGAAAGAGTGGAGGCATTATGTGTGTTAAAAGTATGCATCAAATCATTTTCAAAGAGTCCATTTCCGACCACCCACTGACTTGTTCACACTGTGGTAAACTGAATGCTCTTACAACTCTGCTGATGTCACTGCAACTCTTTTCTAATGTTATTTTTTTTTTTTTAATCTTTAGCTGGAATAAGGAGATAAAAATTAGTGCCATAAAACTTTGATTCAGCTCTTTGTACCCTGGAGACACATAAGTTCAGTTTTCTGCAGTTGAATATATGAATTTCTTTATTACAGGACAATAAAAAACAGATGGTCAATCTCATCTGCAGAATCATTAATGATGCTACGGCACATGGCTGCATACTGAAATTATTTGTTAAAATAATTCCTGCTGTTCTGCAGGTGGTGCTCTGCCTCCACAATCTTCTATTCACAGATTCATAAAATGCCACCTAGCTTTACACATTTGACCCTTGTGGTAACTTACAAAGACTAGCATTCCTCCCTACTAACATTCTTACTGCCTCCATAAACCTAATTACATAAAACAGAAATGCACTAAGCAATTCTGAACCAGGAAAAGAGCTATTTGTGAGTCAGGTAAGCCTTGAACACCTTCGCAGAGCTTTTACAACTACTCCCCCTGCAACACTAATGCTGCAATGTGCATGATCATCTTTTAGTGACACCAAATAGAATTCAAGAAAAAAGTTTAAAATCCCATTTAATGTATCTAGAAGAAAATATCTACACTATCATATTCAGTACACAGCATTTCACCACACAATACATACTGTTATGGCAGGGTAATTAAAAGAAGCTTGCCTTTAAAACCTAGATCCTTTCAGAAAGGATATCATTTTGCACACAGTTACCTCACATGATATTCCCGTGTAACCTTGAGGACATTCACAGAATTCCACATCTGGTGCTGAAGAAAGATCTACTACATTTGCACTTGCATTGTCCAGGGTCACTGAGTCCAACCTAGGATCAAGCATGAAAACATTTTTTTTTTTCCGAAATTTTATTGTAATCATCTGTTTGTTTTTTTGGTTTTTTTTAATTGAGACATACCACAGCGCAAGTTACCACTGAGTATCTTGCTCCCTGTCAGCAATAGCTGAGGAATGGTCAGAAATCTCAGCCATAAAAAGACTATGTCAGTAGTGTTATTGCTATTTTTGCAGTTCTCAACTGGAAGCAGTTGTTATCTCAGTCTGTTATCCTTATTCTAATTCCCACTGTCTTGGTGACTTCTCCTGAAGTGAAGCTTAATGAAAAACTCCCCTCCTGTCATTACAGAAATACAAGGGTGAGGCAGCCTGCTATTGCAGCCCTGAGATAAGTCAGTTTTACTACATCAAGTAAAAACTAGATACATATTGCAGGAGGGTAAGTACTGAGAAACAGCACCAGTTCATTGCTGGTGTGTACTACAAAGCAAAGCAAAACCCTACAGTACAAAGAATAATTTTACAGCAGAGAAAATTTTCTCAATCACAAGTAAAATGATTTAAGCAAATCTTTAGAAATATTTCAAGAAGTTGAACACACTGTCCCTGAATAGTCATAAATATAATCACTCCTCAAGGACACAGAGCGAACTTTCTTTGTGCCTATCTATCAGGTATAATGCTGTTCACACTAAATGCTACTAAATTTGGGAATGAGGAAGAAAGGCTATTTGTAAGGCTGAGGGAAATAAGTAAATAAGTGATGAAGCACTGAAACTGATTCCCTTGAGATCAGCAACATTTTATTATTATATAACAGGGAGAACAGGTAAGAGAGACCTGCAAGGACTAATGAAGATACTGCTAATGCTAAATTGAGGCCACGAAATAATCAGGTAATCTACTCCAGGCTAATTGTCCTATTAAGCATTCCCTTAGAAAGGAGCATCAGAACATCTACAAAGAGATACTAAAACAATTTATAGCCAGTATCTTTACTAGCAGGTTCTTAATAGTCAGTGATGGATTAACTTGCCACACAAAATAAGTATACTTTTGGGAGTTTATAAGATATTTTTCTCTAACAAAGCTACCAATACAATAAGGCTTTAGGGAATATTCCCTTAAAGTAGAAAACAATGATTCTGCTTTACCTATCTCTAAAACAACCACATGCCCTTTTCTGCACATTCCACATGAATGTGGACAACTCTTGTCTTAAAAAGATTCAATGAAAAATGTTTTCTTCTAGAAATTATTAATGCAAAACTATAGGAATACTGACGCCACAAGTGATGCTTCACATGCTCAAAAATGAGTTTATAGATTAATTTTAGTATTTTGTGTCCCTTACCTGTACACAGCTTTTTTAGCAATGTTGTAGTTAGCCCTGATCAGAAGATGAGTCACATTCACCAGAACAGTCATCAGCATTTCTCGGTCTATAGCTTTCTTCGTATTGAAGTCTATAAAATTCTCTGATACCAATCTCACTGAATTCGAGTACTCCTCATAGGGCTGTAACGACAAACCTGCTGCTCTCGTGCTCAAAATCTGACTATTGCCCTGAAAGTAAAAGGCAGAAAACATTTTCTTGTATTTCTGGGGAAATTTCATTTAGCTGTTGCATTTATTGTCAGATACACATCCAGATAATGTGGAAAAGAAACATCTTTTTTATTAGAAAAAAAGTTAA
This sequence comes from Odontophorus gujanensis, assembly GCA_013399175.1. Lineage (NCBI taxonomy): Eukaryota > Metazoa > Chordata > Aves > Galliformes > Odontophoridae > Odontophorus > Odontophorus gujanensis. The sequence goes on along the minus strand of VXAB01006039.1, from coordinate 460,727 downwards.
ACATAAATGAAAAAATAAAGTTCTGTATTTTCTATGGATTCAGGAAGGTTACAATCCCATGCTTTTTTTGGTACATTGACTTCAGAAACACTTGGTGTTCTTTTAGAAAAATAATTAAATTATTTCAAAAAATCCAACTCATCTACTAAACAAAATCTCTCTCTTCTATTCTCTATTAATAACTATGCATTACAAAATCAAGTTTTTCTGGAGGTGCCTGAAATTCATGTGGAGCCTTAGCTTTTAACTGCAACGTAACTCCAGAAAAGTAAACAAACAGCAAGAATGTTCACCTGTTTCATAAACATAAGTTATTCCAGCTTACTGTAGTTGCTTTTTAAACAGAATGTTGCTCATCTGGTAATCACCAACTCATATGTTTTTAGCAAGGTTAATATTTAGGTATTTATTTACTATAAATAGAATTATCTGCCTACAGTTTCAAAGAAACAAAGCAGAAAATAAGAGAATTGAGTAGGAAGAAAATCTTGGTAGTGACTTTCAAAACTGGGTTTAAAATTGAGGTCTAAGGAGGAGTTAAAAATTATTGCTACATAAATACTACTTTCTTTTTTATTTTTTTTAACCTATACATGAATTTCTAATACTGTTTGAATAGTAGCCAGCTGAAAACCATCCACCTGAATGATGACATCCACGCTAGATACTATATCACTGTCCACGCTCTCCATTGGAATGTCATAAGACACGGTATACTTCAAGTTCCCACCAAAAGCTGTGAGCTGAAATAATAAAAAAGAAAGCCTTGAAACAATATAACAACCTCCAATCAACACAAAGAAGAGAAATGAGAAAGTACAATGTATTTGTCCCTAATTAAAAAAAAATACATAGGTTTGCAAACACCATTTTCCACAGAAAAATTAAAAGCCCTATCAGCACAGGGGCGAGTGCTGACTTGTTGCTGTTCCAGTGGAGAAAGCCAACTGAAGGCTTTACAGATGATTTAGATAAGTGCCCTCATTCAGCAAAACATCCACAGGTCTTTCAACAAACAGCAGAGGTTTATGCTACTGTCCTAGCCAAGGGGCACAGCACGTTATTCACATTCCATATTCCACCATCATGCTCCGTAATTCCACATCTGTTGCTGACTACTTCAAAGTAAGTGAAAGAGTTTTAGCAGTTAAACCTACATTAAATGTAGGTCAGGTCAGAATTTCAGTGAACCTTAAAATTATTCCTTAAAGATATAATTCTGAGACTTGCCTTCATTTTTTCTGCCACTCAACTAACAGTGCATGAGGAAAGAGACTGTACTGAAAATAATTAGATAAGTGAGGTCCCCTCTGCTCAGTACTAGTGAAGCCACATGAGAAGCTCTTCATTTTTGAGATGTGGATGTAATGGAGAGAGTCCCTCAAAAGGCCACAAAGATGGTGAAACGACTGAAGCATCTTTCATACAAGAAAAGACTGAAAGTATTGTGGGTGCTTAGTCTAGTCACAGCTCAGGGGAAATTTCATCAACGTGTCTAAATATCTAAAGAGAAGGCACAAAAAAAAAAAAATACGATCAGGAATCATTTGGGTTGGAAGGGACCTTAAAGACCATCTAGTTTCAAGCCTCTGCCGTGGACAGAATTACTAACCACCAGATGAGGCTGCCCAGGGCCCAATCCATAATTTCTCTGAATGGAACACTGTCTTCAGTGATGCTGTGATAGTACAGAAGGCAACAGGAGAAAAACTGAACACAAGATTTTCTCTACAAACATCAGGCAGCACTTCTGTATTTCTGTCCCTTCCAACCTCAACTATTCCCTGACAGCGTTGCAAAGAAAAAATTATCTCACATAACCAGGTCAAAAACTAGTAGTGGACAGTCGGAAACTAACAGATCTGAAATGGGAAATAGGAAAGAAGCAGATATAATGAATTCAGTGGTCTTGTCTAGCGTATCAGACAAAGTGCGAAGGGCACCAGCTTTCAGATAGGAGCCACAAGTATAGGGAACGTAAGCACAAAAGTTACAAACAATCAAGAAAAAGGCAATAATATTGTTAATCAAAGATCAGCTGAGAACAAAGTGGTGTGATGTGTGAACTTAAAGAACAAGAGGATGATTCCATATCTTGTACCAGGAATACTATGATTTGAAGAACAGAGACAGGTTGAGAAGTCTGGTAAACCTGGCTTTTATTTGTACTTTGTAATTATAGAAGTTAGGAAGATATTTCAACCACATTCAGATTTTTGTTACATCCCACAAAATGGATGAAAATGGAAGAAAACTCACAGCAACTCAGAATGCTTCAGTGCATAGAAATACAGCATTAAATTGAAAGACAACGTTTTATGCTGTACACGAAAGGGACAAAGAGATGAATTTTGGTATATAAACATCTCCATAAGGAAACATTTTGATTAGTAGAAATATAGCTACTGTTTACATACACTGTTTTGAGAGCAATATAGCATGATTAATGTAGGGAAATCAAGAGTTTTGACCCCAAGAAAGAACTCACTTTATTTCCTAGATATGGTTCAGGTGCTGACCAGTAGTACGTATGTTTCAGTACTTTCAAAGCATCGGTGTTGTTGATGCTTATTTGATGGGGTCCATCAAATTGGCTTCGATGAGGTTGCACACTCCTTGCATTATACAGATCAGTAATAAGCCATCCAGTCATGTCTGAAATCTGCAAGAAATAATTGTTATAATAGTGTAGTCAGGCTCAGTGTCACTGAGAAAGTAGTCACTAAACCCATTCCCACATATTCATGTGAGTGAGTGAATCTATCAGACCTTCATTAACTCAGTCCCAGTACACACAAGTGTGATACCAATATCATACAATGAGACAAGGACTGTCTACTTCCACATAAACTAGGAACATAAACATAGCAGATGTTATTTTCATCCTTCCAATAAAATCAGCAAGTGTAATGGAAATACTGCCACAGGCCAGTCTTGCCCAGTAGGCATAGGACTGAAGGCAAACATTTGGGTTCATCACTTCAGAGATTCAGATTTTCATACAAAGAAACTTCAGCAGAACAAGCTCAAAAAAGAAAAAATTCCAGTGCATTCGCAATTACCAGTCAATGCTTATGGTAGTAATGCAAACCAGTGGTCTAATGCCTGCAATGAAATGACATACTGACTACCTCAGAACTGACAAATGATATTGCAAATCCATTCCCCTGTAAGGAGACAAATACGATTTTAGAGTTAGCTCAGATGCATGTCAAAGAGAACCAAAGTACATAGATTCATAGATACATTAGGTTGGAAAGGACCTACAAGGTCACCTAGTCCAACCATCCCCCTATCACAATCCCTACCCACTAAGCTACTAAATCAAATCCCTTAGCACCTCATCTAAACGCTTCTTGAACAGCGCTAGGGATGGTGCCTCAACCACCTCCCTAGGCAGGCCATTCCAGTGCCTGACCACTCTTTCAGAGAAAAAATTTTTCCTCAGATCTAATCTAAATCTTCCCCAGCACAACTTGTGGCCATTCCCTCTCGTCCTGTCATTAGTTATCTGGGAGAAGAGGCCCACACGCTCCTCACCACAACCCCCCTTCAGGAAGTGGTAGAGTGCAATAAGGTCTCCTCTGAGCCTCCTTTTCTCCAGACTAAACAATCCCAGCTCCCTCAGCCGCTCCTCATAAGACTTGTGCTCCAGACCCCTCACCAGTTTTGTTGCCCTTCTCTGAACACGCTCCAGGGCCTCAATGTCTTTCTTG
>VXAB01006039.1:421356-456455 GCA_013399175.1 Odontophorus gujanensis | reverse complement strand
GACTCAGGGACAGCCTGCTCCTGTGCCTTTAAGATTTCCATCTTGAGGAGAATCCAGGCTTCCTGGACCCCTTTACCCCTCAGGAGCAAGTCCCAAGGGACCCTCGCAACAAGTGTCCTGAACAGGTCAAAGTCTGCCCTCCAGAAGTCCAAGGTAGAAGTTTTGCTAGTCACCCTCTTGACATCACCAAGAATAGCAAACCCCACAATTTCATGGTCACTCTGGCCAAGACAATCCCCAACCTTCACATCTCCTACTAGTCCCTCTCTGTTAGTGAAGAGCAGGTCTAGCAGGGCACCTCCACTGGTAGGTTCTTGCACCAACTGTGTCAGGAAGCTATCTTCCACACACTCTAGAAATCTCATGGACTGCTTCCTCTGCACAGTATTATATTTCCAGCATATACCAGGGAAGTTGAAGTCCCCCATGAGAACAAGTGCCGGCCATCGTGCAACATCTACTAGTTGCTTGTAGAACATGTTGCAGCTGCCTGAGGAAAGTATATTAGGTCACTGATATATCATACAATACCTGACTCATGGGCCATGTTAAGCTGTCACAGACGTCAGAAACCCCAAAACAGAAGCATTCTGTGCAGCCCTGAGGATTTCTCTCTTGCAGGTTGTAGAATCCTGGTTTACAGAGGTCACAGTTTTCACCTTCTACATTTTCCTGTGAATGGCATATAACATTTCACATCAGCATTATTATGGTAACAGTTACAGTGGCTTAGATGGGATTTAGATATAACAGCATTAAGAATCTTAGAAAACAGATTCCAGCATAACAAGATTATTCAATAAGATTCAAAGCTTAAATTGAAAAATTCATCAGAATTTGCTAGTTCTTCAAAACCTAAATATACACTAGTAATGGCTCTGTTCCACTGAAATTTCAGCACACAAGTAGGGTTTGAAAATCTTCTGCCAGTTTGCCTGTCTGTTCCTCTAGTAGCTAGAAATTCTAGCTTGCTCTGGAGGGATTAATATGGGCTACAGCACAGCTTGCCTCTTAAGGCCACCACAGTCAGTTTCAAGGTAACAGTTACAAGCACCCATTCATACTTGCACCCCACAACAACCTCTTCCCAACTTCCAACTATTCCTAGGGAAATACCACATAACATCCCTTTAGTTCCTAGCACTAGCATGATGCTTCACCGCTAAGCAAACTGAGCACTTTATGACACCATGCTACATGCCTGTCAAAGTAGGCATTTATAGAGGTAGAAGTAACAGCACATATCAGGGCACTCAGTATTTTTTCTTGTTTTATTTGTACAGATGTTATGCAGTTATTTACTGTAAAAGTTTAAACAAAAGTTGATGAGAAACAAGTATAGAAGACATTCAGTAAATGACCATCAAATTCTGTAAATAGTTTTCAGCGGGTATCTCTACACAGTACAATGGAGAACACTTACCCACTACCAGGGGCAAATCTCTGATCACATCATAGCTTCATATGAGGACAAGACATCACTATCCTGTCTCAGGCTTTGGTTTCTACTACAAGAAAACCTTACCACTGTCAACAGCTTGTGGGGTGGTTTGGCCCAGTTCTGAAACTAATGGGGTGGGGACCCCACATACCAGGAAAGGGGGAAAAGGGAGAGGGTGGGAAGATGGGCCTAAAAACAAAACGGCAGCAATGATCTGAGAAGGAAAACTAATTTACTAAATAAGATATTGGAATTCAAAATAATACAGTATGATATAATATAATTGGAACTAAAGCTAACAGATCGAATAAAATGTGAGAAAGTGTCTGAAAATCGAAGGCAAGATGGCTAGGGAACCTCCACTGATGAGACAACCAGCAAAAGAGGAAGTCTTGGGACTTGCATGCAGTTTTATCTTTCCCTCTGGGTGGAAAACGGCAATGCCAAGTTCTTTAGAGTATGTAGTTCCCTTCCGAGCGCAGGGTACCCAGAAATTCAGCAGTCCACAGAACTGGAGCATTCACTTCAACTCTCAGTACCTCACATTGCGTCATGATGCAGAATACCAATAACAAAAAATCACAAAACCATGACAACTGCAAAGGCAAAGAGGATTTTACAGAGCTCCTCTAAAAGATCCCTGCTACACGTGAGGAAGACATCACGACATACAGTACCCTGCACATCCATTTTGCTCTTTCAAGAAAACCTGTATGAGCTCTGTAGTGCAATTTGAATGCAAAGTCTACGGACCAAATTCCACCCTCAGAAGCACCTACCAGGCTAAGGTAGGTGCTAAAGTCCTCCTAATTCAGTCAGAAGAGCCACTTCTGGTTTCAGACTTACGTTAGATTTGGTTCTACTGAACAAATTTCAGGATTACCAGAGAGAAATCTGAGCCCTTTAGTAGCAACACTACCAACAGACACCATTTGTGAACCAGCATCTAGCACATCAAGTTTACATAAAGCCTCTCTCTAAGGAGGAACAGTATGAGCTTTTATAACCAAAAATACAGATCGGTTTTACAAACCACAAGAAAAAGCAAGATGACTCCTTTATCTTTCATACAAAGAAGGAGAATGACTGCTTTCTGTTTGTCAGTATTTATTCCGCACACTAAGAAGCCAAATAGATTGCTGCCAGGTTCTTGAAGGTAACAGGTAAAGTACTTGTCAGCAGGCCAACAGTTACATACAGTAAGAAGAGCTGAACTCACCTCATTGGTGAAAGGGCTCTCTAGATGTACAATACTCCTCTAGAAACAGCTTAGATCCAATTGCTGTTCCCCTTTCAGAGGCTGCCCTTATATGAGCCCAGCATGTCTCCACCCTGGGTCCACCCATTCTGGGCTCATGGAGAGCACAGGTGCAAACAATGTGCCTGTACTCCCTGGGCCAGCCATGCCCCTTCACCAGGTGGTCCATCATCAGCGTGAGCCTTGACCTAACAGTTTCCCAGCAATATTTAAAAATACCATACAAAGGGAAATTATCTGAGATTATCTTGAAATAATGGGATTTTAGACTCTTGGGTTTTAGAGGAAACAATAACTTTTTTTCAACTTCTTTATTTCTGTTTTCAGGGTACATTTGAATAGCACATCCCATTTTGTCTCTGTAACATCACCTGGAAGAAACGACTTCTTCTTAATGAATACTAAAAACCTGAAGAGCTGTTATGACTAAAGCCTTAAGGCTAGGATACGACTCTTTGATTAAACATCTACAATGGAAGAAGAGAGAAGGCAAGGGTTATATGCCCATGAAGCTCAGATGACAATGTGGGGGGTGACTGTTGCATATGACTTTATCTCAACAGAAAATGGACAGGAGGACATCCTTTGTTTTAGATAAACAGATAGCAACAGCTATGTGGATAAACTAGTGAAAATGTTCCTCCCTGGAGTACATGTTAGAAGTGTGAATGACTCCCTAAATTAGCCAGACTAACATGGGAGGGTAGTGAATATGGTGCTCAGATCAAAACAGAATATAAAAACTAAAATAAATAAATAAATAAATAACAAAAGAATTTTGAAAAGAGTAGCAAGCTTGAGCTGGTATCAATTTCTGTGTTTCTTCTGAGCAACTGGGGGCACCCAGTACTGTGAGTATATAAATATGACTTTTGGCACTACCATGAGTATTTAAAGACCTCATTCATACACAAATGAGAACCACATTTGTACTGTGATTCAGCTGTGTGCTGCATTTACTGTTTTGTCCTTTTATAGTGAATTCAGTGCACTGCTGTATCAATTTTCTAAATTGAAATCTTAGGTAACATCAAAAATATTTTTTATTGGTAGTATTTGATTTCAATAGGAAGCTTTTCTCCATCTACACATGGAACACCTAATGAATTTGGGCAGATAGTATTAGACTGTGACAGCTGTGTTTCACAAATGATCAAATATTATGAAATTCAGAGTGTAAAAGGTAATCATATGTGTTACTGAGTTTACACAGCCTAGACAGTCTTAGAAACTAGAAATTGTGTCCCATTCATTTAATATTTGAAGCACAAAACTTCCTTCTCCAATGTAATTGGGCTGATGACTAGTGAAACTCTCAGTGATCTGATCAAAAAATTCTGTATGCCAGGCTCATGCTGATCACATCTCTGAAGCAAGATGATTTCTTGTCCAGTTTATACCAAATTTTTCATAACAACTACAACAACTAAAACAGTGCTACTCTAGCCCAAAAGTAGGCAAAAGAGTTGTTTCTCTTTTTTTCTCATTTAAGTTGTCCGTTCAAACTATTTTTTTTTTTTCGAGACTCTGGTTATTTATACATTTCATAGTTTGGATTAAATAAATCATGCAAAAAACCTAAGCAGTTTCCAAAAATCTGTCAAATAAACCATGGGGTTTTTTGGCTCCTACTTGCTGTCATACTTGGCAACAAATACATAAACTACTGACTAACATTTGGTTCAAAAAATTGTGTGTTACTTCTTTAAATATTGACACAGAGCTTTGTAATAAAGTTCAGCAGAATCTACAGCTGCAGGATATTTCAAGGGGATTGGACGTTTACCAAAAATAAAAACAGTGGTGGAAAATCTGTCTTTTTTGTTAAAATTTTTGATGATTTATATTTTGTAATCAAATACAATCAGATTTCATACATATGTCTAATTTAGTTGCTGCTACAGTTCCTCCCAAATGCACAGTTACTTTGCAAAAAACGCATGTTAAAAACACACCCCTTCTTTACATATGATTAGTGGCTTTTAAGAGAAACATTAGCTCATTGTTAAAGACAAACCCAGCTTGGTATACAGTCATTCTCCCTGTGATGCTTTCTCAGACTTGTAAGTGCAGTTAATATTCAATTTTAATGCCAGTCAGACCCATTTTTATAGAAAAACATACAGAATGCTCAAAAACATAGCAAACTATTCAATGTAACTTACCATTTTTATGTGCAGAGTATAGATAGTAATTTCAAGTTTTTGTTTGTTGGCCCTACAATCACACCAAGTTATTAATTATAAAGGAAATGATGTCTTTAGTTAATGAATACGTTTCCCTTACTAAAAAAAATAAACGTGAATTTACAAACTCATTCCACAAGTTGCCTTTTAAACAAAAAATAAGAGTTTAATACTCACTTTGCAAAGACAGGGTTCTGTGCATGGGTCTTCATTAATGCTACCAATTAGGCTGCAGTTGCAACGCAAGCAGTTTGGATAACCCCGATACCCAAATGCACATCGGTCACATTTTTCTCCTGTGTAACCTTCTCTGCATCGACACTGCCCTGGCCGAGTCCCTTGAAAAGCAAAAACAAACAGATAAGGAAGGGCATCATGCAGGATTCAAGGTGTCTCGGAGCACGTGATTAATTTAGCATTCCTTTTTTTATTATATTCTGTGTTACATTCCACCTAGATACTTGGCATAATGTCAGCTTCATCATCTATTTTTTGTGCTGGGAGTATCAGATGCATGGAAACTGCAGCAGAATGGACTTTGAGACACTTATAACAGCATTCATAAGCAACAACGTCAGATTTCAATCCTTCACATTGTTTCACACAATCAGAGCTTGTCACCTCCCACACAAGACCCCATTCAGGAACCTGACATTTCTTTCACCTCTCCTTTCTAAATATTTACCACTGTTCTGAAGTGGTACCTAACTGACTGGCATTGACAAGAAGGTACTGTTCCCTCATACCTTCACTGCCCAGAAATATTAGCAAGATTTGAAGTTTAGAGAAAATAACATTTCCTGCTCTCTTACCACGCTGTGAATCAGACTGGTGCTCGTCTTTAACACAGACAGAACTCAGAGACCCAAATGGATCACAGCCACAGGGATAGCAGGGGTGATCATCATAGGGAGAAACCTAAGAAACAAATGTTCTCTGTCAAATTCTCAAGTTATTAACTGGAAAACATAGTTACATCTGTATCTTGTTTGAGATCAGTGAAACTAATATGAATGAAGATCAGAAATGCTGCTATGCAGCAACAGATTAAGGGACTCAATCCATTTAATTTCAGCAAACAAGATCAGAGGATTGCAATCAAGGAAAACTAAGATATAGAAACAAAATTTGGTCTTCAATTGCACAGACAAAGTTAGAGTAATTAATGTTTGGAAGCTGCAGCCTGACACATATAGTCTAAATATTTTTTAGCGTGACATCAATTAATCACTGTGATGGCTTGCCAAAGATTATGGAAATGTTTAAGACAAGAATGGGTACTTTTAGCAAAGACACTCCAGTTCAAAGAGGAAGGAAATGAAAATAAATCCTTGGCTCTGTGTTCAATGGGAGGACAGATTATCTATTCATGAAGATTTACACCAACTTCACGGTCTATACATCTTTGAAATACAAGGCAATGCAATTTTATGGCAAGGATTTTCTTTTTCTTTCTTTTTTTTAAAGGAAACCTAAAATTTTCCTTTGAGGTACTTCAGATGTAAAGCAAATTTATGAAGATGCATGGATATGTATCTGTTGGCTATGAATTGATTGAATACTATTCTTCAGTGCTTCTTACAACGAGTGAATTAGCTAATCTCAGTCTTAAAACAATCCTGCTTTGGTTTGGCCTTCCCTGCTGCCTAATCAAATTCCCACAGACTCACCCTTGCACTCTGCATCTATTTATGTTGGATTTCTAAAGCATGGGCTTTCAAATATATGTGAAAATCTTCTGTAGTAAGACCCTGTTGGGTAGAAATTTAGTTTCTGTCTGTGGTGACCTCTAATACTGCAGGAACTTAACACCATTAGTCCAATAATAATAAATGTCTTTGGTGGATCTTAGGTCTTTTATTCCGAAGAGTGACACTAGTCAATAAACTGGGAATTAGGCTCAGAGACCACATGTTCTACAATAAACATATCAAGAAGAAGAGTATTTGCTGTAGTATCTCTAGAAACAGAGTTTGACCTTAGAACCACAAAATGGGCCTTTTTAACATTGGTTGAAATGGGCTGTTATAGGACAAGACACAATCTTGTCACTTCTGAATACACTGAGTCTTTAATGTTGGCACTACTTAGAGATTTATCCAAAGGAGAAATAGGTTTCCTATCACAGCAATTACATTTCCATTCTAGGAAAACATATCCACTTATTCTTTTCTTCTCCAACAGCTTCTTTCAAAGCAATAAGGCCTGAACAGCCACACAAGCATTTTATGCTTGTCTCTAGAGATTTTGGTGCTGTGTAATCTATAAAAATTCCCGTACAGTTTTCAGTTATTCTACAATAGACAGAATATTAGTTTGAATGCGAAATGAGCTGAAATATATGTCATGTCATGCTATTATTAATGAAAACACTAGGATGTTGTTTTCCAAATCTTACTTCTTGTGGTCTATAATATTCATCAGCGCACATTTCACAGTTGATCCCGGTAGTATTTTGAGAACAGTTTAAACAGACACCACCTCCTATGTACTGGCCATGAGTGTTCATGCTCCTTTTTTGATCTGCAATACTCTGATTGTAATAACAATCTTCAGCTTTGTTATGACAGTTGCACTCTAAGAAGGAACAGGAAAAAAAGCATATTTTTTAATTATTTGAGTTCTGTAGCAGTTCCTACAACACTGATACTTTTCAACGTGGAAATTGCAAGGATAGCATAAGAAATCATCTCAGAAGTACAGTTTTCTTCCCATTAACTGTGCTGTATGCTTCAGCAGTCTCAAATACATTCTGTTACTTAGCAAGTATGCACATTTCAAAAATACTATCACTGCTTTAATCAAATTCTTTTTGGGAGTATTCTGTAAATCATGCTCCAGTGAGGGGTGATGCCAATAGTGATGTGTGCTATCACTACTGACTACTCTTAAATATTCTGTCCTCTGCATTATGAAGGAAAATCCATATAATTCTTCTCTTGTCTGCATTCTAGACAAAAATCTAAGAACTCAACAATTCCTATACGTAAGTACATATTTCTCTGAGGTTAGAAGACACTTTCCAGTCCAGTCAAAAATTCCTACTTTCCAAAGACTGACATTAAGGGTTGTTTAAAAATTTTTTCTACTAAGAAGATATTTTTCCATTTGTAATTGTAAATTTTATCTAACAGGCTCTTAACTATCTACAGTTTTTGCCAGGCATTAGTGATGCAAAAGAGGGAAAATGCACTAGCAGGCCCTTCAGACACTCATCAGCACAGCTTAAGTCAACCTATCAAATAATATGAGAAGTATTGGGGCAGTTTATTTCAAAACATTTGTTATCAGAGCAAAGTTTGTTTTTGTTCTTGCTTTTTTTTTTTTTATCTGCTGAAATTTATGATGAAGAAAGAAATCTTCAATTCAATTAGCTAACAAAATGATTGATGCAAAGCTGGTAGTTTTAATAGTAGTATAATAAATCTCCAAGACTCTTTTGTCTGATCCTCTCAGAAAGTTATATTACATGACACTTCTATGAGCCTAGCAGTTGGGTTGGTTAGAATACTTAAAAAGATCTAAGCAGTTATGACTGTTAGGCCTTTTTTTTTTGGATGCTGTGGAGAATTGGTGCAGTTCCCTATGAAAAGCAACTTCCAGCAAGAATATAATAAGCCTGAATGAATTTATCTAAACCTTTGTGTGTACTTACTCTCACATTTGTTTCCAGCAGAAATGGTTCCTGGTCTCCATGGTTTCTGATGGTACCCAGGACAGCACCTGTTACAGCTCTCACCACATGTGTTGTGCTCACACTGGCACTGCAATTTCTAAGAAAAAAAAATAAAATAAATCTTTAAATACTTTTAAATGGATAATTTTCTTGATGTTCCCAACAGTCTGTCTAATATCAGGTTTACTCCAAAAAATGCCAATGACGAATGCTTTACAGCCGTGCTACATCAACCACTGAGAAGTAGCCTTCCTATGAAAGGAAGGACAACATTCCTGTGTTACAAAGCAGACATTTCTTGTAACACCTCTCAAATGGTTCAATTTCAGCATCAAAGAAAAACAGTTCACTTCAAAAAACTACCAGAGACCCAGATATCCTTACAAAGCTAAGGAAGAAAATTAAAGCGAATCATTCGTAACCATCATGTAATAAGATCCCTTTTAGACTCCTATTTTACATTCACCTTAGGCAAGTTGGACTAGTTGTTCTGTGAAAATAGTTCAGTGAGATTAAAGAATACCTTTGTGATTTCATCCAAAGGGCAGCTTCGAGCGTGTCCATAACAAATACACATGCCACCAACAGAGATGTCCTTTATTGAATAGTAGTACTACAAAAATCAAAGATTAAAAAAAAGATGAATACATTTATATGTATTTCTGTCTCCTGTCCTAGATAATAAAATGACAGCATGCCAGTATTTTTTGTCTAGAAAAATGCTAAGAAAATACAAGATACTTTGAATTTCTGTTACCTGGAAAAGCCAGAAAATTTAGTGAATTTTTATATTTTTTCCTATGTTTTTACTCGGTGATTCAAAACAGCAATTAACTCATAAGGATAAATAAGTACACACAATTCCTAAGCTTCAAGAAAGCTGAGGAACTCCAAATGTGACTTAAGCCAAAATTTGCTTATTGAAGAGCCTTTTTTTCACCCTATAAAGGCAATGAAGCGTAACAAATTGCTATTTTGAAATTTCAGTTTGTAAAGTCAGAGTATGCTTTCCTAAAATGGGAGCTCTGCCCTCCCTTAAAAACACTTCATGCACTTTCTTCCAGACAAGTAGTGTATTATGCTATCCAAATTTTTAGCTGAAGAGTCAGTGATACAGTACTGTAGAATCTATTTATACTGCCATGTGGTGAGCAAAAGCAGCCTGCGTAAGGAAAGGATTTAACTTGCAAGGCAAGGAAGAGGCAGGAAAGACCATCTGGGTTCAGTTACAGCTGTACTATCAACACGGTTGGCCTGTTGGTATCCTGGGAAGAAATACTTTTTGTCTACACTTCTAAGCAAAAAGTTCAAGATTCTCAGACAACCCTGCTGTCATCTGCTTCAGGATGAAGAGTTGGTCCTGGGTGGTCAGACCTGCTGACTTCATGGAGTGTTATTTTTTTGAAGGACCTTAGAGTTGGAATAAACTAGCTTCTTCAATTGAATACTGAATTTTTAATGCCTTTATGACGTTTATGTTGTTTAGCATTTTAATCTATTTTTTTTTAAACGTTATGGTGTTGGATTACAGTACATAAATAAATTCATGAGCATTAAGTCCTTAACTAGGGAGAAGGAGATCCAGACTGGGAAAAGAAGGAGGAGAACTAAGAAGTTCACTCCATTTCCCACTTCTTCCCTTTTATCTTGTTTTCTTAAAACTCACACTGCGTATGGCTCACAGCAGCTGTGCACAGCTTGAAGTTGAACAAGAGACCAATAGTAACGAAATGCCACAGAGAGAAATAAATAAAGAAATTAAATACAGAAACAGAACTGCTGTTAAACACTTAGAGAAGTTCTACTTCAGCAATTTTGCAAGATTATATATGAGAACACTGATAAACTGTATCAACAACGAGATGTCATGTCTTCAGAAAGAACAGAAATGGAATCCAGAAAGCTGGATGATTTCTTCCATTGTCATTGGTTGCACAGTATGAGAGACACTGAGTGAGATATCAGGACTTGGGAATCCTGACCCAATAAAACACACCCTATGGAGATGGACATGTGTAGTTCTACATGCGAAGCTGCACTAAGTCATGCTGGCTGGGCTAGAACTAAGCCTTGGATTACACAACAGTGTACATTATGAAACCAAGGGGAATACTTATTCTCAGAACCCTTGTTACCCATGTAAAGTGCACGTTTGTAAGATTTCATGTCAAACATCCCTTTTTGGGGTGTAATTCTTGATACCACAATAGTATCAACATATCCAAATATCTACGAGGCTGCACGATGGGAATACCTCATCAGTTTAGCCCTTGTGTTAACTGTTTTCTTATGCCCAGCAAAGCACAGCTGGAACAGCTGTCCAGACCTCTGTGCATGCAGTCCTCATGCTAGCCGCTCCCACATGAGGCAGACGGAATGAGCAGATCATCCAGATTTTTTTGCTTCAGAGGTTCGGCAGCTGAACAGGCACCTGTGCTCATATTGAGAGTGGGGCTGCCTGCTGAAAATACCTACCAAAGCCTTTTAAGAGACAGGTTCCTTTCTACCCTCTATACTCAGCTACTCCACCAGACTTCATAGCACGATACACTTGTACTTTCCTCCTCAACACAGTCACACTGTGGCATGTATAATAGTTCAGCAAGAAGCAGCATCTCTGCACAAGGGTTGCCTTTATCAGGGAAGCCACAAATGCAAGAGCCAGGTTGCTGTGAAAGTGGGGAGGACTCTGGATTCTACTCTAGCTTAGCTGCTTATGGATGTTCTTAAAGACAAATACATATAAAAGAGGGGGCAAATAAACATTCCTCATATTTTTATGTCCTCAGAAAATCTACCTGCATAGAAGAACTTGAAGCTACTGATCAATGAGCTCACCAATTTCAGGCAAATTAAGAAGATGATCTAAATGGTAAAATATAAAGCAGAAATACAGCAGAAAATTTAATTATGACAGGCACTGTTACTATGAGCACCAAAACCAAATTTTCGTGAGATGTTTAAGCAGTCAAAGTATTCTGCTGTCTCAGTTTCCCCAGTTTGAAAATCACGTATAAAGATTAGTTAAAACTCTCAAGCAGTTTGTATTACTATTATTCCTGGTCTTAAAAACAATTGATTAAAATGTCTTAAAAAAGCATGACGAAAATTTTCATAACACATCAAAATTCATCACGACAAGATTTTCAAATAATTCCTTTCGTGAATCAGACCACTGTGAACTGAAATCATTAATACACTGGAAAATGTAATGCAGTCGCATAAAGAACAACCTCAAATGACACTCAAACCACACTTTTTTCTTTTACAGGGTATTAGAGGTGCTCTTCCTACCTTAAGTCATTTGAGCTAATAAAACAAAAAGCAAACAAAATTAAAAATCTTTAAATATATGTAATGTTGTCTCTGGCAAAGTATCGTTTTTAGTAACATCAGAGGGATGGCAAAAATCTGTTAACAATCTTTCAAAACTATTCAGTGGATGGCAAAGTTCAAGTACTTCCTCAAAGAAATCAGAAAAAGCTGTCCCACCCTGTCATACTGAGCAGTGTTTCTGAACAATCAGCTTACCCTTCTGGTAACAATGGGGTCGAGTTCTTTTGGATCGTGATGGCTGAGAGTCATGAGGTCAGCATTAAGGGTTCTGATACGCTGCAGTCGTAGTCGAATGTATCGTGCAGAAGTAAAGTCCAAAAGCTTTTGTGAAGGATCATCAGCACTAGGCCTGCCATTGATCAGAGACGTGTGAATCTAGGAAGAGGGTCTGAATTAATCATAAACATAACTGAGATCCATTTACAACAACAAACATCTTAGTGTGAGAAATACACACATAGGACTTAAGTTTGTTTTCCAGAAACTCATGATAGTGAGATGTTAAATTAATTGGAATTATTGGAACCCTCTACCTGCAGGTAGATTTCTTACTTCCTGTCTTACATGATTCTGAAACCACCCCTCTTGGCTTGCCATGAAGTCTCATATCTTCTGGACTTCTGTGGAGATGGCATAAGGAGAAGAATCATACCACAGACTAGTTGTTAATTCCCCAGGTCCTCCTTCCTCTCCTTTATTGACATGGGACATGTAACTCTGGTCACAAGCATGGTATTCTCATTACAGATTTTTCCTACACTATTTGTAAATACTGTAAAATAGAACTGAGCACACGCTCAGTGTGGAGACATTAATTCTATATCCTGTTGAGAAAGAGCTGCCTTGTCATCAAGGAATGCTCAGCAACAAGACAGTACAGTGGGAAGCCACAACTCAGATGACAACAGAAAGCAGAAGACTGCCACCACAAAACCATCCATCTGGTCTCCATCTTTTTGACTCACACAATCCCACGCTGGCCCCAGTAAGATGGCTTTTGGTATCAAGCTGTGCAATTTATTTTAGCAACAGCTCCCCGCTCCTTTCCAAAGCAACTCAGGACTACATGGTTTGTACTTGATTTTGAGGGAGAAAGTGCAAAATGAGAATAACATGCCTCAAACAGGTGTCAAAGAGTACACCTAATGTCCATCACAAGAGTCATGCTCTGAGTTCATCAGCTGCATTTTAAAGTGTGAGGCATACACTCATTTATGCAGAGCAATTTTGTCTCACATATTACTTTTAAATTTTTAGTTTTAATTTTGTCCACTACTGTCAAGTATTTCCCATGACACATGCCATTTCATTTTAGATAGTCTCTCCTGCCTCTAGCTCCACTTCTCTGGGAATACATATTCTCTCTGCTCATCAATAGCATTTTCAAGCAATGAAAAGTAAAATCTTAATTCTAAACCTACCCACTGGCTAGACCAGTAGGAATTTTGTAAAAATGCACTGTAATTTAAACAGAGGAATCTTTTCTACCAGGAAAAGGAAGAAATGGTATGGATAGATACTAAAATGTTAAGGAAAAAAAAAAAAAGAGAATAATTCTCTATGTTCACTGTTATATTTGGCTAGTATATTATTTACATATGGTTTATATATACCAACATATGCGTTTCCATTATTTGTGCTTCTTAATTGCCCAACAATTGTAGTTTTAACCTTGAAATTTATCACAAACTGACACTTCACAACATAAATCTCTGGAAGCAGATTTTCAAGCAGTATAGATCAGGTTAACAGAGTATACAATAGTGCTGTTATACCTCTTTAAACTCATAAAAAGTCCAGCAGCCAAACTGGCAAAATGTCTGAGTTAGCTAAAATGTTGTTCGGTCACATGCACACACATTTAGACATGTGGTCCTTTTACCCCATTCGTTCTTTCAGACCAGAGCACTACAAGCAAAACACAGAACAGAGGCTTACTAACAAGTGCTAAATACAAGGCAGATGTTTGTAGAGATCAGCTGATTTGCAGGACTTCCTGGAGCCCTGTATTTAAGTTCATTATGCTGAACAGAACCAATTATAAAGCACTGATAATACTTATTCTTAAAAGAGTGCCAAGATTCACTAATATAGGTTATGAGATTCCCTGTGCATGGAACACTCCTGTCTGTCTGCAGTTCCAGTTACAAAGGAGCAGTCTGTTCTTTGTGAACAACAACATTCATGCAGTGCACAGCAATTTAATTTGGACTTTTTTTTAACGTTTCTGTTATGTTTTGATGTTACTGCATTTAGAAATGTTCCAGATAGTACCGCTGGTTATGCATGTGCCAACCAATTGTCTGTACATCTCCAATTTTAGTGTATCATTTCAGTACGTGGCTGCCTCTATGAAATGAATTACACAAGTACCTTTAATAGAGTTTGCTAAAAGAAAGAACAATCAACAGTGAAGCTGCACAACTCATAATTCTTCTAATTATATTCGGTCCCTGAAACAATGCCAAGGCTAGTTTAGGAGTTCCAGCTGTGCCAAGCACTTCAACAGTTTTTACAGCTTTATCTCACAACCAGGTGTTCCTAACTCAGGAATTTGCCTTATTAAATGAAAAACCTGGCAGAACGTAGAACCTCTGTTGTAGTTGTCTACAGAATAAAAGAACTACTAATACACAGTTAATAGCCACCATCAAATTGCGTGGAGGGAGAAAATAAAGAATTGTATAGTAGGATCATTTGGAGTGAACGACGTGTTTTATCCCAACTTTTAAAAGCTTGCTATACTGGTATATGATGTAAAGATAGTGTCATTAAAGAAGAATAACAGATCATCTGGTAGTATGAGGGAGTTGAACTCTTTAACTGGGTTTCAACTGTTTCCCAGTCAGATTGAGTTCATACTGACAAACCAGAGGTGCAAAAACAAGCATACCTCTCCATGTTCCAGAGGAACTAGTCTGGAATAGTAAGAGGTGCAGATCACTTCATCATCTCTCTTGTAAGTTGGCGGACCAACTCTTGGTGTAATATTATAACGAGTTAAACACTCTGTGTCGCTAATTGCGTAGTACTGCCATGGTTTGAACTCTGTGCCATCTATGGAGCGTTCCAAAATCCAGTTTCCAGGTCGTGGAGCATTAGCAGATTTGATGATGACATATGCAACTTGAAAGACCTAAAAAAAAATGCAAGAGAAAAATGTTAACACTTCATTCGACTCTAAAGGACCACAAGAGGCCAATTTGATGCTCAAGTTAACTAAAATTTTAAAAGCAGTATATAATTTTCCAGGGAAAAAATTGCTAGAGTGGCTCTAGATTTTGATCAAAGGCTAGATTAATATTTTATGATACTAATGGAAATATGTATCCAAACTCTGAACATTACAACAAAACATTTGCAATGTAACATTGTAATGTAATTTGTAATTTAACATTTGAGTGACTCAGAAAAGTACCAAGTGTATTCAAATTGTTCTGTGTTAATGTGCAAGCTGATATATACATATACATACATATATATACACCACTGATTTCAGGATTACTTGGGAATAACATTCCTTCTATTTAGCTTTTCTGAACTACTGAAGACTTCAAAGTAGGTTCTTTTTTTTTTTTTTTTTTTTTGAAACATTTTTTTTTTGAACTGCAGACCAAACAACTCTTTGTTTCACATTTTAGCTGGGAGTTTAATCCTCTCAGTAAGAGCATTTCTGATAAGCTTTTTACATCCTATATTAAAAATCTGTGCATTCCACTTTCATTCTGTGTTATTTAACAGCACTTGTAAAGTTATGTACAAAGAGGGCTGATAAAGGATGCAGACAAATCAGGTAAATGTGACAAATATAAGGATGATAATGTTATTTAAGTATCTCTTAAGTATGGAATTTCTCAGCTATATGTGTAATTGAGAGCTTTTCTTTTTTTTTTTTTCTTGATCACTAATTAACAGCAGCTAAATAACCTGCACTTGACTAACTTGACTAGCTACAGAATCAGCCACAAACATTGAAGGGCACTTACTCCAAATCTATCTTCCTTCTTACCTAATACCTACTACATTATCTCACAGAAGACTGTTGTTGCAGACTGATAAGAGCCCTCATAATAAATTAATGTTTTATGAGCACTGTGTTATCAAACCACATTTAGAAGAAAGAAAAGTACCACATTGCTTAACCTTCTCAGAGATCCATGGTCTCACTAGAGTGGACTGTCTGGTTGGCTGGTATAATAACTCCTATCTGTGTGTGCAGTATTAATGCCATGTTGAGCTCTACTTTGGCCACAACCATCTATTTCAGATGTTTTTAAATATAGGAGTTATATTCATTTTGTCAAATAGGGAAATAAACTCTTAGAGATAAGTAGTAATTACACTGTGTGTGCAATTCAGGAAACTACTTCTGAAACAAAGCATTCTTTAAGTGACCAGATCTTTGCTTAGGAGATTTGCAGACTTCAGAAGGAAAACTAAAATGGTGATACTTATCTTCAAATTCTAATTTTTTAGATATATTTCTTAAAAAATCAAATTCAGGTTTGATTGAAATCAGCCATAACTTTAAATTTGACGTTCAGCTGGTCTGATTTTTATTTTATTCATTTATTTTTCCTCTCTGCTTGCTATCATCAACTAAACTACTTCCCTACTTATTACACAGTTGGCTGAACAACAAATGCTCTACTTCTGATTACATGGAGATTTTTCAAGACCCATTATATTCTGCAGCTGATGTAGCTAGTTTTAAATCCAGTTTCAACCAGTAATAATGAGTTATCTTTCATCACAAACTAACTGCAGGCACTGCTGCAGAAATACCTTCACAAAAGAGTATGTAGGTTGCATTTATTTTAAATACTGAATTTCTTGGTGAGGGAGGGTAAGGAGAAAAGCCTGTTAAAAGAATTTTTGAGCAACGCCTTAGGCTGTTCGTTTTAATGTTGCATCATGTAAAGTCAATGGTTTGGTGTTTTTGTTTGTTTGTTTGTTTTTTCAGAAAACCAGCAGCCATGTGTGATATTCAAGATTTCCAGAGACTGAATTTTCCTGCATGCCTGTGGTTCACCAAGAGCTGAAATGAAGATATTTGAAACCAAGAACCCCCAAAAAAAGCATTCATAAAACAAGGAATGGTTCTGCAAACAATGAGGTATGTGTAGTCAGCCTGTGTAAAAAACATTTTCTTGTTTTCTGTCTGAATTTTCTCAAGTTTCTTCCACACATAAACCACAAATCCCTAAAAGTACTTCCTAAGTAAATTTACAGGATACCGAATATCAACAGCATCAGAATGATTTGTCAGCCTCTGAAATTACATAGAACAATGGATATTGCATACATAAATGGAAGGATACTGCATGAGTGCTCCTGTAATCTAGAAGTCAGAATGCTACCTCTCAGTGGGTGTTATATTCTCAGAGATCATGTTCTCAAATGAGGGATTGAAGCTGGAAGAAGGGATTCAGATGTCTCCAGTATTTGCATATTAATACATTCTAAGGAAGGTCAGCTCAGGGTTGAGACACCACATCCCATAGCCTCTGCAACCCAAAACAGATCTGAACCAGGAACTCCATGTAAAGCAAACTGACTTTCTAATGCCCTCAGTGCACTTCCTTTAAGATTTTTTACTTTAATGACTTCTCCACATCTGAACATCACCAAAGGTAGTTTCTTACTTCTCAGCCCATTCATTCACTGCCCATCAACTGGCCACATGATAAACTTGAGCCATACAGCAAGAGCTAATGATCTGTATGCATTACTCTAACAATATAGCTTTCCCAGAAATCATTTCCTTATTGAGCTACAAGGGTAAAAATGGCAAGCTAAAGCATGGTAACAGATACCAAGTTGCCATAGATTAGAAGCATTATTTTACAGGCATTTCAAACCTGACTGTAAAGATCAGCCGAATAAACTTGTACTTGAAGAGCCCCTTCTACATAGCAACAATACCAACTTCCCACATCACTTCTGCCTTACTTAGCCTTCCTAATGACCTTGTTTCCTTCAACTCACATCCTGCAATATCAAAAACTTTGATCTTGAAACAGATTTTTAAATGAACCCTTCCCCCATTCATCAAGCAACTTTGCATTCTCTTTCCCTAAACACTCAGCCAGCAGTGGCCACACAGCAGATGCTAGCCAAATGTTCCCTTTTCCAAGTATACGTTCAGGGCTCTAAAACCTACATAGGTTCTGACAAGCACAATTTTCCCATTAATCATTTTAGATAAAAACTCCCAATTATATTTTTCAGTTTACATTAATGGAAAGAACAGTAAGGGACGATATTGTCTTTTCATAACTAAGTATTTGAGGCCCAGACTGAAAAAGTGACAAGCCAAAGATTAGTCCCACCAGATTTTTTTTTATTTAAATTCAGATATTTTTTTTAACCTGTTAAGAACAGGGATACCAACTAGTACCAAACCAATAAATATATCTGATCATATATCTGAAATACATAATTTCAAAATTCCAAAGTCATTGTCAGTAACCTACTTATACCTTACTGAAATCATGTTGGTGTAATGCAAACCTCATAATACAATAGATCTCAAATAAACAAGCCTGAAGTAATACAACGGTCCTGGCAGAATGGTTCTTCCTAACCTTATTAATTCAGCTTAATTTCTCCTTCAGGATGAGTGCAGCAAGGAAATCTAAAAAACATCTAAGTGTGTTTTCCAAAATGTCATGACAAACCCTGTGGTAAAAAGTGCTTATTACAATGAACATTACCCTGCACATTAATTACAAAATCCTTTCTGCATACAAAGAAAAGGTTAAAAGGAAAACTTCATTTTCTCTGATTTTATTTTACTTTCTGAATCAAAAACGTCTTAATTGATTGAATCAGTGCCAACCCTCAAAAGACTAAAAGACTACAGGCAGGGATATTGAGTATCAGCCTGGGGTTAAGATCCCTTAAAAAGCTCCTCAGTAAGAAATTCTGAGGCCTATGAGTTGTCTGCTACATTTTGCTCTGAAAAGTTTGTAATGTTAGAAGTATAAACTAACCTAAATTTTTTCTGTTTGGTTTTGAATTATTATGTGCGACCATTATCTCTGAATAAAAATTATAAGTTGATTTTATTCAAGACTATTATAAGAAAGTATAAATGAGTACACTGTATATTGCAACATCAGTTTTACAACAAGAAAAGTGCTTTAAAGAAACTTACCCCATACAACAAATAAGTATTGGTCTACTGAAGTCAAGAGTCAACTATACGTGTCTTTATATCAGCAAAGGGTTTGTCCTTATACCTCTTGCCAAGTGATTTCAAGATCAAAGCTCTATAGAAATCATACTATAATATTATTTATTTTATATTTTTTAATACCAGAAAGTGCAAATTGCTCTTATATCAGTCTGAGTAGTAATCCTGTATTTATAAAATATTCATGAACTATGACTTAATCAGAAGTGGAGATGTTTTCACAGCTTGATATTTGGGGTCTTGCTTCACAATTTAAGAACTTAGCAGTATACAGACCTCTTCCTTTCCGATATGTCTAGAACTAAACACTCTAAAATACCTTTGAAAGTCTCATATAGAATAATACTAAGGAAAATGTTCTTAATGCTGTGATGGAGAAATATTTTACAACTGGTACAAGCATACCACTGACATTTATAGTAGTCAGCATTTATATTAATTCATCATTATATTGCAAAGGAGCTGTCCAGAAGAGAAGTCAAGCAAAAATGCTGTTTCTGTCTTTAATTTCTGCTGTGGATTTTGTTTCTGTAGAACTGCCAGCACAGAAAGCATGAGATCATAAATCAAATCTTGGTATCTTGTACATCGATACTATGCCTCATTCCTAAACTACTCCTTCCATAGGTCTGGATTTTTGCCATACATTTAATGGAAATGGAAAAAAAATAATAAATAAATAAATTAATAAAAAGAAGGAAAGACTATCATACATCTGGTTTCAGAAAGAGTGAAAGGCATGCCTAGATTTTATGATCCATGTGAGCTACAGAAATGTGAGGGAGCCAATGGCTACTCTTTTAAAATGATTAGTATTAGTTATAACACAGAAATCCTTATGGAGAAAGATCAAAACAGCAATTTTGATCTCCATTTTATTAGCCAACCTCTTTTCTTAATGAGATTTCATCAATCTGCTCTTCAGTTCAGATGTTTTATAGAAAATATACTAAATGTAAGGTAGAGTATTAGTTGAAGGAGTATTCTCTGTTCCCTTTAACTTTGAGTGAAAAGACATACAATAGAGACAGGCTGCGGTCAGAATATATACACTTGGAAAAAATGGAGTATTTTTCACCAGGTAAGAGAATCCCCTTTATTCACTAGCTGAGGCTACACTGCAGCCCTCACCAACCTGATCACTGGGTTTTATAACTATGCAATCAATAAACAATCAATTCGTCTGATTGCTGTGACATCTAGTAATTATTCAGAAATCATAAATAATAACCAGATTGTCATTCCTGAAACTTAAAAAGGGTGTTCACATATTATATATTCTGTCAAGGAACGTTAGATACCATATTTACTTTCATACACTACTTGACAGATTTAATGCACAAAGATTGAAATGTAAAAAAAGTACCAATGTTGAAGAATACCTTTAAGGGTTCTAGAAGAGTATTTTTACAAATTTTCTTGTGAATGAGTTAAGTAATCAGTTACTAAAATCACTAAGGCCTTTCATATACTTTTTTTCATGACATTTCACGAGTGCTGACTTGTTTAATGTAAGCACACCAAGTCAGCTCCAATAACTTATTGACTTCAAGCAGTCTTTATTAACCAAATCCTTTCTTGAAGAGCAGCAATTTACATTCAAGTTGCATAGCCCTACATGCCTTCTCTCTCTCAGGCTCTCTAAGGAAAACACAGAAGAAAGGCCCCTAGGGGGAAACATTTCAAATCAAATTAGTGAAATTGAGTGTGGGTCAGGAGAGGAAAGATATGTTTTTGGAGAAACATCAACAGGGTTAAGATTTAGAGGGCAGCTCAGCTGGTCTGTATCCAAAGCAAAAATGTTCTAGGAGGAAAAAAAATGAAGTCATCACCTCCCTCCTTCATTCTCCCTTCCTGTTTGTCCATTTAGAAACTAACAACAAAATCAACTATTCAAAGGAAGAAACCTTATCCAAACCTTCTGTCACTGATAAAAGATCCTGTGACTATTTTCCTAACAGTTCTGCTTTCTTATTAAAGAGGAAACTAGACACAATTAAATTTACCAGCTAGAAAGACAAATACTTCCAGTTCTGCCATTAACTGCCAAACGCTGTTTGCTTCTTGAAAACTCTTAGATAATCTGGACCTCAAGCAACTTGTGTGATATCAAAAGCAGGGAAAAAGAGTACCAGAGGACTACTGGTTGAAAGATAGCAGGGATAAACAGAGGAAGGTTATCGAGACAAAGGGAACACTAGTATCAACTCTCATTCACACATGTACAATCATTGCTCTACCATGAATTACAATAATCTGTGACTCATACACTTGAAAACACAGCCATTTCCACTACAGGCTGATGGGAATAAAATCTCTAAGATGCTCTTTAAAAACAATTGAAAAACAACAGAAAAACACATCTGATTTGAATCAGTTTGTTTATGTTTTAAATATCCAGCTTTAGCTATGTGCTATTAAATGACTAACTACTAAATATCCTACTATCTAAACACTGTAAAGGTAAAATAAATTGCAGATATTTATATCCCATATTCAATAAGTGACCCTTAGGTGAATGCTACTCACCTGCCTTAGATCCAAGGTGATGGTGACCCAGTGGTATTGCCTCCCATTCTGAATGCTGGGACTTTGCCACCAATTATTGGTACCATCAATTGCACTGGAAATTGGGTGCTGCTCTGTTTTAAAGTAAAAAGGAAAAAAGAAAAAAAAGAAAAAAAAAAGTAAACATTCACCTGAAACTATTTTCTCTGACTCAGCACATTTATTTCATGCAGATTATAATGTTTTTCTGCTATAAAGCACTGTACAGTGCTCAACAGTGATAGATTCAACATTTGTGCTTTCTGTAAGTCCACTGCTTAAAGGCAGCTTCATTCATGTAGTAGAGAGACTAAGACCAAAAAGTATTTGACCCCAACGTGCTTTGTACTCATGGGGAAGAGTCAAAGAAAACTTTCAATGAAAAAATAAATAAATAAAAACATGAAGCTTGCCTTTGGGATTGGCACTGTGGCGGTCACAAACTCGGCACTGGGCATTGCGCAGTGGCCGCCCTGGGACATGCTCAACCAGTTTGCAGAACATCTCTGGTCCCTTCTCCCCACAGGTGGCATTGGTGGAGATGTGAGCATTGCTGGCCAGGTTCAAAATGGCAGGGAACAGACCTTGAAACAAATGACAGTTATTAGTCGCAGTGTTAAGGCAAACAAAATACAGATACGGTTACAAGACAGATCTCTGAATATGCAGGGCATCATAATTAGCTTCTAGTCTAGAGACACAGATACAGAAAAATACAATGGAAACAGATTATTTTGTGAAAAGATTATCATAGCAATCTGATACCAGCACATCAATC
Source organism: Odontophorus gujanensis (assembly GCA_013399175.1). Taxonomy (NCBI): domain Eukaryota; kingdom Metazoa; phylum Chordata; class Aves; order Galliformes; family Odontophoridae; genus Odontophorus; species Odontophorus gujanensis. Next base: position 434,035 of record VXAB01006039.1, on the reverse strand, counting down.
ATCACGGTCCTGAGGCACTGCCAGGGAGGTTCCCCATGGCTGCCCTGCTCCTGGCTGAGGGAGTGGAATAGATGCTGGGTGTCAGGTCCCAATGGACCCAGGGAGCCCAGTAGCCACAGGGACTCCCCCAGCCCTCCTGAGAAGAAGTACCTGACAGAGCTCTCTTCCAGTTACTTAATCTTCTTACCAATTATGAAATCAGTAAAACCAGGCAGTAAACTGGCCTTCTCCCTGTGCAGAAAATGGCATTTAACCTGAGCTTCCTCAGGGCAAAAACATCACCACCCTCAGCGACATGCTCCCCCTCTCCTGCATTTCAAGGGTTGTGTTTTAGAACTTTGCTCTGGAATTTTCTGAAACCTGTGTAAATTATAAGGAAGATCTGACTTGCTGCTTATTACACACTTGGCTATTCTTTCAAAACGTGCTGTTCTTGTGAGCAGGAGTAATTACAGTTTGCTGTTATTGGCATAGGATCTCTTCATACCTTCTAAAAGGAGTGAAGTTCTACTTGAACTTGGAGGCTATGCATAAAATTTAAGGAATACATCAGGTGGCAGAAAGAAGTTAAGTAAGCACAGTTTCTCAGCAACTTTGTAATCATTTTTCAGCCTTCTCTCTTTGAGCTAAAAAGCTGTTATTTCTGCATGGTTAGGTTTGCTTCCATCAGGACAACACAGATATTCCATTTCTGCTGAGAAATAATTCAAAAAAGAAGAAAAAGTTTTGGAGAAAATAGACCCTTGTGTTGAAATCAAAGCTAGACTCTTGGTACAGGGTATTAAGAGTGCTGCAAGAATTGCTACAGTTGCAATAAGGATGGATCAAAAGCACATTTCTGAAAGATTTTTGATGTCTTTCTTCTGTTATAAGGAGTGAAAAGAATCAGGCACATTAAGGTACTTTTATGAACATATTTTTTTGAGTGTGTACACTAATTCTTTTTCTTCATTAGCCTTCAACATATATTGCAAAATTGCAGTATTTATATTTTGATCTTTTTCTAAGCCATTGATGTCAACAAGGCAGAAATTAATATTCCTTTGATTTAATGTGTCTTGATCTGTACAGTAATTGCATTACCCTGGAAAGGGTTGAAGAAAAGTTTTGGTGCTATTAAGATGCTGACCTAAGCCTTAGAAAACGTGGTTAAACTAAACTACTTTACTACAAGTATGAGTAATAAAGAGTGTGTTTTCAGTTGTGCAGTGTTCAAAACTTAGCAGGAGGGAGATAGAGATTATATTTATTTATTTTTAATCCTTACTTCGTTTAAGTTAAATCCAGACTGGGGCATACACCTTGTTCTCATTATACCTAAATCTAATGCAGATGAAGTCATGGAGGATATACTGCTGGTGAGGCTCTTCCATTACCATGCATTCTGCACACTCACCTTCTGTTAACCACAGTGTTGGTGCAGTATTGTTCCAGATTTAACAGCTGTCGCTAAACAGAAAAGCAGCCCTCCATTTTGTTACTAGATAAGAAAGCTCACATTTGGAAGAAGGTATCTTCTTTTATGTTAATCCCTAACTTTCTAAAATCTTTTGTACTCAGCATTCATTACTGTTCACATAGGCATCTATCAGCCAGCCTTCAAGAACTACCAATTAACTTTCCAGGTAATTCATTACCTTCACTCGCATTATACAGTAGCACTACCATTTGTTTCCAGGGTTATTTGTTACGGTGACATAATTTGCCTACAATAACCTTTAGTCAACAGATTTCTGCCAGAGGAATAGCAAAGCTCTGAAGAAAAAGTGCTGATAGCAAGCGCTGTCCTGGGTAAGTTCCATTCCATAATCCCAAACTCAGATCAGGTTCACACACTGTAACATTCACACCAGACTGAGCCCTTTTGTCTGCTTGTCATCAAGCATCTCACTGACATTTATCAAATTTACTGATTGATAACAAAATGAATACTGGTATGATGCCATTAAGATCTCATGGTCAGTCCTAAGTCTCAGAGAGATAAGAAGAAAGGGCATTCCAATCCAATTGAACTGCACTGAGGTTTTGTCCCTGGATTGAAACAAAAATTGAGGTTATTAGCTTCATACTGGAATAAGCTACACTCTTCAGATGTTAGCTGATTACATTATCCTCTGCCTCTCTTTAATGCAATCAAATTTAACAGCAATTTGCAGCAGTGTGTCCACTTATCTCAGTAGAAACTGAGAGTAGCCCACAAGCTGATTTATAAAGAAAGGGCAAGTATCTGCAATAAACTAAATGGGGAAAAAAAGAAAAAAAGAGGCAAATTTGAAAGAAATTATTTCCATCTTTAAAGTACATTGTTCCTCTTTAGACATCCAGCATTCTCTTAAGAAAAGTTTTAAGAAAATTACTGACTACTGACAACAGTGACATCAAGACTCTTACATGCAACTCTGACACAAAAAAAAATAAAATAAAATAAAATAATATTATATAAATATATATATCTTCCAAAATACATCTTCACCTCTACTAGGGAAAAGTAGGTATGATAAAGACAAATCACCACATAAGCAGTCACTTAGATAAGCCACTTACAGATAAATAAGTGACTGTCATTATACCCTGCTTTAAAATCCAAATCACCATAACCCACAAATAACTCTGTCAGAAGATACCAAGTATCATTAAACTAAACTTTTGACAAATTCTACTTGCATTCCTGAAGGCATTGATGTAACTTCTACAGTTTGCAATCTGAAGTCTGGCACAAATGATTGATTGAATTGGATTTATCATACTTATTCCCACTAGAAAGGATGGGAAGTGCTATGTACAAAATCATCACTGCTTCACTATTGAGCTATCAAATTCCATTATCACATTAAGCAATCATAGTTTAAGAGGCTTTGAAAGAGCCTTGAGAGATGTCAGTCTGGATGGCAACAATCTGTAGCATTCAGGTGCAGCTTCTCAGGTCACTACTCTTTTCTGATTGAATATATTTCAACTGCTAAAATACTTTGTATTGAATTTTGCAAAAAGGCACTTATGTCAGCTTTCTAACATTGAACTCTTCTCTGTTTGGGAATTACCATCCAACATCTTGCAAGAAACTGGCAGTCCCAAGAAAAGCTAGAATTTTTGAAGAAACTCATTTACTTCTGAGTGCTGGCCAACGCTACATATGATGAAGTAAACTCTTCATTTTTCCCAGCTACTCAGCTGTCCCAATCTAGAGATTCACACACTATCCAATGCCAGAGAATGAATGCTGTATAGATGCTAGTTTGACCTTGATACAGAATAACAATTGATTCATCAATTCAGCATAGACATGAAGGATGACTTTATTAAATATTCAAGCAAGTTGCTCTTGTAAGGACTTGGGTTTAAAGACATATTTGGATAAAACATCAATAAAACTCAAAATCTAAGTGTCTCTGCATACTCTCAACATATCACTCAGAGCTATCCTATAGGGGGAGGGCTAAAAGCCCAAGCACAGAGAAAACGGAGAGAAACTAATCCCTTAACAAGGTGGTATGCAATCTGGATATGCTAGCATTTGTCACATTAACACTATAAAATGTTTGCTTCTTAGAGAAGTGTCAAGGAAGAATCTAAAAGTTAGATGAATTGGTTGTTGGTATAGCTCAGCAGGCAGACCTTGAGGTGAAGGACATAATGCTAATATGGATATCCCCTGAAATTCAGGTAAAAGGCTTGTTCATAATAAAGTCAGATGCAATGCATTTGAATTATGGTTGAATAAGTAGGTCATCAGCACACAGTATACCAGGAAAAAGAAAGACCTACCTTTTAGGTAGGTGAGATATTCAATATGTATTTATGTGCTTCTATGTGCCTGTCAACTCTAATCCTTCAGAATGAATACGACACTTGGAGCATGCAGCTTGTTGAGGTGGATCCAAAGCACTGACAGTTTGCACAAAGTCATTGTGGACTGAGATACATCATTGCCTATGGAAAAGGGGTATGCAAGCAGGGCATCCATTCATCTCTCTATTGCAAAGGTTATGGCTGGTCATATGGCCTGCATTTCTTTGGGATATATTCTACCTGAAACCTGGGTCTACAGAAGTTCTCTGCTGCAGTGATGAGTGCCATCATCCACCTTTCCTGCACTCTTAATTTTGTGTGGTTTTAAGTTTTCTTCACCATATTGATTTTCTTTCAGATTTAGGCTACTGAGCAGCCCTGATTTTTTCTGTACAAAGAATTTCAAGGATTTGGGGCATGTTTCCAGAGTTCAGAGTTTCTAGCAAATCCCAGTGGAGTTTACAATCACTGTCTGTCTGCTGCACATCTAGATATGAATGAAACCTCAACTCCAGTCCTGACTGATGACTTTGTCACTCAGGAGATTAGTCCTTCATCATCGTTCTGTTACAGGAGTAGAGGGAGCAGTTTTGTGCATTTTGCCAGAACCCATGGATTGCCTGTGTTTTTGAGTACATTTGCCTTTTGTAGATTCTCACAGTGTGAAGGATAGGCAGGGTGAAATTGTACTTCTTCCATTTTTACAGATGGCATGTGGAGAAACAGAGATTCATAGAATAACAAACTTCCTAGCAGAGTCATGCTGATTTCATTAAATTCATTTCTTTAACAAACACAGTTGTACAAACAGAAGGATACAAATGGGAGTTCTGCTTTACAAAGGCTTCACTATGCCAGCAAATATGTTCAAGAAGCGTGATAGAGATAATATTACTTTTCATATCTTGATGAACATAACAATGATGATGAAGTTTCTCATAGGAAGGCCACATATAAAGCAGTTTACTGTTGAATTCAGAATACCTAATATGATATCAGATTAACTTGTCTGATAACCCCAGAAAACTGAATAAATAAGGGAGGTGATTTGGGGGTTTTGTTGTTTGTTTGTTTGTTTTAAGAAATCACAATACCAAACTGACAGGAAATAAATGTAAAGATTATCTGAAGTCAAGAACAGAATCCAAAAGTTGATAATATTTTCTGTAGCATACACTGAACAATGCAAAGAATACCAACCAGACTTCAGTGAGCAGCTTTGCTAAAACATTCAGTAAAGCAACAGTTCGATTTCCACTCTTTTATCGTGCGTGTGTGCTGAGGGTAATAAAGCAGTAATTCAAGTGAATAAAGTAAATGTGACCCAAAAAACATAAAGAGCTAATGTGTAGTTTTTATTGTGTCACATCTCAGAAGCAGAAAGGAGACTAATCTCATTTGCAAATTAATATTTTAAAAAAATGTAAGGCAATCCTTTTCTCATGACAAGCAAACAATGTTGAAGTTTGTTCACTAGCAATAGATTCATCATTTACTGAAAACATTTGCAGAGTACACAGTAACAGTTGTTCAGAATAGTATGATGCACTCCAGGAAAATGCAAAGGACCAGAGACAAAATGCAGTAAAATGTCACCAAATATTAGAGTGTATAAAATATACAATCATATTAGGCTACAGAAATTGAGCTCACATTTTTAATAACGTTCTCTGCCACTTTCCAGTAGTAGTTCTGTTTTATCCAAACTCTGGACTAGGTAAATTTACTAAATAAACACCCTTGAACTACCACGCTTAGTTTCAGATTATTCTTGCGCTTAATAGATTTACCCTCATTTTACTTCATCAGCAAATGTCCCTAGCTTAACTTTTTCTATGTATCTACATCTGAATTCTATTCTGTAATCACAATGAGAATGTGAGTTGATTTCCCTAAAATAAATGGGCTTAAATTATCTGCTAGAATTAAGGCATAGAATTCATTCCTATAGAAATCTGTGGTGTAATACTCAACTTTCTTTATAATCCCTATTGTGGAGTTGTTGTGTTAAAAATGTGCTAGCTGCAGCAACAATCCATATGAACTTACACAACAGACTTCATAGAGCTAACAGCTTAGGAATCATTTGAAAAATTACAACTTGTTTTTCTGTAGTTATATCGAGAGCAGAAATTCTGCGAGCACAACACAAAATCTACATGCGGCAACTAAGGTGTACAGTTTCATTAATAACACATCTACAAATATGAATTTGGATTATTAGACTCCTTCAGATTAAGAATAAATCCTCAATACCATGACAGAGTACAAGTTCTAAGAAGAGACAGTTTTCTTTGTTTCCTCATGTTGTTGAGCAAAGCTGACTAATGAGTCAAATACAGAATAACTACTCAGAGAGACTAAGATCTGTACAAATCACAGCATCATCAAGGTTAGAAAAGACCTCCAAGATCATCTATTCCAGCTGTCAGCCCATCCCCACCATGCCCACTAAGCCATTTCCCTCAGTGGCACATCTCCATGTTTCTTGAACCCCTGGAATGGTGACTCCACCACCTCCTTGGACAGCCTGCTCCAATGCCTCACCATTCTTTCTGAGAATAAGACTTTCTTATAATATACAGGCAATTTATTTTGTATAATTCATTCAATTTTGAATAGAACAACATAGTAGATTTGCCTAGTCTGTTCTCAAGAACTCCCAGTTAGGGATATTCCTCCATATGAGTGCTTCAGCACTTGAAAAGTTACCAATTTTTAGTCATCATTGCTCCATTCACGATCTGTCATGATCTTGATTACAGCTTTTGATTACCTGAGAGGCTGTTATCACACCCACTTTTTTCCAAACTAAAGAAACAATTCTTTAGTCTTTCCACAGCCAATTTTCTAAACCTCTCATCCTTCTGAATTCTTGGCAGTTTGCATCTCTCCAATACTTACTCCTCAAACTACATCAGCACCAACTAGAGTAGAAAAATTTCTTAAATTCTGGACAGCTTTGTTAACACATCCCAGAATAAGGTTTGTTTTCTTCGCAAAGTGCTACAGATGAGTTTGCATTGCTAAAGTAAATAAAGATCCTTTTCTGTCATGACTGGGTAGGCAGAACAGAGAAGTTTACTCCACAGAGATTCATAGTTTGATATCAGATTGTCTGTAAAACAGCTCACTTTCACAGCTTTTTGCTGAATGCTCATAAACCCTTAAGAAAAATCTGCTAATCATTTTGTACCTCTCATTCTGTAAGCCTTTTGCAAATCACAATTCAACTAAACAGACTCTAGAAGAGGTTAATGTAACCAGAAACATTTTATTTGAATCCCACAAATTTTCAGAGAACTGAAGACCAGATTGTATCCATTCCTGTGTCCAGATAGGCAAGAGCTTCTCTGCCAAACATTTTCTGCTGTGGCTCATGCGCATCCAGTACTATAAACAAGAGCCTTATTGCACTATAAAGCAAAGGAATTTAACTCCTGTGGTCTGCCCTGGGCTACATGATGAGCTAATCAACAATCAGTGTTGGAAACCAGTATTGGAAAAAAGTAACACACTGAATATTTCTTCTGTCCAGCTGTGTCTTTTAAGTATAGAATATTTTGCATCACGTTAACTTTTCAAGCATCTGCCCAAAAGTTGCCCCAGTACTCACACCAAAGTGAAAGAGCAGTCTGACAAGGAACAACAAACTTGCTAGACCATAAAATTAGTTAGTTCTTGCTCACCAAAACCTCACTGCTAACCTTTTTTCCAGCTTTTACCACTACTATCTTAATAGATAACAGCTCATCCAGTGCTTCTTTCCCATAACTCATTTTCAACCTGAGGCAACAGTCTTCCTTGTAAGTGAAAGTCATATCTGGGTTTGACCCTAATTGAATTTGCATGCATAAATCTGCAGTGTTAAGCTTCACACTCAGTAAAATAAAATGGAAGTTATGACCCAAGTACCTGTTAGCTCTCTCGTGATTTTAAATTCATAGTTATTACTTGCAAATTCTAAAGGGCCTGAAACTGAAAAGAATAAACTGAAAATATAGTAGACCTAGTCATTTCTGTATCATGACCCAGCATCACAATTTAAAGTGTCACTGCATCATCATTTTCTATTAGTCATTGGGATTAAGCGTACTTTCATCTGATGGTATAATCTAACAACACTAAACTGAGTGGTCCAGTCGACACAGTAGAAGGGAAGGACACCATCCAGAGGGACCTGGACATGCTTGAACAGTAGGCACTCAGGAATCTAATGAGGTTTAACAAGGCCAAATGCAAGGCATTGCACTTGGATCAAGGCAGTCCCAGATACCAGTACAGACAAGGAGAGGACCTCACTGAGAGTAGCTCAGAAGGCTGCCAGTATTCTGCATCAAAAGAGGGGTAGCCAGCAGAGCGGGAAGGAATCGTTCCTCTGTACTTCACTCTTGTGAGGCCCCATCTGGAGTGCTGCATCCAAGCCTGGGGCCCACAGTACAGAAAGGATGTGGAGCTGCTAGAGCCAATCGAGAGAAGGGCAACAAAAATGATCAATCAGTTGAAGCACCTCTCCCATGAAGAAAGGTTGAAGGCTTGGGACTTGTTTAGCTTGGAGAAGAGAAGGCTCTGGGGGGACCCCACTGTGGCCTTCCAATAGCTGAAAGGAGCTTACAAGCAGGAAAGGGACCAACATTTTACAGGGTCTGATAGTGATAGGAAAAAGGGGAATGGCTTTGAACTAGAAGAGGGGAGATAAAGGTTAAATGTAAGGAAGTAATTATTACTCAGAGTAGAAAGGCCAGGTTGGACAGTGCCCTGAACATCCTGATCTAGTGGTTGGCAACCCTGCTGCCCATAGCAGAGGGGTGGAACTAGATGATCTTTAAGGTCCCCTCCAGCCTAAGCCACTCCATGATTTTTCCCACATGAACATAAAGAAAGATCCCTCAAGGCTGCTGGCATCTCCTTGTGACCACAAACCAAGCTTTACCAGAAAGCAATAGCACTACAGGGTGACTGTGAAACATATTTACATATTTTTCACATAGTTCATTGAAGCTTGTCAGCACCCATCATATGTAAAAATTAAATTACACTTTTTTTGCTTTCCTAAGATATATGCACTCCCTTAATATTACAGTGTAGAACTGTATTAGATGAAGTTAAACATTTATTTAAAGTGGACATTTTCCATTAATTGAAAAGCTATTTCAAGTTAAAGTTTTTGGCACCTCAGCACTACCAGCTTCCCTGTTTTACAAATCCATGTGCTTTTCTCAGACACAGAAGTAAAATATTTTCTTTCAAACAAGCACAAAACCATTACAGGAGCACATTACAGCCCTGTATTACTGCCAAGTCTTCCTGGGTGGAAAGGGGGCCTTCTCTCCAGCTTGGTGGAGTGGGGATGATTTGCAACTAGTGCAGCATATAAGACTGACAAAATTTGAAAATTTTGTCAGCAGAGATTATAGAATGGTCCACCCGTATTTAAATGATTAATTGGGAAATATCCTCTGTAGGTTTTGTTGGGTTTTTTTTGCAGTTATAACTGCTTAATGTACTATAGAGGTGGTGTTCTACTTTTTTTAAAAAAGAAAAATGCACCCTACTATATTTTTGTCTAGGCATTTTATTCCAGAAAATGAAGTAAAACTGTAAATTACCTTCCTTTGCTTACTTTAATTTGCTAGTCTTGACACAGAGGTTAACAAATGCATGGAAAACCTCTTGCATCTCTGTACTTTAAAAACTAAAAAGTCAGCTATGGCACATTTTCAACACTTTAAACCCTTACACTTTCAAACCCTCTTTATTTTGAAGTAAATATCTTCATGAAAATCAAAGATATGTGTCACACAGTAAATTCTTGAAAGCATAATTTCAAGGACACAAAATCACAAAAAAACGATGTAGCTACAAGAGGTTCCTTTCTGTATTACTATTAATGCTCAGTAAGCCAGCCATCGACGTGGAATTTTAATCAAGTGTCCTAGAAGTATTTTGCCTTTGGCTTGAAAACAAAAATGATGGATGCACTTCAGCCCAAAGGGTTGCTCTGATATAACCCAACAGCAGCTCAGCACCACACAGCCCTTCACTCACTGCCCCCTAGGTGGGATGAGAGAGAGAATTGGACACAAAATAGAATTCATGGGTTGAGATAAAAACTATTTCCTAACAAACTAGAAGAAAATGGAAACAAAAAGACACTGATAACAATTGCTGAAAATACCATTATTCATCACTCACCAACTGATGCACAGCAGCCTCTGAGCAGCAACCAGCACCCATCCAACTACCCACAGCTTTATAACTTTCCATGGACTGTCACATGGTATTACAGTAAACTCCCTCCCCAGCCTAATTCAGGCACCTGCCCTGGCTCTGCCTCATACCAACATGGTGGTGGCCCTTCCCACCCAGCAGCCTGGCCCCAGTTGTGCTCCTATTCTTCAGCAGCAACCAAATATTAGTGCACAATCAACACTGTTTGGGCTGAAACCATATATACACTTTTTTTTTTTTAAATGAAATTCCAACAGTCTGAAGACCAGTATTGAGAACTGAATATTTTAATTTATAATTCACCAATGCTACTGTGAGACTCCTGCACATTTTGCATTCTATCCTGAAACACCCCAAATATTTTTATTGATTTACTATTAGAAAAGAAGCAAATATTTAGGCAGATATGCAGAGTATGAAGTACTTGTTTCTCACTGTTCTCAAGAACAGAGGAAATTAGAAAAGACAAGGTGTGTAGCATCAGTTGGTACTGCATCATAAATAGAAGGATATTTCTACACTGGAGCAAGTATCTCAACCTTTTCCATGCCACCACACCACTGAGTACACACCACACCTTCTTATCCCCTTTTCCTATTACAACACCAGGAGTTTCAACCTGCCAGACTGCACAAAACCTGTACTTCCCAGTGTCCACTATAAACTGTGGAAGCGGTAGCACAGCAATAGCAGATCCTTTCAACAAGAAGCTGCAATAAAAAGTTTCTGAGTGAGAATATGCATATCACTGGAGCATCACTGTGGCAACCTGTGATCTATGCCAAGACATGCTGAATTCAGTTATCCACCAGCAGTCATTGTCTGCACCTATTGCTTGGGGTAGAATGGCTGGAAAGCTGAACAGAGCAAAAAGGATCTGGGGGAGTGTTAGCTGACATCCAACTGACCACGAGCCAGCAGCATGCCCAGGTGTCTAAGGCCAGGGGCAGCCTGACTTGCCTCAGAAATATCGCTGTCAGCAGGAACGGGGAAGGCATCATCCCACTCTATTTGGAACTGGTGAGGCTGCATCTTCAGTTCTGTGTTCAGTTTTGGCCCCTCACTATAAGAAAGATACTGAGGCCCTGGAGCATGTCCAGAGAATGGCAACAAAACTGGTGAGGGGTTCAGGGCACAAGTCTTAAGGAGAGCAGCTGAGGAAACGGGGAGTGTTCAGTCTGGAAATTTGAGACCTAATAAGATCTTTCAACTACTCTCTACAACTACCTGAAAGGAGGTTGTGTTGCGGTGTGGATGGGCTTCCTTGCCCAGGTAATAGCAGTAGGATGAGTGGTAACAGCCTTAAGATGCACGAGGAGAGGTTGAGGTTGAATAATAGGAAAACCTTCTTCTCAGAAAAAGTGGCAAGGCATTTGAACAGGCTACCTAGAGAGGTGGTAGAGTCACTATCCCTGGAGGCGTTCAAGAAACACAGAGGTGTGGCACTGAGGAACATGGTTAATGGGCATGGTGGCGGGCTGATGGATAGACGTTTGGTCTTTCCCACCTTAATGATTCTGCAACTCCATTGATACACCCTGGAAAGATAGTAATCATGCAACTCTGCTTGAAGTTGCAGTCATTTCTTCCATTAGATGTGCCCACATCATTATTGTGAAATACAAGAGAAATTAAGCTGTCCCTTATGCGATCACTTTTATGTAAAGAGTGTTCATGCAAATGACTGGTATTTGCATTTTCTGTGTGACTTTAGCAGTGATAAACTTCTGGCAGATATCACTCTGTAAATCTACTTAAAGGAAGATAAATTGTCATAGGACTTCTTACTTGTCAACCTTAGCTTAAAATTTGTTTTTCCTTTCATACGCTTATTTCAGTAACAGCTCAGTTCTGCATGAACAAAAAACCATATACTTTCTGAAATTCTATCAACTTTTAGCAAGATTAGTTATTAATATCCAGAAATAAGACTTAAAATATGCCCTGGTTTATTCACAAGTGACAGAGTTCTGGATGCATGGTAGATTTGCTTTCCACTCGTCAAGATCCTTTTTATACTGTAAATGAGATATATTATCCCATAACTGCAAATTGAGCAACTTGTGCAATTTAGAAGAGCATATTTCGGTGTCTTACCAAACGATTACATTAGTTAGCAACTACTGAAGGAATAAATGAACGATTGTCTGTAGATAAATGCAAATTCACAGCTAAATTCTCCAGAAGTCAGTGGAGTTAAACTGATCCCTCCCATTCCCATCAAAAAGTTGAACTCTGGCATATTTTAAAGGGTATTTTCTGGTAGAAGTCACTTAGCAACTCAACAGGCTGAAGCAGATGGATGGAATCCTAGAAATTTCAACAGCGTGTATTTCACAACTCCAATTTAAACCAGGGTTTCCACAGACCCGGACAAATCAAAGAGCCTTCACTGCAAACTTCTGCTATCTAGCCACTATCAACCAATAAAGAAGAAACAACCTAATCATCAGAGGCATTAGCAGACAGTTACAACGCTTTCTTGCCTCCCCTCTTACAAAATGCAAGATATGAACAAAGGGGAGCACTAGAAAGCCAAGTAAGATATATGAATGGTGTGGCACAGAGAATAACAAAGCAGGCATTAGTCATTCATGCTTTTGAATGAGAAAAGCTTCTAAGGGAACGTTAGACCAAAAAAAAAAAAAAAAAAACCCCC
>VXAB01006039.1:354923-421346 GCA_013399175.1 Odontophorus gujanensis | reverse complement strand
AAAGTAAAAACAAAAAAAAAAAAAAAAAACCACCACTAGTGGGCTTTTTAGCCATCTTGTTAGTAGCCAAGTGACTTCAGGAACAGATTTTTCCTTCAGTAAAGCACTTGTTAGTAGCCAAGTGACTTCAGGAACAGATTTTTCCTTCAGTAAAGCAACTCTCAAACAGGGAAGGTGTAACTTGATTGACTGGCTTTCCAGGCATAAGCATTATGCCGGAGCTGGACGTTCATCAATTCACTGAAGTAATTCTTGTCTAGAAACTCCTGGTTGGATCCAGAATAACGAGAGAGGTCAGCAAGGGCTGACTGTACCCTCCAGCACCCTGGGCAATGACTACCTGGGGAGGAGGCTGTGGAGGAGCAGAACAGGAGCAGCATGCTTTAGTGGTACAAAACCACGTCTACAAAAAAGATCTAACAATTAAATCAAGGCTATAGAAGTTCTGCATCACCTTTGCAACCGTTCAGCAAATAAAAGTGTATACAAACAAATACAATAAAGGTGGCACTGGACATAAGCCTGTCTTCAGGATCAACTTAGAGAAAAACAGAAAAGTAGAAATGCAAGAAGAGTCAAGGGGGAAAAGAAGTTTTCACTCCAGGAAGATCAATTCTTAAACACTTTTTAACCTTTATTCTCATGCGGGAATCCAGAGGGGGATTGGATCTCACAGCGCAATAAATGAGCTCAGGGAAAGGAATTACCTTATGCTTGCAAAACAACTGTCACATCTGAGATTTTAGAAAAGGAGCTGATCAGGGAATAACTCTGATGGATTCATTATTGTACTAACTGATAGTTTAAAAAAAAATCATCAAAAGCTAACGAGTTTTCATCAGCTTTGCTGAAAGCTCAAATCTACTTTACCCACACAAATGGTAGGAAGAGCACAGAAAAGACAGTATAAACCAGCTGAGGCAATTACTCCACGGTAGCCAGAGCTTCCCACAGCCTGCAAGTCTGAGCTGCTCACAGAAAGTTAAGATCTGGCCCAGCAGTGGATAAGACTTATTACCATGCACCAGCTGTCCAGGTGCCCTATGAACTCATGTTAAAGCAACCCTAATTTTCATGGAGGTACTCCAGCTACTAAAATAAAATGAGCACAGATAAACCTAATCTTTTTTGCTCTTAGAGCTCCACATTACACTCACATTACAATTCAAAGTCTGAGTGATATACCCATCATAAAATGCCTCTGGCTGCTAGGATCAGCCTCTGACATATCACTCAAATACTAAATAACATATTTAATGCGAGATTTGATTGATGCGCACCTGAGATTTATGCCAACTAAGAAATTATGATTCCTGCAAGCTGACCTAACTGATCTCATCTTGTAAAGCTTCAATACATAATTTTGCTGTATGGTCAGACAGGGATGCCTCGGGGACAGCAGGTGTCTAACCCCTTTAGAAAAAAATTAAAGGCATAGAAGGCAAACTCCATCAGAAGAGCCTTATGTGAGAGTGCTGTAAATACCAACAACCGATCAACACACTGATAGTTCTGAACTTCCAGAGATGCATTTTCTAAGCCCTCAGGGAGCAAGGAGAAATATTTATGACAGACAAATGTTTTTATCTTAATCTTCAGTCTATTTAGCATGCTTTCATGGAATTTTTCTGTCACATACCTTTGCATTCTGAGGAAAGAAGAAACACTCTGTAGCTTTTTGGTGCTAACTTTCTATCAAAAGAAGTGAGGGGAAAAAAAAATTGAGATCTGGGATCCCTCCCCCACCCCACCCAATTAACACAGAGCTCAGTGTTTTCTCCACAAAATGTCTGAGATGTCATTTGCAGATCACCAGAAAAAATTTCTCCTGCTACATTCCTTTGCTGTCCCATCCCAAAGGTAGATTTCAATCAACAAAATTTGCACCTAGTTGAGATTTGTTATCTTTTGCATTCATCTTCACATCACAAATTCTTTGAATATTACCAAGGCCCATCTCTTTTTGATGGTTTTCAAAATATATTTGTATTTTCTCTCAGTTAAATTAGTGAACTGCATTATTTTAGTGCAATGTTACCTATAAAGGCAGTATACCTGGACATGTGCAATGTGGCTTCTGCTTTAAGGTGACTTGGTAGATGGGTAATCTAACATTTAATTTTCAGTAGAACACCATACAGAACTAAGCCCATTACACTAAGGCCTCAACAGCTTGCATCTATCAGAGAGAACGCAGAAGTTCCAGACCTATAGCTCCTACTACACAGCTACGCTGGAGTGTGCTGAATCCTATCAAGCAATAGAAGGGAGGTGGTTGAGTTCTACTCTCCCAAGTCTAGTCAGCAGTAAAGCTGAGTGCATATTCCCAACTGGCATACACGCACAGTCACAGATAGAAACACAACACATGCATACACAAATCACCAAATCGTTCAGATCAATGAAGACAAACTAATGCAAGCAACACTAAAAGGTTCATCCTGTTTATTGCTCCAGCTGATCAGAATGAAATAGGTAAGTGGAAAATAAAAATTCATATACATAAATAAATGCAATGTGAATTTCTCCAGTAGCTAGACACTCAGCCTGCCCAGTAACTGGCCCCTGGATCTCAGATGTCCCACTTTGCTGGCACTTGAACATATAAGTCCCTCAGGTCCACAGCTCCACTTGCACACACACACAATATGGAACCCTTCAGTAATTGGTCTAGACTCCCAGCCTAGCCAGTATCTGGCCCAATTTCCTTGCCTTTGGCCCTTCCTCTCTGGAGTCCTTCCCCATAACATCTTGTCCAGTCCCAAACTGTTCTTCTCCTGCATCCCATACAAGGTCCCATAACCCCTGCAGCCAGCCATACTGGAGAGCTTCTCTCAAAGCTCTCAGTGATGGGTGTTATCCCTGTCCTGTGGGCTGATGGCAATCACTATCATGAGACATCCCTTGAAGGGACTCATCTTCTACCGAGGTTGCCCCACCTTGTTCCTTTGTGTTTGTGAAAAGGAAGGCTATCACATAGCCTAACAAGTTGTGTGTGGACAGTTAATAAGTATCTTGTGGCCTTGCTACTTAATCTGCAAACAGCACTGGCCTCAGGCTCTCCACATGTTGCTGGAGACTTCAGGTTTCTTTTGGTGTTCTCTCTTGTCAGTAAAGAATATTAATACCAGTAGAAGCAAAGCAGAGATGCTAAAGGAAAATACTTAATAAAAGAAAATCTTTAAGGTATAGAAGCTTTCCCATTTCAGAAGGTGTATCAACCACTGACAGTCAGGAGTCAGGCAGAAACTGATTCCAGGCACAGAGCTTCACCTCACTCTTTGCCTCAGGTTTATTTCCCTTGAAGCATCTAGTATTTGAGACTAGTTGAAACAAGCTTTTCTCAAGCCATTGAGAGATAGCAAGCTACAGGGACAGCAAGGCAGTTCAGTCCTTATGATATTTTTTACTTCATACAGGAAGTGCTTGGTAATGAAAAAACCTACTCATTTTTAAGGCAACTTTCTTCAGTGATTTACTGCCAACCAAATATATTCTGGAAGTTCAGCTCTCTTTTTCAAAAGTGTCTGAGGAAATTATATCAATCTATAAAACACGTAAGGATGTAGTGAGGCAACTAAGATCATACTATGTACCTACTCATGCATGAAAACAAAGTTATAGCTATCCAACTCCAGCTTCAGTTTTTTCTCTTACCGATGCTCCTTAACAACCCTTTAAATTTGCTTTCTTGACTACACAGTAGCTGGATCTCAGAGGTTTAGAGCTATTTCAGACATGCCTCTCCCCTCTTTACCTGTCACAGAAATCTGGCAATAAGGCACTCTATTCAGAAACAGGAGATATGGGTTCAGACCATCTCAAGCTAAGGAGATTAACCCAAATCTCCCACTTCCTGTGCAACTGCTCTAACAATATGATTTATAAGTAAACCTTATCACTCATCTTTCAGAAAAAGAAAAAGTGCTTGCTGAACATAAAGATGTTATTTGCACATTAGTCATAGCCTAAAAGCATACTTATTGAGCCAGACTCTTGAAGGAGGGTAGACTTGAAACTCAAACAGTGATAACCATGATTTATTATTATCTTTTTAATTACTAGAAAATCACCTGACAGTGATAGAACCTAAGTTATGAGATACAAGCAATACTGTGCAGTCATTAACTGGATTCTGCTTCTGCTACACAGACATGCAGCTCTGTTACCGTCGGTATAATGAAGAACACATTCCAGCGGAGCTAAGCTGCTACATAAGCCTCTGCAACAGTTGTTTGCTTCTGAGGCAGCAAACCAGCTCTCATCGGGATTGGGACAACAGTGATATGTGCTTCACCAAAAACAACACCCACCACTGGATACAAAAACACAGTTGAAAATCAGACCCAAGTTTTCAGCAGGATAGGGATACCTCAACAACATGCTTGCAATTAAAATACCAACTAAATTTTATAGGTATGTAGATATTAATCTTTATGCTGAAAGAACCAATCATTAACCTTTAAAGCTGTGTGCTACAGTGACTTTACTATTCTGTGTTGTTCATTCTTAGCTTGGACTTCAGCACTCTCCAACAGATCCCACAACTATTGTATGCTCCAGTTTCCTCATCTGCTGACAGGACAAAAGCACCAACAAAAACAGGAAATGCTGAAAGAGCTCTGCAAAGGTACTCTCCACAAACATGCTAAGGTGCATTTCCCCCAAAAATTCTACGTTGTTCTGATGTCTAAGAAACCTTTCAGTTCCCACAGCAGGGATTTTTACATCACTGTGATGCTTGCAAGTTTGAGCCCTAGTTGTTTACTTTCTGCACAAGTGACATGGTTATTCTAATCTGCATTGCATTCCTTGCATTGTTTTAGGTTCAGTTATCTGGAATTCTGGTTTTGGGAAGGCAGTTATCCACCAGGGGGTTTGATACCCACTGCTTCCTCCGTGATCTGCGCTCTCATGCTGAGAAAAAGAAAAAAATCCATCAACTTAATCTAATAGAAGGAATGGTCCCCTGACCCGATCTTTCATCTAGAAAAATATCAGGTAATTAATTTAAATTGTCCCAGGAGGGGTGGCTTAGGTGCAACCAAACATACTGCTATTTTCAGTCAGTGATATTAAAATATGCATTTTATCAAGATGATCAACCATGTGAGCTGCTACACAAAAGCTGAACTAACAGCACTAAACACTTAAGAAAAGCCACAGCAGATTACAGCAGTAGGATCACTGCAAGCTTATATTAGGAAAGAAAAAAATTAGGTGTGGGCTCTCCAATCTGTTTTCGGGAAAATCCTTAAAAAAAAAAAAACAAAAAAAAAAAAGGAAAGTATGTTAGTTGTATGCTAGCATACCATGAACCGTGTGAACCGTGAACTAAGGTTATTTGATGTAGTGAAGACGGTACTTTGTGAAAAAACAATCGTGAAATGTAAGTTTTGTGCCACTTTGTCTTTCCATTTGTTTCCAAGTTCTCACAACCAAGGCATTCATCAACAAGCCAAAATTATGGATTTACACTTCGCTTGGGTTCAATTTTGCCATCCTGACTTCGAGGATGACGTTTTGTACATTCATGTTAACAGCCGCACTTGCTTTTATGGCAGCGCTCAAGGAGTCAGACGCTTGATCTCCCGCACTACATCCATCTTGAAAGCCACGCTTTACCTTAAACAATATCAAGCCACGCATCTGCACAGCACATGCCTCCCAACTATATTCCGTACTTGGTTTTTGTTATACCGAACCCGATCGCGGCCGGGTACCAATGCCGGGACCCACCCAGAGGAGGGCATTCGGTGCGGGTCAGTCCCGCACCTCGCAGCCCGCACCCGGGGCTGCCGCCCAGCCTCAGTCCCGCAGCATAGACTCCGCTCGCCTCTCTGAACAAAGAGGATGCGTGCAGCCGAGCTGCCCACACGGAGCGCTCCGAGGGCAACGCACCGGGCAGAACCACGTGCGAAGAAAGCAAACTTTTTTTGCAACTTGTCTCCATTACAATCACTCTCTTCCCCTCCCACCGTTTGGATCCTTTCTCATCCCTCGTAGCAAGAGCTCGATCTGGTTCGCGTTAGCGCAGAGCGAGGCATCCCACCGCTCTGCCTTTCCCCGGGAGCGGGGCACTCAGCGCTTCACGGCGCCCACAAAGGGCGAAGGCGGCCCCACCGCCTCCGCTAGAGAAGAAAGGACACCGGGAAAGAGAAAAAGAAGAAGGGCGGACGAAGAGACGGCTAAATAGGTAGGACAAGAGCACGTCGCGGGCACCCCAGAAGCTCTCCCGGAGCCAAGATGCGAACAAACTCCTCCGCACCCCCCGCCCCGCACGTCCTCGCCCTCACCTCGGGGCTGGCCGCGTCCCGGCTCCCCGAGCAGCGTAACCGCCGCCAGCAGAGCCAGCAGCCGCCGTCCGCTGCTGCCCACCACCATCGCTGCCGCCGCCGGGAGAAGCGCGCCGCTGCCCGCCCCGCAGAGCGCGTCCGTCTTATAGGTTCCACCCGGCCGCTCCGCCCCGCCCCGAGCCCGCACCCACGCACACCCACGGAGCCCCACCGAGGTGCCCCCTCCCTGCGGCTCTTCTGGGCGCCCGAAAAGTTCGGGAGATTCTCAATGAATGCGCTGAGCTGGTGCGAAGTAACGAGGGGAAAAGCAAGGAAAGAGCGCGGGGAGGCATTGCTAAGTCAAGACGCTGCGCAGCGTTCCGGTGCGGCTGACGTTGCCAAGTGCTTGAAAAATTCGGCTCGAGGCTTTCCTTTTGCCCCTACCCCCCACCCCCCGGCTGCGGGACTTCGTACCGTGCCGAGGTGTCCCGCTCCGCACACACGCAGCGGTGCAGCCATGTTTGTCAGCTAAAGGTTTATCTCTCCAGAGGGCTGCCTGCTTTTGTCCTGTGGGGAAGCTTTGCAGCTTTAAAGATCAGCTGCTTCTGGAAACTACACAAAAACAGGTTGAAGGAATTCAAGGCAGAGCCGTTCCCAGGTATTTCGCTGAAATTTCATGCGTGCTTTGCTTCCCTGTTTTAAGGGCTGCCGGTCACACACCTCCATCCACACAGCACCCTATAAGGATCATCCCATACGCACTGCAGCAAATGGCAATATTTTTTTTTAGGAAAAGAACTGAGTGCCCAAAATGAGTTGATTTGAGGGATTGATTTTAGAATCACAGAATGGTTTGGATTGGAAGGGGCCTCAAACCCCACCCTGTCCCACCTGGTGCCAAGAGCAGGGCTGCCACCCAGCAGCTCAGCTGCACAGGGCCACATGCAACCTGGACTTGAGCACCTCCAGGGATGGGGCACCACAGCTTCTCTGGGCAGCCTGATCCTTTCTAGCTAGAAGACACTGTCCCTCAAATGCAAAACGTCACTTAGAACACATGCTGGTTATTTTTAGGAAAACGTTAAATTGTTGTTTGCTGTTTAAACTACATTGCTTTTTTAAACTATATTGTAAGATAGTGTAATACCTGTGTGTTGTGTGAGCAGAGTGTGTTCCTCCCATCGTGGGGAGCTGCTGATGGAGTCCAAGCTGCAGCTAGGGCTTTATTGATCTGGGTAAATAAACTCAGGAAAGTAGTAGTAATGTATATGTTTTACATAAAATAAAGCTATTTCTTATTGTGTAACTCAAGAGTTATGAGTTATACTCGAGAATGTGTGACAATGTTTATACTCAAAATATACAAACAGGAAAAATCTCCAGGTCAAGGAGGTAAAAATGAAAATGTTCTGCCGTAAAACGGTATCAAAGGCTTTCAAGCCTACAAATAAATAACACTCCACATCTGTCCTTTCCGCTAGATCTGTCCTCCACTTGCACCAGGAACATCTTAAATTTCAGGACAGGCAAGAAGGAGGGAAGCAAAACATCTGTGGAGAGAAAAGTCAACAAATTTCAAGAGCCAATTGTCATTTTTTCTAAAATTGTCGAGGTCAGGTTAAGAAACCCCCTGTGAGGGATTGCAAGTACCAGTTGGGAACCAAGTACAAAGGGAAGAGAAAGAGGAGCATCTGTGGAGCATAAAATCCCACCAGTTTGCAACTTCATAGTGGTTTAACCATTCTGTCAAATTCCAGCAGGCTGAAGAGAGCTTTATTTCATGCATGCAGTAAGTTAAACACTTTTCTGTATGTGCTTATCCTCATCAGAATATTCCACAAGAGCTAGAGTATGTATATCAGGCACCTCATTGCAAGAAAGACACTGAGCGTGTCCAGAAAAGGGCAAACAAAGCTGTAAGGGGCCTGGAGCACAAGTCTTATGGGGATCAGCTGAGAGAACTGGGAGTGCTCAATCTGGAGAAGAGGAGGCTCAGGGGAGACTTTATTGACCTCTCCAGCAACCTGAAAGAAGGTTGTGGTGAGGTGGGAGTCAGCCTCTGCTCCCAGGTAACAGCGACAGGATGAGAGGTAATGGCCTCAGGGGAGGCTAAGTTTGGATATTAGGAAAAATGTCTTCTCAGAAGGAGCAGTGTGGCAGTGGCACAGGCTGCCCAGGAAGATGGTGGAGTCATCATCCCTGGAGGTGTTCAAGATCCATGCGGATGCGGCACTGAGAGCATGGTGGAGATGGGCTGACGGTTGGGCTAGATGACCTCAGTGTTCTTTTGCAACCTCAATGATTCTACAATGCTTTATCCAGCCCTGGACTCTACCAGCAACCTCATTTGTTAAAGTTCAGCTAAGCCGCTATATGCAACGTGTAACAGAAAATAATACACCACAGCAGTCTGTGGAACTACATCACTTCCAAACATGTTTATGCAGTCCCCATAGGCCATATGTGTTAGCTGAAACTCTAAACCCTGCTATATATGTCCAACATAAATAGTAATACAAACAGTACAATATCATAAATAGTGCAAATTATATGGCCAAGAGACTTTTGCATTTTAAAACAATTAACTTGTTACTGCACCAACATTATTTAAAAGAAAGTCAGAAATCACACTAATGCTAGGAAGGAAAATTTCTGAATACCTCATGGTCACCTGTTTTACCAATGAAAATTAGCTCCAAAATAAACCAGAAAGAAATTTGCCATACAATGTAAGAAAAGAAGTTATTTGTGAATCCCCAGATAATGGTCAAAGATGTGACTACAGGGAACCTCTTGAAATCTTGCTTTCTCCCTCCATAACTTTCATGAGTTAGGTTTGCCTTAAGGACTCAGTGTTTCAGCTGTAAAGGAATGGTAAATACTAATATTTAGGATTGTGCAGCACAAAGCGAGTGTGTTATAATCTAACCATCTGTGGACAAGAGCCTATCGATAAAAACATTGCCTTTGGCAAAAACAGAGTTTTGGGAGAATCCAGGCTGAAGAAAGACCAAATACACAAAGTCTGAATGGAAGCTCTCTGCTGTATAGCACCAAAGCAAATGCCCAGTGAGCACCAAATATGTTTTTTCAGCCTTTGTCTGGGTTGCTGTTGCTGTGTTAAGGCCAAGCTATTGTGCTGGGGGCAGGTTGTCTCCAGGCCCCTTGGGAACACGAAGTCACCTCCTGACCCTGAGGGCAGAGGGGCATGCAGAGCCAGCAGCAGTGCTGTGGTGTTTCACAGCCAAAGCTATGCTTCAGTAACTTGCATGTCCCAGCAGCCCACCTTGCTCCCCACCCTACTTCCATTGATCCTTTTTCTTCACTGAAAACCACTATAGAATAGAACCATTAAGGCTGGAAAAGATGACTAAGATCATCCTGTACAACCGTTGGCCCACCACCACCATGGCCCTCAGTGCCACATCTGCACATTCCTTGAACATTTCTAAGGACAGTGACTCTACCACTTCCCTGGGCAGCCTGTTTCAATGCCTCACCTCTGAAGAATATTTGACATAATATTTATTTACTCAGAACGCAGCAGGGAATTTCAAATAGCATGGCAAATGAGGTACACTCATCTAACCAGGTGATAATCCTACCTAAAACTACATCTAATGGCTAAGTTAGGTTTTATTAATAGCTGTTCTGAACAACAAAGGCCCTTTTTGATTTTTAGCTAGTTGTTTGTTTGTTTTTTGGTTTTTTTTTGTTGGGCTTCTTCACACACACACTTGTTATCTGTTGTGTTTCTGACTCATTAGCTCAGAAGCACCACCCAAGTGCTCCAAAACAGCCCTCTGAATATAATTATTGCTTGTCATCAGAGGAAAACACAGTAAACTGCCTGCCTATCTAATAAACATTCACTAACCACTAAAAGCTGGTTTAGATTACTTATTTTTCCCAGAACCCTTCAAGTGCTTTTCTCCCTCCCTCAGAAAAGCACATCCAGAGGTTAATAAATCTTAGCCATGACAGACCAAAGGGAGGACTAAATTCAAAGCCAAAGGCCCCTCACAGCACACCCTGCCCACAGCTTCCTCTCAGCAGAGAAAGCTGCTTCTGCAGTGTGACATGTGGGAGTGTGATTCCAGGACAGTGCTGCTGGCCCTGGCAGGTCTCAGTGCCCTGCTGTTATCTCTCTGCTGGTAGCCCAAAGTTCTGCTTCAGCAGAAAAATATTTTGCCCTTTCTATTGCTGAAAGTGATTTCAAGTAGAAACTTGAAATTTGTGTTAGATAATTTGGCTCTGTGATGACAAAGGCTTCCATAAGGATTAAAGACAAGTCATTGTTTTGGTGGGAGCTGGGAAACAGCTGCTGCAGGAGGTACAAGCAGATGGGATGGCTCTGACCTGAGCAGGAGGGGACCTCATGGTGTGGGCTACACTAACCCCAGAGCTGCCCAAACCTAAGAGCCAGAGTGCTTCTGTAGAGGAGATGGCACTCTAGGCTGGTCTGGATGGAAAAAAGGAGGAATGGAAGAAAGTGGGAAATTCTATATGAATTTCTGCTCTGCTCCCAGAACAAGAGCTCGCCTCTGCTGAAGCTCTGCCTTGCAAAATACCTGGAGTTGTTTTTCTGTTGATTGATTTCTGCTGTTGTCCTGCTAGAATGGACTGAAGTATTGGCTCTGGAAGATGTTATCACTGAATCATAGAATATACCAAGTTGGAAGAAACCCATAAGGATCATCCAATCCAACTAGCAGCTCCACACAGGACCACCCAAAATCCAAACCCTATGTCTTTGAGCTTTGTACAGACTCTCCCTGAACTCCAGCTACTTGGGGTCATGAGCCTCTTCCAGTGCCCAACGACCCTCTGGGGAAGAACTTTTTCCCCAGTATCCATCCTGAACCTCCCCTGTCACAGCTCCATGCTGTTGAAGGAAGACTCAATAAGCTTTCTGAGAACAGCTCACAAGCTGGAAATTGTGACAGTGGTCCAATAGGAATAATTTGATGCTATGCTTTATTGTGGTAAATATATTCTCCTCCAAAATTCACAGAAAATTCCCTTCTGCTGGAAAACTTGAATGCATAAATTATATAAAATATAATACCATCACCACTGGTAATTGGCGACAACAACAACGCTGTTTCTAGTCTGGGCATGGAACTTTCCCTTGCATTTTGATTAAACTGTTTGCAGGAGCTCGAAGGCTCCAGTAACCCATACCGGCAAAAGAATAGCCCCAGGTAAGTTCACGACAGACATCTATAAGATGAAGTGCGAGGCTTAAGAGCAGGAAAATTTTTAACTCTTACTGATCATCTTTAACTTGATCCTGCATTTATAGGAAAGACTTAGGGAACTTGCATGACCCAAACCCACCGCTTTCAAATGTATATTAGTAAGGAGAGAGAATATGACACAGCCCTCCTAGAGATAAGCAATTTGAATGGCATTTAATCTGTGCTCCTAACATCTAAGATAATTCTGAACTGGTAGAAAATTTACAAATTAGTTTAGAAATTTAAAAATTTGTCACTAATTTTTTTTTGTTTCCTTATCATATTGCAAAATATATTAAATAGGAGTTAATTATATCCTCTGATCGTTCTTTGGTGAGTTTGAATTTCTTCAAGTGCAATGGGGTATGCAGCTGGGAAAAGTTCTGTGGGATGTCAGTACTGTTCCAGTGGTTGAGCTTTTAACAGAAAGTGCCAAGATTTTTCTGCCCAGACATATGCCTGTGTACATAAAATTGATGTTAGAAGAGGTCATCTTGGTGTGATATTAGCATATCTAGAGATAATACAAGAAAGGAAATCTCTATAAAGTAGAAAAGGCAAGCCAAGAATTTAAACGTGACCTCTTTTACCAAATTATGGAACAATTTACATCTGTAGTTGTCGTTTGTAGCTTTTAAAATGCTGTCATTTATTTCTCCCCTTAAACTTGAATTTCATGTCAGCTTACAGATTCTGTTATAGAAATTTGCCATAGAACCAGATTCAAGAGTCAATACAGCTTTATTAATGTGGGTGGAAATATGCACATAATGCCATTATTTAATTTTAACTGCCATTCCTGCTATTGCAATAAAATGCTTTACAGATATCTGGAAAGCCATTCTTAGCAAACTGAATAATTTGTCACATCAAATTCTCTAGAAGTTATACCTGCAGCTGACTCAAAGCACTGGAAAAACAACCATCTAGAAAACAGTGTCAGGTTCCCAGTTTGGGAAATGATAGAAGTGTCCTACTGTAAGGTTCAGTGAGCGCTATATCACAGCCAGCATTCAACTTTCCTCTCTATAAAAGCAGATGGAAGTGCCTTCCTACTGCCAGATGGGTACCCACATCTGCATTTCAAATGAGCTTTTCTAATTTTAAAAAAAAAAAAGACATAATGACCTGGAAATCTCTGTGTTTCACCGTTCTAATCCTATTTAGGGATATCCTCTGGTACTCAAACTTCAATGTTAACATAAAGAAAGAAAGCAGAGTTAGAGCTTATAATTTATTTTCAAGTTTATCTCTGTGTTCTTTGGACTGTGAGATTTTGAATTAAGTATACATAGACCAAACTAATGTAATCATGGTTTGCATTGTGTGGAAAGTATCACTTGACCTGGACAACAGGGGAACTGAGACGCCCCAGTTAAGGCATAAGTACATAAAGAATAACAAGCAAAAGGAATAAGTATATGGAACTGTCTTATTTTAGTTAGTAACAATTTAAATGGCAGAGACTAGAACTTATTTTCTGATTTCCTTTTTACTTATATAGGTGTGCACAGTGCAAACTCAGTGTTAGATGCTACTGAATCTCACAGTAGCACTGTCTGTCTCTTTGAGCTGTGTAAACAAGTACTCATCTGGGCAGAAGCAGTCTAATTTTTTTATTATTATTATTATTTTAGTATCTAGAGAGGTACCAGACCTACATTAAAAATAATTATAATTAAAAATTCATGAGGTACTAGAAATGTTTAGAACCAGAATTGCTCAGCAGGAAGAAACAACTGTGTCTACATAAATATTGTCTGCATGATGGATGGATTGTCAGGCTGTATTTACTAAGGTAGTGTTTCTGTGTAAACACAGTTGCTAATTAGAGGTTTGTTTTGGAGAAGAAGACACAAAGCCAATCAGTTTGATGAGGGGAGAGCTTAGGAGGTGAGCTCTCTCGCTCCTCTTTGACTTCAATCAAGAAATGCCTGTTTGAACAAAAGAAAACATTATCAAGATAGTCAGTCCTTATCTGCAGAGACATTTCAGTGGTATATTTACCATTTCTGAATGCCTTCCTGCTCACTTCTGGCTGTCTCCAAGAAGCAGAGAGAGGTGCTGTCCTGCAAGTAGCAATTAAAATTCTTCCCCATCCACAAGAACTCTTTTCTCCTTCCCCTTTTCCATGTATTTTGGCACAGCCTGAGGTGACCCCACTGCAGGAGCCCCCAGGAGCAGGAACCTTTCTGGTCAGGGTCATATCAATCCAGCCACAATGTCTGTGACTCAACTTGGGCTGCCATGAAACCATCACTTTCTCTCTCAGTTACTGTAATTTGTAGAAGTCATTTTTAAAAAGTGCTGATATCACATGCCCAATGTAACCTGGCAAACATTTTCCTTTTGCTTTGAGACACTGTTGTTAATGCTAGCAGGAGAGTAGAAAAAAAGCTCTTCTCACAATAGAATTTTTAGTAGAACAATAGGAAATGAAGAAAACTGGAGCCTGATGTATTGGAGATTGAAAGTGAGCCAATTATAACATAAACAAAACAGCATAGAGTTTACACAATGACTTTGGGTGAATATTTTACATTTCCAAAGTACTCTATGAACTCTGTAAGATGACAGACCTAACAGTAGATATGTAATTCAATTAACTGGCATGGTAACGAAACCACAAATACAAGACTAACATAAAATGAAATGAAGTGAAATAGAAAATAAAATGAAAATAATAACAACTGTAAATCAAAAAACTAGATCACCAGTATGTAGTTTAAGAAATACTAGCACTATTTCAATTCCCTCATGTTGTTATTTGTGACAAGGCTGTGCTTTGGTGTATTGTATTCTTATACAATTTGATAATTTGTGATACAATTACCTGCTCAATACTAATAGAAACAATACTATTTTTTTTTCTAGGTGCTCAAAGCATACGAGAGTAAACACCTGTAATAAAAAAGAATCATAGAATGGGCTGGGTTGAAAGGGACCTCAAAGCACATCCGTTTCTACCCCTTGCTGTGGGCAGGGCTGTCCCCTAACAGCTCAGCTGCCCAGGGCCACATCCAACCTGGCCTTGGGCACCTCCAGGGATGGATCACCACAGCTTCTCCAGGCAGCTGTGCCAATCCCTTGTACCTTCTCTATGAAAATCTTCCCCCTGACATCTAATCTAAATCTCCCCTTTTAGTTTAAAGCTCCTTCCCCTCTAATCCTGTCACAGTCTATCCATGTAAGAAGTTAATTTCCCTCCTATAAAAGTCTTGATTATGAAAAATAGCAGCCATAAAAAAAAAAAAAAACTGCAGGTAATTAATTTAAGGTGGTTTTAGGTTCCATGTTCTGCTCCATTTAAATCTGAAAATCTTACAGTGTATATCTGGTGAACTTGGAATTCTTGCTTCAGTAAACCCAAGCTTCCAGTATATAGCTCTGCAGCGATTTAAAATATCCACTGGATGGCAGTGCAGACCTGTAGGTTGAAACCTCTTAACTCCTTTCTCATCACATAGCCTCTAACCGCTAATGATACCGGTGCAACGGTGTTTGCAAAGTAATGTCCAGCGGCCTCTCTTTGCTCTGACCTTTTTGCATTCTTCACGCCTATCACCATACAAGTCCCAAAAATCAGGCTGTGCTGTGCCCAGAGCCCGCTGTGGGCTGCAGCAGAGAAGAGCTAGCAGCACACTGGAAGCGCCCAACAGCAGGTTGGCCAGCTTGGGACACTTCAGGCATACAACACAGTCACTCTCATGGAAAAAATGATGAGACAGACCGCCTGTAGTATAGTCTTCCTGCTCCTGAATGGTTCAGCATTCGCTTATTTCATAAAGCACAGAATCATGGGATCACTGAATCATTGAGTTAAGGACCTTTAAAGGCCATCCAGTCCAACTGCCCTGCAGTGAACAGCAACACCTACAGTAGATCAGGCTGCTCAAAGTCCTGTGCAGGGACAGGGCATCCCCCACCACTCTTGGCAACCTGAAATCATAAGCTTTATGAGTTAATTTTTTACTTACTGGCTGCATGAATGTTCTCACTGTGCATACAGTTCCTGAATATTTTCAGTTTCAGGCTCATTCCGCACGTTGTTCAGTTGATGGCACTTCTGCAAGAAGCAGCATCCAGAGAAGGCTGAAGAGCTGTAAGTAGAAGAGAGCTATGCAGATAATATGCAATATGATTGAAAACACAAGTACAAAGGGTACTTCTGTTTATATCATTTCTTTACATTTAAGAAAATGGTATTTTTCTTTTGCTTCTCTTTGATACCACATTTACCTCATCCTTATGAAAAAGAAAGAAAAATAACTTTCACGATCACTCTAGCTCTCTCAAAATAACTGATATTTGGCTCATCCTGGCACCCACACTGAACTAGCTGAATAGCACTTAACAAAAGTGCTATATATATATGTTAGAAGAAATATATATATATAAAAATACCTGTCTTTAACATAATGGTCACCTTTTGCCCATGTAAATTGACTATGCATTATGGGAGAACCTTTTCAAGAACGTCTGAAACATGGCAACTACCATGACAGTTTTCAATAAATCATTGCTGGCCAGGAGTCTCAGAGGAAAAGAAAATGGATGATCAAATTATCATTTTGTCTCTAAAAGTGATCAGGACTGAGACACAGTGAGGAAGAGGTTTTAGAGTACTTAAATTCCTGCTATCTTGATTCAACCTGTCCTCTGAATAGGGAACTCCCCAGATTTCCCCTTTGCAGATGAGGTTTCACAGGGCAGAAGTAGAGAAGGGCTGATGACTTGATGAGATTTGAGTATACAAACTAGTTGAAGTCATATACTAACTGAGTTATCCTCTTGTAAGTGCACCCAAGCATAACCCACCACTGTGTCATAGATGTAGGGCACGCAGACCAGCTGTATGGGTCCATATGTTTGAGTGCTGTTTCTCCTACAAACAGTTATTTCTTTCAATAGCTTCTTTGAGCTCTGCTGAGATGGTTGGTGGTTCACCAGGGAAAGCTCATACACAGCCACAGCAACAGCCTGGCTCTTACATCCCAGCATCACTTGCACATTTCTTTTAAGTCCTTGAATTAATAGCTTAAATATTTACACTGTGACTCCTTTTCCTATCTTTTGCAGGGAAATAATGGGTTTTCAGTTCTAAAGTCAGATCACATTTCAACAACATCACCTGTGTGTGCAATAACTAAAGCAGAAATGCATGCACACAATTCTGTCTTCACTGCCATGACAATGGAATGAATGTACTGTACAGTTATTATACAGTTATTTCCCATTAAGATGTCAACAGACTGTTTAAATAAGAGGGAATTAGCTGTTCAGGCATAGTTTTCTATTAACCAGTAGACAGAGCCATCAGAAGGCATATTATGTGACAGGAAGTCTTTGTGAAAGCTCTCCCATTTCTGAGATACACACGGATGTTTAAGATGCAAATTCAGGGGTCACATTTCAACTGAGAATTAACAGGTGCAACTACCAAAATAAACAAGTAGGCCGACGTCCATTCTCAGTCATGTTTGTTGTTTAGAAAGTATCTTTTGGCTGGTTAACGCCACAGAATACAAAATATCTTCACACAACCCCATGGATGTTTTATCATCTATCTTGGGTAACAATATTATTTATTTCTAGAACAGAATAATATTTTTAATAATCCTGCAGGAAACACATAGTGTAGCTGAGCTGTATAATTTGTAAAAGTCATGGCCAGCTATGAAGAGACCTAGCCAGATGTTACAGCAACACTTTAGAACTATGTTTTAAACTATTTTTTTTTTTTTTAACTTTTTCTTTTCTATATCACTGTATCACATGTATTTCTCACATCCAAGACAACACTCAGCCACCAGTACGCACATTGGTGCCATTGCAGAAGCCAAGCAGGGGACACTTGCATCTTCAAGCCAGAATGGAGCATGAATCTGAGCTCTGCTTTCACAAGCACAGTGCTTGTGAAATCTACGTCTCTGAGTGTGGCCACAGGCACTCAAGAAGCACTCCTCACAGGATAAACAGTGAGCAGTAACCAACCTGATCCTATTTTTTATTTTTCTTTCTTTCTTTTTTTTTTTTTAAACTTTAATAGTAAAATTTAAAACTTCCTTCAAGTTGTACATAAAGCTGTGAAATACAGACTTGTTAGCACTGAATGACACCACCTTTCAGAAGTTATTTAGGAAGAAACCACCTGCTCTCTGCAGCCACTGGGATACCGTGGGCACTGTTCTGTGTTATAAACCAGAAGGAATCTGTGAGGCTTCCGTAAGAGAAAAAAAATAAAAAAATAAAAAAAAAGTCTGCCTGGGTGTGAAAAAGAAAGAGGCTGCTAGACTATTGCAGTTGATACTCTCACAAATCAGCAGTGCAGAGCTGCGTTTACTACATAGCAACTAAATCCCTTACAAAATTAGTTAACATTTCTGTAGCAGATGTTACATGCTGCATGCAGACAATCCAAATGACAGTCTGCCTTCTGATGCCTTTTAGTAGCTGTCTGAATAGTTCAGTAAGTTACCCAGATAATCACTTCTGCAAGAATATGTTATGGTTATAAGCTGGTCCTAATAGAGAATTGCTCTTGATTTATGACTTTTACCTTTCCAGCAATTTTTATTCGAAGTCTTTATTTGAAAACTAATAAACCATGTAAGCATTTATAGTAATAACTAAAATCCACATTATGAGATTTATTAGGGAGAGTTTAGGCTGACAGAAATAACACCTCAAACAAGTAGTTTATTGTCCTTCCCACAACACCAATTCAGGAAATAGTAATAAATCAGTCATTACCAATACTAAAAAACAGTGCCACATCTAGCACTTCCCATCTTACCCACATCCATAATCATACACATCATTTTGTGAATTAAAAAAGATATTTTACACCGTTCTGCATGAGTCCTGCCTGGTGTGCAGCACTTTCAGTCCTGTCGTCTGCAGCAAAGTAGCAGTAGATGCTGCAGAGGAAGGCAAACTAACCACCAGATTGACAGGTCTGTCAAGCTGCACCCCATCTGACAGGTTGTTCATCCTCAACAGCTATAGCCTGGCTCAGTCCCTACAGGCTGACGTGTATTCTAGAACCTTTCTAACACTGCCTGGTAAAATCCTCCAAAAACACCCCAAAACAAACAAACAAAACTATGCAAGCCTATGTTTCACTCTATTCAAAAGTTTTGCTCCCTTATTTTCTTTTATTTTTTTGCAGCTCCTACCTGCCTGCTTCACTCTTCTCGCATTTCTTACAGACTTCACAATTTACAACAGCTTTGAGAAGCACTAAGATCTTCTCCTCATATAAAAGCTGATTCAGAGTAATTATTGTTCTTAGGTGGGTGTAATTCACAAGATAATCACACAGCTTTCTGTTTCTCACATGCGCCTCTTCTCTCTTGTTCAGGAGGCAGCCTTGTTCAGCACAAATATTAATACAACTCATATGAAAGGGCATATCCTTGACTTATCATCATCTGTGATTTTTTCACTTGACAGGTTGAAAAATGTGTACACCTATTTACTCTGATGGTTCCCTTATCACCACAAGCCTTCCTGAGGCTAAGTCTGCTCAACCATTCAATTTTGATTCTGGAAGCAATGTTAAGGCCATTAGCAGCGTCCACATAAGGATGCTCTTATAAAACTTGACATGCTTATTAATCATAAATTCAGCAGACATTCTGCTCCAATGTTTCCAGGGACCATTTATGCTTCCTTCACAATGAAAAGTGAGGGGTTGGGGGAAAAGTTGTTTTATACTTAGATTAGTATTTATGCCAGGTAGCGGATGTTGTTCAGTATTTCCTTATCAGAGTTCTCATCCAAGGAAGAACATTTAGGTCTTTTCTGCTTGTATAACATACAGCATGCTCCAGAGCAAGACAGTGAAAAAGCACAGTCAGGGAAGTTCAAGAGAGCAGGTGTCAGCAGGCAAGTGTTCACTCTGCCTTAGCAGCAGCAGAATACCATCTTTGCTTTTTGCCATGTATGACCAAATATTACTCCAGCATTATGACACCATCATCTAAGGGATAGAAAAAGGAGGAAAAACTTTAGTCTATTAATTCATTCCACTGGTGTCTTCTAAAGCAAAGCTACCAAAACCTGTATTCCTGAACTATGGCCTGCATAAATCCACAGAGCACCAGTGGTTTCCAAGCTGCTAATTAACTATATGTTGCAAAGATTGTGCTTGTATATTCATTTTTTGATTGCCAAGCTGACTTAAGACATTTGTTATGTACTGAAGATTCAGCCTGGGCTCATGAAATAGGTTAGCAAAGATCATAGCCTTGGCAAACCTGAATCATCTTGTTGCATTTTTTACATCTCCTGAGAGGATAAGAGGGAAACAGACTGTAACCCTCTGCTAGCATTGCCAGCACATTACTCTGATCTCACCAGCCCATGCTATGCCTGCAACCCATCCCCAGCTACCGAAAAGATTTCTTATCACTTGGAAAACAACTGAGTGCAACTCTGTTATAATTGTGTTTTCCTCTGATTGCCTACATTTGTTCAAATTCAATAAACTTAAAGTGAAATGCAGAGAGGCAGAAAACATGTAGATCAGCACCAAAGATAATATGAATGCAGTGGCCTGTGAAACAAAGCTCCTGAATTCTGCACATGTAGAGAAGCTGAAGGCAGCAGGAGGAGGGGTCAGATTTAAGACCATTGCAAAGGAGGAAACAATATGGGTCACCAGGTCTCACCTCCACATATCACAATTAACTATATCACAGAATGCCCTTCATCAGTTTGAGTGCTACAGAAGTTTTCATGATAAACACACAGTCTGGCATTGTAGCTTCAAAACATTGCTTGTGATAATCTTGGGTCAAGAAAGATAAGTTTAAAAATAAAATACCGCAGTTCTTTCCCCTGCTCCTGTCCAAAATTCCAGTTCAACTTCATTCCTAAATTTCAGTGCTGTCATTCATGTACCTTCCAAATCACACATTTTCCACCTTCTCTAAAAAGCTCACCTTGTTGTTAGCTGACTTGGCCATACATCAGAGCACTGACACTCGCCATGCTCTTACCTCCACAGCTGTCAAACTTGCTGTCCTCTCACCTCAGGTGGAATCATTAACTACATTACCCTGTGTTCCCACAGTCAAATAAATGCTGAAACCCTGTGGTCATACACCACAATTAATCTTTTGTAATGTTTAGATGCAGAACAGACTTGTATTTGATTCTTTCTATTGGAAAGGTGCTCATTAGAAGCTGTAAAACTAAGAGATGACCATTATAGGTAGGCCTTCTCTCTTTTATCTGCTTTTTTTCTCTTGCCTGTACTTGAACTTGAAGGTCATATCTGCCCTTTGATTTGCTCTGTTTCGTTACTTTTAAGGTCAATTTTAATGCAAGTTTTTATTCATTTGCTTTTTTTTTTTTTTTTCCCATCTACTGAGCTGTATCTTCTGTCCTCAGGCTATGCCCTCTGTGATTCCTGTAGCTCCCCTTAAGTGCAACTCGAGTCAAGTCTCACCAGTCTCCATCTAACCGTACAGTGACCCATATTATTTCACAGGATTTCAAATATCACTGTCATACTAATAATGCCTGGATTCATGGCTTTACTGATTGCTTTAGAAGTATTATTTGTTCATTCAAGCCTTCTGAAGCTAAGCATTCAATGTTTCCTTAAGTTAGAGCTCAGAAATTTAAAAGTCAAGCTATTAATTGTCAGTATTGAGTCTTCAAATATCTAGAGAGATTCCTGCCCTTTCATTTGATAGTCTCTGATAAATCCCAAACTGAGACACTGAAATGTGTTTTAGGGAGTTTTAATTAAATTCTGTTTTATCATCTATCAGGCATATGAAGGTAAATGCGGAGTTTCTTCTTACATCAGAAAAATTTGTGTAAAAGTCATGGATATGGGATTAAGGCTCCCCAGCAGCTTTGATTAAATTATTTCTTAAGTTCTTTTTCGCATTCATTATTGTAATGGACTCAGATGGAACACCTAAACCCCTTCACACAGGGTCACATCGATTTACAGAACTGATTTGCCAGACTTCTTGAGGACTAAGATAAAAAGAACTTGTGCTTTCAATTTGAGAAGAATATATTTATTTTAAAAACAAAATGAGGCATGAGAAGTTGGATCCTTTTGTTTCTGATTTTAGTTCCAAAATAGCTTCACAGCTTTCGTATGATTTTCCCCCTTAAGACACAACATTTTCAAGCACACTTAAGTGACTAGAACAAAAAAGAGGGACACTGGCACAGCAGCAATGAACTTCGAAACACAACGTTCAGTTGCCTGGTTTTTACCATGGCATGCAGAACCCCACTGAACCAGGACACATACACATTGACATTAACTACGCCTGGAGAGAATTACTTATTTAAAAACAGTCCAACAAAAATCAGCATATTGGCAGAATGAAACTTGCATTAAAGGGTCTGTAAGACTCTTACTAGATAACGCTAAATTAATAGTCTAGTTTAAATACCATTTATCCCTAATTATAACTATTATACTTGGACTCCCATGGAAATGTTTGCCTGAAAACTACAAAATTGCCTCTGCCTTTTGTATCAAGAGCAGAACATGGATTTTCGAATGCCAGAAAACTAGGTAACTAAAGTGACCTGTGAGTGTAAAATAGTTAAACAGTCTCTGCTGGAGGGACTGGGAGTTCTGCCAGCAGACAATAGAGTCATGCTTATTTTTGGACACTCTCCACACCCACAGACTTTTAAGAAAACCCTGCAAACTTGAGTAACATCTTTAAGAGTGGTGTCAAAAGTTCCTTGTCCCAAATAGGTGTATAAACTCTGGGTACTGCGTACTTCACAGTGCTGAAGGTTGTACACCAAAGTCAACTGATTGTGCTCCAGACACTTACGGAAGGCTTGGAGGAATTGTAATCCAAAAGAAAGACAGCAACAGAGACAGGAAAGCATCAAAACACTTTGAATGAAGGCCAACATAGTAGACGTGATAGACATTTACATCATCAGACAGGGCCCCAGACACCTCTTTTTAGGCCAGAAGAGATTTAGCCAAGGAGAATTCAGGCCTCCTACTTTCAAAGGAGTGCTGTTTTGTTTCTTGTGATTTATGCAAAACATAGTACAATGCCTATCAATGGCTGTACCTATCAATAGCTGTATGAAAAAGGGTACCTGCAGTGGAGATGATATGGCAATAATTATACCAGAAGCCCCTTCATCTAGTTCAGAGCACATAACCCAATGGAAAGCACAGCAATGACAGCAGAGCAGCAAGGTCCTAGAGCACAGCAAGTGAGGATTTGCTCAAATACAACAACACCAGGCACAGAAATAAAGAAGCTGCTTACCTTCAAGAAGTCTCAGGTACGCAGGAATGTCCATCAAGATACATTTGCCTCCACTGCCAACCCTTAAATGAAGTATGGGAAGGGGGGGATCCTGGCTTCACCCTTTCTCACTCAGGTCACACTGGATGCACCTGAGCTCCCCTGGGTTGGCCCTCCCTTCCCACCAGTTGCTGAGTCACTGGTTCAAGCCATGTCTTAGCATTTCCACTGCACTGAAGTACAAGTTAACCAATAAAGCAGGACTGGGCATTGGTGTTCTGCAGGATGGTGGTGAGCTATAGTTCACATTCACACTCTGTGCTTTCCTTTCTCTGGAAGGAGTGGATGTGAACCTATGGCAAACATACATAGCCACTAGTTCCTGGCTCTGCTTGGAAGAATGCTTGTGTGCATGAGACAAGTCAGTGCTTCAGAGCACTGGGGTGGCAAAGATGTATGGGAGTGTGCCCGGTATCTGTGCAATCTGCTTGTACAGGCATAGGCAAGCCAGTTATTTGGCTTGTGTATAAACAGGGAAGCTGCAGCAGACATGAGAGTTGACCAACCTGTAATTTATACGTTTTCTGGAATGTCAAGATATTACGGCAATTTTGAAGAAAAGAAATGAAACAATTTCCACTTCCATGGAATGTGAAAGTCACAGCTGGGAGCCAGCTAGTGAAAGGAATTGTGCCTGTCATTTCTAGTCCACACACACAAGCACAAAATAAATCTTTTATCTCTTTATTCTATGCCATGGATAGTTTGAGCTTGTCTTCTGTCAGAAGGTCTGCAAAAAGACTTTGTCTGTCTGCCAAGGCTCTTGTTAAATAAGCTCCTGCAAAGGCAGTCTTTCACCTCTAGGTCCAATTCTTCATGGGTCAGGTGATCCACAACTTCTCCTGGGACCTTAATAAAACAGTCTCCAGGAACTCCATGGACACATAGGTGTTAAAGACTGCTAACAACATCATAATTAAAAACAAATTAACAGGAAATCTGAAATAGCTATAAGAAATGTTCCTGTCCTGTGTAAAATCTCATAAATCTCAAATTACCTTTGAAACTTGGGTTCTTATTTCAGAATATCTGCAAGATCAACAAACAACTATAAAGCAGTTAAAACTTACAAAATCTGCTTCTAAGGCCAGTGGATGTCTTTGACAGTTAGTATGGCACTGAAACTTATTTAGAAAACTTACTTTAGAGGAAAGAAATAGCACAGAGAAGCTGTAGTGGAGGCCAGTAGCTGCGGTTGAATTAGCTATGAATACTTCTCCTGCATGACTGTTGCTTCCTGTTGAACTGGAAATAAATGAACTCTTTTTAGCCAAAGCATTCTTGCTGTCACAGAAGGAGCTATGTAGTTTGCAGCCTCATTTAGCCACATGTTTATAATAACACTTAGGTACTGAATGAAAATGAAAATCTCTTAGGGAAGAATGTGGGTTGAACCTCCCATGATGTTAGAAAAGGCTGTGCTTAAAGGTTTAACCTATTCCTAATATTGTTATTTCGTTTTTTAGTAAAGCTGATTCAGAGGAGCTAGATAAGATTTTGATTCCATACAGAACATAAAATTAACTTCAAAATCATTTAGAATACTACAGATATATTCTGATTAAATCATCAGTATCTATTATATGCTCATCAGTTCAAAAGACAATAACAGAATTTGGTTTTGCAAGAAAGCACAGATTATCAAAAACTGAAATTCATTGTATCGAGATGGCTATGATATCATCAGAAGTCTGACGCTATTGGGTGTTTTGTTAAAAGCTCAAATCCTATGGAAAGAAATTATGCGATGATCTCAACTTTTATTTCATTTAATAATAATAATAATAATAATAAAAAATTGTCCAGCCCATCACTGGTTGCAAAGAAAAGCCTGAAAATATTTCCCAAGCATATTCTAGAAATTCCAAACCTGCAGGCAAATAAAAGAACCAATAGATAATAGATTTTAAAAATCCATGTTATTGTGAACTTGTCTTGCTGTGTTTTTCAGGTCTGACAATCCTACTTCCTTCAAAAAGAAGAAGTCTATTCATTCGTATTGTCAGAGAACTTCAGAAAATACAGCCTGTCATCTTTTTTGTCATTTTACCTTTTTTTTTCTTATCACTGCTAGTTGTGCAGATTCTTTTATTATACTAGTTAGGCTGTACAGTCACTCAGCAAGTTTTGGATTATTTATTTTCCCCTGCACACTTACATTTTTGAAAAATCAATGAAATGATTATCAATTACAACGCATCAAGCAAATCCCACCAATCTGTTCCCCCTCTGCATTCCCAAGCTTGCGAGGAAGGAATTTGTTTCTGCTTTCTGCTAGGCTGCATTGACACAGTGCAATATTTTGCTGGCTGAGGTACATACGAAAGGACAAAACAGCTCAACCTGCCCTCAGAACACAGCACAGCAGGCAGCAGTGAGGCTCAGTGGCAGCATCACGGGTGAGGCTGGGGTTGGATGAGCTCCTTCACCCACGGCTGCCTCAGGTGGGAGCAAAGGCAGATGCACAAACACAGAGAATTTGGAGAACACAATCAATACTTAAGAGTTGAATTTTGCCTTAGGTGGGTTTCTAGTCGAGGGGTACCTCTTCTGGTATGTATGCTTGACAGAGTATATGGCTGCCAAAGACAAGAGGAATTAAATTTGACTTAGTCCTTCATTCTTTTGACAAGAACTGGAACTTGAAATTCCCTGAAATGTCTTTTGAGCAGGATACAATAACTTTTGCTTCATTAGAGTTGCCGGGTTTTGTTGTTGTGGTTGTTTTGTTTTGTTTTGTTTTGTTTTGTTTTTTTCCAAGTGCCAGACTAAAAATCCATTGCAGCTCAGAAAAGAGGAAATTCAAAACTATTTGAACAAAAACAGTGCAGGACACCAGCAGATAACGACTGTTTCGTTCAATCTTTCAGTTCCTGCGATGTCCAGATGAGGCCACTGTGGTTTTATTCTCCTGATTGCAAGAAAGGAATTTAGTTTGATTACCTCAGAGTTTCCCATCTCCGCAACCGAAAGCGTTTTTCTACGAGCCTGTTTTTTTCTGTTGGAGAACAAAGAAAAGGAAATGGCTATTTTTCTCCCCACACACAGTGGTTACATTACTTGCAGAAGCAGGAAGAGAACTGGACAATGGAAGCTGCAGATGTGGAGCTAGTTTTTCAAACTCTCTGCTACTGCTGCCTCACAGGCAGCAGAAGTACGGCAATGCAGGAACAGGAGATTCTGAACCAAGCAAATGTTTTTCTTTTATGAAAGCTCAGCCTCTGCTATGGCCTGGCACAAGCTTTCCAACCTGCACCGCGCCACAGCAGAGGCTGTTTCAAATAGACAGTGTTAGTACACAGCCTGGAAAGGGCAGTGAGTGCTTTGGCTGAGTCAGGCTGTTAGTAAATCTAGATTTCTGCAGGGAGAGGCCAGCCTGGGCCCTGCCAAGACCCGGGGCAGTGAATGCAGTGGAAGCACTCTCATCCAAAAATAGCTGACTGGACATGGGGGACTGTGACTACAGGGCAGCCACACAGGATGGCAGCAGGTTATTCCTTCCAGTTTTACAATTCCAAGAATGGAAACGTAACTACATGCAAGCCCCCCTGAAAGCCTTCATTTCTTCCTTTCACCTTTGCCACAGCAGACAGGAATTGCTTGTTCAAATCCAAAAATTGTCATGTTTCTAACAGCAGTCAGGCAGAGAGCTCAGAGCCAGGATTCATGAGGGACTCCTGTATTTGCAGCTCAACTTCCTTGGGCTGTAGGGCCATGTTTTAGGCTTCGCTTTCTGCCATGTTCATCAAAGACCAAGTTCAGCCTGTGGTTCTGTCTGCCACACCACTTGGGGCAGCATGTTTGAGTGATGATTAACATGAGCACTGAGTCACAGTTGTGGCTGGGATGGGGTGTAATACAATGTTTGTTGTAAACTGACAAATATTGGCAGAAGGAAGTTGTGAGGGAGGGATCTGCAGCCGCCTGTCAGCATGCACTGACCAAACAACAACTGGCCTCCACCCTTTGCAGGCTGCTCCGGGGAATGCACTATTTCACCTCCCACCTCTTAAAGGACCAGTAGTCCTTAGGCCATGCAGCTCTTTTAAGATGCATGCTCTAACTGAGCTTGTCATCACAGTCCTAGCTGCTCTCCAGACACGGGGATGGATGTCCTCTCTGACCCCTCTCCTCTCAGGCAGAGGTGGTGCTATGGGGAACCCAAGACTGAACAGGAATTGAGCAGAGCTCAGCATCAGGAAGAGCCTGAGGGAACTGATTCCAAAGGGGTTGTCTGAAGGCTGTGACTCCCAACAGCATCTTTGTGTGTAGACCTTTAGCGTGTGAACTGTTGCAGAGCTTTAAAGAGAGGTCCTCTTGGGGTGGTGGGAATACGTACCTCACCAGACCTGCCAGGAAGCAGCAAAGCGTCTTTGTCATCACCAGAGGAGAAAAACACTGAAAGTTATGTCCTGTTTACCAGAATTTTCACCTAGTTTACACAGTGCCTGAAGACTTTGGATATCCTTTTTAGGGTCCCTGTGAGTTTAAACTCACCACAGGTTCCTGTAGCAATACAATTTCCTTTCACCAGCAGAGCTGGCTTCAGCTGCTGTCGGGTATTATTATACCTCATTGCTTCCTTCCTCTCCCATCAGTCCCTCCACCTGGACTCGGATGTCATGTGTAGTTTGAGTTACTTGACTTACAGTCCCCAAGTACTCTGGGATGTCTCAGAAAGACAGGAAAATTCCCGATAAAAAAGGGGACTTCAAGTGGCTACATTTTCTGCAGCATGTAAGAACCAGACCGCCAAACCTCACTGATAGATGCACAGGACATTGAGGACAGAGTAATTTGGTCAGAATTGTACAACGTGACTGCTCACACTTGGCGACGTGGGTAGTGAATTATCATCCAAGTGGGCGCAGATACCACTGGAAAATGTCACTGCTGCAGTGAAAGGGACACCCTTTCTGCAAAGAAAGAGGCTTATCCTTGTTACAGAGGTTATATATAAGGTAAAATATTTTTACAAGTAGTAACTATTTTTTAAACAACAAAAAAAAAAAAACCAAGATATAACAAGAATTTTCAGGAGGAGTCTTCACCTGCATTCTTGCAGAACACAAAGTTTTCTGGTGGATTGGTGATTATTTCAGTGAAATGAGGAACATTAAAATAAAAATGAATTTTAAAAAACTGAAATGATTGCTTTTTTGTTTGCTTGTTTCCTCCAATAGTTTGTTTGTTTGTTTTTTGAAGTCACTCTTGTTAATTGTCCTGCAGCCATGACATGTACTAGATAGCCAAGAAAGCTGACATGGGGAAGTTATATACAGCATCCTTGTGACCTTTTTGCTGTGAAGATACATATCTGTCCAATAAAGCCCAGGCCAAATGACAGTGACAGCTGCCTCATGGCATTCAGTTTGAATTGAACAGGTTTGCTCACAAGTCTAGAGCAAGTATTTCATTACAGACTGTGCACCAAGAACAACATAAGCCCCCAAAAGTGAAACTTTCCCTCAGCAACTATGGAAAATGCCCTGGTGGACTGAGATGCACTTCACAGGCTCCTCCTTGTCTCCTTGCTTTGACTTTCCTGAAAGCTGTCAACCTCTGGTGGTATTTGCCTGTTGGTGTAGCACTTGCAGGAGAAGAAAATCACCCTTCATCTATCAGGAGCGATCCAGGTTGTTATGGGAGCCGAGCATTCAAAGAACGAGGGACGAAGAAGCATGTTTTTCCTGCGGAAAACTTCAAAGTTGCCTGCATGGGAAGATGCTCTTCTCTCAGGGAAAGACCCCAAGTCACTGCTGAAACAGGGACTGCATTATATTAGTTTGAGCCTTATAATGAAAGGGATGACCAGTGCCCCTGACTTCTTGTGGGGACTGCCTGAGGTGCAGAAACTGAACCTTTCACGTAACCGACTGGTGGCAATTTCTCCTTCACTGGGAAAACTAGACCGGCTTGTAGTACTGAACCTGGGGGGCAATCGCCTCAAATGCCTGCCAAAGGAGATTGGACTACTGAGGAACCTGAAGGTTTTGTTCGTTAACATGAACTGCCTGACAGAAGTGCCAGCAGAACTCAGCTTGTGCAGGAAGCTGGAAGTTTTGAGCCTCTCGCACAACTGCATCTCACAACTGCCTTCAAGCTTCACTGACCTGACAAGTTTGAAGAAACTGAACCTCAGTAACAACCGCTTTGTGCAGATTCCCCTCTGCATTTTCGCACTGAGGAGATTAGACTTCTTGCACCTGGGGTCCAACAGGCTTGAAAACATTGCAGAGAGCATCCAGTATCTAGTCCATTTGCAAATCTTTATTGTAGAGAATAATAATATACGCACTCTGCCGCGGTCTCTCTGCTTCATCACAGCTCTGGAGCTCCTAAATGTAGATTACAATTCCATACAAACTCTTCCCAATGACCTCTATCTGCTGCACCGGCTACCCCGGATTGCATGGAACCCAATGGACAAAGGCCTCCACATCTCCCACAACCCTCTCTCCCGACCCCTGCCTGAGATTGTTGAGGGGGGACTGGATGTCCTCTTCAACTATCTAAAGGAGAAGAAGGAACACAGCTGAGTTTCTGCTGGACTTGGGATTAAACCTGTCATCACAGCTCACTTGTGCCAGAGTACTTTCCCTGACAGCCGCTTCCACTTCATAACATTTGGATTTCCAAGACAGTGGATGGCCTTAGTACTGGCTGGCAGAAAGCAAGTAAAGTGTGGTGGTCTTGTTTAACTGAGTGAAGAGTAAATTTTCTAAAATTAACCACTCTTGTAGTCTTCAGAGTTGGAGTGTTTGGGCTTTTTTGTGGGGGAAGAAAACAAACAAACAATAAATGATGATAAAATAATTGCTTTTCTTTTGACGGAAACAAATTAAGGCAGATGGCTAGAAGTTTAGATACCTATATTTGCCAGCTATTAGGTTGGAGAAATATTAATATAATTTGGATTTGCTATATGTGATTGAAGTTGTACTTTAACCCCTGCTCATTTCTTCCTGTGCAGGTATGATTGCATAAACAAACACTGCTATCTAAGTGAATCTCATGGAAAATGTTTAATTCGCTTTCAGCAGTGTATATATCCTGAGCTATATGAGCCCACAGACAGTATATTACTGGCCAGTTCAATATTACTTGTTGTTTACCCTGCAGCTGTGAGCTGGCTACTATAAATTGCTGGTAAAGATGTCAGTGGTGGGGAGATTCTCCAGTTCTTTGGAAGAAGACTCCAAACACAGCACCTAGTCCTCTTCCTGATATGTGTGTCATTTCCCGTGGAGCCTACTTGGGTATCAGTAGAAGTGCAACTGGAACAGCCAAGGGAAGAAATGGAAATGGGTCCTTTTTCCCTTAAACAGAGGCTGCCAGATGAAGCTGCTCATTACAAGATGAACTACACTCTTTTCCCTTTTGCACTTCCCTGCATTTGGAACCATGGAATGACTTGACTCAGGAGGCAGTATGGCTCCTAATGGTGAAGTATTTCTTTCAAGAAAACCAGCAGCAAACTAATCATCAGCTTAAGTAAGAGCTTCAAAAACAAATACTTATTTCTGTGCTTCTCAGTATCAGCCAGTAGCAAAGAAGTCAGTTCTTATGTGATTTCTTATATTGATCTTCTGAGTATGTCCTTCATCAAAGTTTTATCTAGTAATAAAGAGGCAGTATGAAAGAGCTGTTATCAATTCATGCAACTTGATTTTTTTCTCACCTCAGAGAAGACAGAAGCAACTCTGTTGAAATCAGTTGAAATAAATGCTTCTAATAGCAGCATAAATAAGGACTGAGCCTGTAATTCTTTAGCTAATTAAGAATATCCAAAGCCACTTTTAAAGTGCTTCTTATTGTATGTAAAATCTCAGGAATCAATGATTACTTTTTAAAATGTGATTTGCTCAGAATTATGGAAGACTTTGGAAGGTTGATCCATCTACTGAGCCTAATGAATAACTGTGGACTGAGGGAAGAGCTTCCATCAGCAGTGGTAAGGTAGCCTGGTAAGAGCAGAGAGTCATGTAGTTCATAGGAACATTCAAGTAAATGCAGCTTCTTTGGCCATGCTAACATGATCAGCACAGCACTGAACACAGCAATGAAGAATCTGTGTTCACAGACTTTCTCACTGTAGCACTGCTCACTCTGATATTTTGTTATGTTGGATTGGTTTGTGTATGATTTCTTATCTTAATGGAGAATTTATGTGCTGTGCTCAGGAGTTGCAGTTTCTAGTGTTTTTGAAGGGCACTTTTGCTGGAGCATAAGGCAAAGTAAATAAACAAACACCAAAACATAGCTATTTGTGCGTTTAACTTAATGTATGTTTAAATGTTTTCTTTAATCCTCCTTTGCATGCATTTACTTCATCCATGCAGTGGGATTTATAGCAAGTTCCAAGATCTTTAATGCACAATGCATCGAATAAATTAATATGTGATTCAATTAGCGACAAGAAATAACTCTGCAATTATTTATAGAAATATCAACAGATAATTCTTGGAGGAGATTAGACACAGATTATTAACTCTTCTAAATGCCTGTTTCATATCCCTAAGTCTTGCATTCACGTAAACATTCTACTCCCTCAGCAGCACTTTGCAGGAAAATTAAATGCCTATGGCATTAATCACCTGAGAAGACTTTCCAC
Source organism: Odontophorus gujanensis (assembly GCA_013399175.1). Taxonomy (NCBI): domain Eukaryota; kingdom Metazoa; phylum Chordata; class Aves; order Galliformes; family Odontophoridae; genus Odontophorus; species Odontophorus gujanensis. The sequence goes on along the minus strand of VXAB01006039.1, from coordinate 389,896 downwards.
ATATCAGCATCCAGGATTATGTGACACCGGATAGCCTCTGATATGTTCTGACTAGAAGAGGTATGCGTCCTAATTTACATGGGAGATGTGAGCCTGGACTCTGTGTGTTCATTAGGACGCTACTACCGATGGTGAGCAGCAGTGCATGATTGAAGAAAATGGTCTCCCGACAGGGGATTAAAAGGCAAATTGGTCAGAATCAAATGCATCTGAAAAAGCAGTTATAATATGAAGTGCAATAGCAATAATTTAAAATTCAATTATTCAATTGAATAATAATAACCTTTTACTCAAGCTAATAAACCTTTGCAGGGATACGAAACACATAAAAGTCTCTGCCTTTTTAAACAGAATAATAAAATTCATTGAATAAATGGTACTTTAATGTATAATTCAGATTTTGCCACTAAAAAGATAATTTCTACTGAACTGCTTTAGTCTTTCTTTCATTTCTGCATAAGACCCTTATAAATAGGTTTCTTAGAGATACAGAAAATTAACTCACATGAGCAAAGGTAGCATTCTGAACTATTACTATAAGTAGGAAAGACTGTGTATCACTGTTAATTTATTGAAGTGTGCATAGGGGTCAAATAAATGCATATATGTTTGCATCTGAGAGGGTGTAAGGGGCACAGGAGGGAGGCAGAAATCTTGATGTCACATGCTGGCTCTCATTTTGAATAGGGCATTAGCAAAGAATTGGTGGATCTCAGCAGTGCCATCTGACACCAGTTGTACAGACTACAGGAGGGATAAAAAGGAGCTGCAGTGACTGCATATATGTCTCATGTGGAAACTATCATTTCTATGTGTATATTAAATGATATGATGTAAACCTTTTCAGAGAACTACATGCTGAACATTGCACTTGTTTCAGTACTCACTGAAGTTTTCTCACCACAGATCTCTTAGCAGTATAACTTCTTATGCATTTATTATTTTTGTTGTTATTGGTAGTGGTGATCTTCAAAGGAGTGGGAAAGCAGGAGGCGCTCGTGGAAAAGAGTGTTCTTAGGACAGCATGACCATGTTCTATGGTTACTGCTCAGACAAGGTTGCAGAAAGCTGAAGGGTAGAAAAAATCTTGGTATAGATGAAACAAAGGGCACGGCACTAGAAGCAAATGTTTGGAAATCATGTAGTACGCAATGGGACTATACAATACCAAAGCTGGTAAGCATACTGATGGTACCATTGGTGAGGTGAACAGCTTTGATGTATTTTTGTTTTAAATCAAAAGGAAAATTGCATTGTGTGGAAAGACTAGTAAACATGCAAGATCTTTGAGAACTAGGTTTCAGGATCTTCGCATAACCCTGAAGTTTTTATTTCAGCCTTTGACTGAAATAAAAATGTTTTAATTTGAGATGATGCTGTAGTATCTTGCTGTAAAATAAATCTGAATTGTGTTGAACCTAATACTCTACAGCTACTGGCAAAACCTGCTACGTGGACAAACTTACTCATGACATTTGTCATACAATCATAGAATCGTAGTGTAGTTTGGATTGGAAGGGACCCTTAAAGGCCATCTAGTCCAACTCCCCTGCAATGGGCAGGGACACCTACAGCTAGGTCAGGTTGCTCAGAGCACCATCCAGACCAACCTTGAGTGTTTCCAGGGATAGAGCATCCCCTTCATCTCTGGGCAACCTGTTCCAGTGCTTCACCACCTGTATTGTGAAGAACTCTTTCATTATATCCATTCTAGATCTCCCCTCTTTTAGCATGAAACCCTTTTCCTGTCACAACAGACCTTGCTGTACCCTTCTTTCTTTAGCCTCCTTCAGATACTGAAAGGATCTAGTGACCTGCTGAAATGCACTGCAGTGTTTCAGCAGCCCCTGGGGCATCATCAGGTACTAATCTAGCCAGGAGCAAAGCAGCAAGAGCCTACAGAGATCAGTTTCCAAGATGCACTCAGGTGGCACATCAAAACAAAATTTTTCGGATTCCATCTGTAAACTTTTGAAATTCAGATTAAATATCCTATTATTACAATCTTGAATGAAAAATGTCTACTTTTTTTTTTTTTTTTTTTACAATTTACCAAGATTTTCTCAATATCTTTTTTCATAATTATCAAAATTTCCTTTTTTTTTTTTTTTGGTCAAACACCAGAATGGTCTCTAGGTATTTTTATTAAAAGAACATACATTCCAGAGTATAAGCATTTTAGGATGTGAATGAATGAATTTCCCGCTATTGCACTGTAACTTCAGGAAAACTCATCTTTTGGTTATCTTTGGTTAATATTTTAAAGAAATTTGCAATCATTTAACGGAATGAGAATGCATCTAAAATGATACATTGATCCTGGAGAGCTGGACACATTCTTTACTTCACTGGACACCCACATTACTTGAAAAAGATGTATAATTTTCACAGGTAGAAAAATCATCCATAGTCCAGTTTATTTCCTTAACCAAATAAACAAAGAACCCTGATATGTCAACAGGCTTTCCAGTATAACCACATGAAAGACAAACAAAGAAATCAAAGAAAATAAACAGATCATCTAGTCAGTATTAATTCACAGAATTCCAAGGGATACTTTTTGGCTGAGCAGATCTGCAGTAATTCAATGAGAGTTTCAGACTGCCTTGCAGAGTTATATTAAAAATAATTAACACAAATAAAAATAAATATATGAAAAATAATGTATAATAATACATAAAATATGCTTATCATTATGCAACACGTGCTTTCACAGATCATATGCATAGCACCTGAATTCCTGAAACAGTTACAGCCAAAGGAAAACTTGCATTGGCTGTAAAAGGGCCTACACATTTATATAAGAATACATAAGTTTACCATTCAAGATGTAAAAACTCTGGAGATGTTTAAATGCGTATGAAGCTTTAGATATATATGGACAGGGGTGTACTTTAATACTCACATGTGGAGTAAGCATGAAAATCCTTTTATAAAATTGCATAATCCTTCCTCTGTACAAATAAGAGGCAGAATAATAATTATGAAAGATGAAAAAAGAGACAGCAAAACAGCTCTGCTTAGAAATGTATTAGGTTATCTGAACACCCTGAATATCCCAAGAGGAAATCAAATTCATATAAAGATTTTTTTTAAGTGGAAATTACATAAGAAATGTTTTTTCTCCCTCCCAGCTATTCAAAGAAGAGCAGAATACTGACATTATTAGTTTTAAATTCTTCCTTCATTTTCCCACCCAACACTGACTCCATGCATCTATTTCACTTGCAATCAAGGCCAACCAGTCTTCAAGAACCATCCCGTAGCACCATCCCCTACAGCACTCAGCTTAGCAGTACTTCAAGTTCCCACACCGCTGTGGCCGCCAGCCCCACCAGATGACTTTGCAGGATTTGGTGACAGAGCCTGAAATTTATTCTCCGATGTGTGTGGAGTCATGTCATGCATGGCTAAAAAGGTATTTTCCAGTGAAGCAGGAAGTGCAGCAACAGATTTAGAAAAGGTCACTGCAAATTATACTGCTTCATAAAGGAAGCTTACCCAGGCAGGCTGAAACAAAGGGCAAAGGGCAAAGCTTTGCATTTTTGTAGTGCTCGGAGTATTTTCATATACCGTGTATTCACTAATGAATACCTGCTTTTTAATTTCCACTTCTTAGATATTAAAAAAATATATATTTCTCTTTTCCCTTTTGATACAGCTCTTCGAGGGAAATATGTCACTCCCCTTTCATCCTTACCTTCAGCCTTTGTATCCTGGACAAATTCACAGAAGCAGCAAATTGCTCCTCATCCCCTGCAAAGCCAAGTGCTGCTGGGTGTGGGTGGGTGTGAAAATGTACCCAGAAGCTGAGCTCTCACCCACTGTGCAAGGAGCAGAGGCTGGGGGAGGATGGCAGGCTCCACAGTCACTGGTCATGAGATAGGTAAATGATCCAAAACAGGCTCCTCATCACCTCCTCAAGCTTATGCACCTGCTTAGTGGGTTAGGAAAGTGGTTAGTTGCTGGACATGATTTCCATGGTAAGTAGAGAGAGATGGACAAATTCTTCTTGGGATAGTACCAAGAAGGGAGCCTGACTGAAGTGCCAAAGAGAGCCTCAGCACATCTGCTGTCTTATTCAGGCACTTCATTAAGGTCAGTGACATACAGTACAAGTGCCTCCCTTGCCTCTGCAGCCAGTGCACACAGAACCAGAAGTGATATCTTTCAAATATAACATTCAAACTTGCTGAGAAGGAGTGAAATATATGGCAGAGAAACAGCAAAATGCCTACAATGTCCTATGCCAAATACTTTAAATGGCAGAAAAACTTTTCTCCTTCACTTTTAAAATGCTCTACCTTGAACCAAGGTCAAACAAGGCATTTGTAAAAGATCCTTCTGTAGCTTTTTACAAATTGCATTGCAAAATCTGATAGAAGAAGTTACCAAGTGCATCATGACAAGCCATTAGAGAAAGAATCCCTTCCACCTAGAAAACTAAGCTTCAAGGGTTGCTCTGAAAGCAGCACCTCCTATTTTATGATGTTGGCCCACATCATCAGAGGCAGATGGTGATAGTACGGCAGTAGAGGTTGAACCTTCCAACCAACATTCCATGTTGTTGCCTTATGACAGATGGCAGCAGAGAGGCAATCTGACAGAAACTGCATCTGACATGAAATTACATATAAAGCAAAGGCGTGTCATTGAATTCCATACAGAATTCCAAGCAGAAGAATGATGCCTGCACTTTAGAAAATTTATTCATTCAATTGTGATTTGCTTAAGATAAAATCTTTCCATTGGCATTTCTGTGCAGTGATTCTGTATACCTTTCAGTACACTGACCTTCTCTTGGGAAATAGCGCTGTAAAGAATAGGCTGTGAAGTGGTGTTTGTATGTTCTAGCCACACACAAAAAAAGTTACAAAGATACTAAGAAACCTAAAAATTAATTCAGTAAAAGCATCCCTCAGAGCCTGTGTATACATGTTTGCGTGTATGTGTGTGTTTAGAATGATTTGGGAGGTCTTTACAATGATTTATGATATAGTATCTGAGGAATACATGTGAGCTGAAAGAGAAATTGCATATTCTACTGCAAATAAAATGCTGGTAATTTGGTGTCAGAACAGGACTTAAAATAGGTGGTGGTAAATTATGTTGCTTTTGAATTTATTTCACTTTTTTTCTGTTTTTTTTTTTTTTTTTTTTTTATTTTTTTAGTGTCAGATATCACGAAGACTGTGGGGAATTTTTATTAAGAAATATGGGAATTTAAAATTTGGAAGCATTCTAGTTTTGTTTATTTTTTTCTTTCTTTTTTAACTGACCACTGATCATGGAAGAATTCCAGTTTGATTTGTTTTTTCTTTCTTTTTAGTAGATCCACGATCATAGAAGATCATACAGTCATTTTCATTTCCTTAGTCATTAAACATTTAGTAGATCTTGCTATTGACATAAGTTGGTTTGTTTAGCAATAGGGATTAGTACATTAGTTTAGGAACCAATATATTAATTTAGTAAGAGGAATCCATGAATGATAGTTCTAAATCTTTACATTTCAAATTTAGTGGGTGAATAGTCTCGTTTTCATCAATAATTTTGCAGTGGGGACATAATAGAAAACTTTTATCTTTTGTTTCAAGAACATATTCCTCAGATCCCACATATATTGTTTTAAAAGGAGTTCACTATGGCCTAATAAGCAATGGACATTTTCCAAGTTGGGGAAAAGCAAGTTAGTCAAAGGTCTCAGTGATTAAGGTGATGGTAGAAAATGGGGAAGAAGTAGGTAGGCGTTTGACCACCCTAGATATTACTGAACTTGCCCAAAGGAACGTTAGTATATATTAATAAGTCCTTGAAAAATAATGAATATGTATGCAGAAGTACTGCATTTGTGTGTCTTAACTGTTTGAATGTAGAATCTGAACTCTGAGATAGTGCTCTTGCTTGTCAAGTCGCTCAGTGTGTATCACAATAAGTAATGGAATGCCAGTTTCTAACACCACATTGGGGAGTTTTCTTCCTGGATTTTGAATGACACTATGAACTCTCTGAAATACATATTTTAGCCCATCAAGTAACAGGTTAAATTCTACACAGCCTAATCTGTGTAAGAAAATGTATGGGTTTGATTCTAGACATTAAAGTTCAGTTTTGTCTAGATGATTGCAGAAGGTCAGAAATAGAGAACTACAGAGAATTTCTACATCTAATTGTCTGGGCTGCTCCTGGTGGCAAGGGGTGAAATGTAGTTGGTTCAAAATTTGGTTCAAGTTCAGAAGAACGTTGATAGCTGGTTGTTGATCAAAAGTTGTTATATAATGTTTACCCTTTTGATCTCTATATTATATGATTCTGTTTTATTTGGATATGTCAGTTTAACAGTGTTTAATACTATGAGTCTTTGAATAGCCTAAGATCACACTGAATGAAGGCATTAAGCAGGTGTCTCACAGACTTCAGGTATTACACTTTCTAGTCAAGCTTGGAAGGCAAATCAAAAGATGTTTCTTTAGATCAGTCTCATCTAGATGGTATCCCAGAACTTAGAGGAGCAGAAGTAAATGAATACTTGTAGTTAGATTTTGGAAATTTTCAGTTTTGCAAATCGCATATCAGGGTTAATTTTGATTTATTTATCATTTTGCTCAAAAGTGTGAGTAGTCAATATGTCTTGTTTTTCATGGTCTGGCATGCAGGTGATAGACTGTATGGGCATGAAAATTCCTCTAGCATGTCGAAATCCTCCTGAGGCCTTAGAGGAAGACCTGGAGATTCACCAAGGAGTTAGGGATTTCTCTGGTGTTTCAGGTGCCCATCAGAAGGGGTATTCAATGTTCTACAGACAGGCTAATATGTTGCAAAGTAGTGACATTTCAAGATAGCCCTACAGCTAGTCAGTTTTCTGAGTAAGTCACTTCCACATTTACATTAATTTAGTGCAGTATGGATTTGGGTAAAGATAAGCATGGCTTTTCTCTTGCCAGTGTTTCTGGGGTGATGAGTCACCAAAATGGGATTTGTGTGACAATTATTCTATCCCTTCAACCTCTTAAACCAGCAATTGGGTATTCTGAGTAAGACCTAGGCTTGTATGCACATTCAGCAGCAAATAGACAGCAGAAATGCCCTACATTTGCCTTGCCACATCTCCTGCTAGCAACAGTATATTTTAAAATGTGAGATAAATGATAAATATAAGGGGAGGGATAGAAAATTCCCAATTTAGAGGATAGTGCTAGATGTCCAGTCATTTTCATAAGAAATCAGGAGAGCTTACACACAGTTTCTTCTGAACCATCTACTACCTTTTTTTTTTTTTCATTTGTCTTTCCTCTTTTTTTTCTATTGCTACATATTTTTTTTTTTGCCTTTTTGTTTCTTATTAATGAGATTAGATACTTTCAGTTAATGTTGACTGCTTCACTGATGCCAGTTCAACTCTACTTATCTGAATTTGCTGTCCAAAACAAGTTAATCATTTGCAGAAGGTTCACTGGGGATAATAAAAAGAAAAAGAAAGAAAGAAAATTAACACAAACAGGTAAACTAATTGAGAACTGGCTGGCAAAACTCAGAAAACAATAATGAGCCTGAAGAGCAGAATATGTTTTCCACTTAGTGGCATTTATCTGTGCCTTTCTAACTCATAAATCCTATCTCCACTACGACTGCATATGGACATTTGTTTTAGCCAGATATTGACGCCCTATTGCAAATGTTAAAAACATAGGAAAGAGACTAGACACAACCATGCGCAATAAAGGAGTACTGTCCTCACCTGACTTATTCTCCAGAGGTCCTCTATTGTTCCCAGCAAAACTCTGCATTAATTCATTGCCTCTGTTACCTGTGCTATAGACGTGAGGGATTTCAGTTCCCTAGTGTCCTTTTGCTACGGAATGATTTAGAAACAGAAAAGCAGGAATAGATTCTCTTGCCCAGCCCCAGACACTGCCATGTGCTGTAGTCACTGGGATTTATGTTTAGCTCCTTATTTTTGCCTTATTTCTGTATTCTCTATTTCTGTAAAAATATGCCTGATTCCTTCCCTCTCACCTGTGTGCAGTGCACCTCTAATCTGTGGTGTCAGCCCTTTTCAAAGGAGGCTACAGTCCCAAGGCTGGAGCAGCGACATGTAGACACAATTACACAGAGCAGGACCAATTACACTACTTACAGAGAGATATTCACTTTGACTTCATGATGGAAGGAAAACAGGAAATATTAAGAAGGGGAGGCAACTGGATCCAGCACAGATACACAGAATCCATCGCTTGACTGGGACTGAGCTAGCTAATGGACATATTTGGTGTGAAGCTCAGCACTGGCAGGATCGTCAGGGGCTCTGCTCACGTGGGATACCCACTCAAGCAAAGCAGAGCTGAGGGAGCTGCTTCTACAAGCCTCATCTCCCACTGAGGTCAGTGGAACTTCAGAGCATTGTGGTATAAGATAAGCTAACAGCTGAATACTGCAGTCTGTCCACTAGTTCTGAGATGAATCAAATCTGACTTAAAGGTTGTTGCTTATTGCTGCGTGTCTGAAGGTGCAGCCCACTTCATGTTAAGCAGTGCTGCATCAGCTTTGCACTTAAGGGAAAGCTACAGAAACTCTTCTGCCTCCAAGGAGAATCCTGTTTCAGGATCCATAAAAGCTCAGATCTGATCTGACTGCTTGCAATCCATTTTAAAGTCCCTTCTCAGCCCGACACTGTACAACATAAATCAAACCACTGTACGATAGGACTGAACAAATGAAGTTAGAGTCTTATTGCATGAAAGCAGGCAAATAGTATGACTAGAAGGGTATTTTAATACATTATAGTGGTTAGTTGGTAGTTTGATGTCAGATATATGAAATATTAAGCAAGATACAATAATCCCTCTAGTAATGTAAAAATGTTCACATTTTTAATCTAGAGATTTCACTGATGAGGCATGATTATTCAACATCCTAGAAGGCAGCTTTCTAAATTATGCTATTCCCCATGGCAAGAGAAGGACAGATCATAGTCTTAATGGAAGGAGCATTTTCTTTTCCCCTGGTGCACAATGGTATTTACATTTCAGCCCTCCAGCAAGCCGAGTTACACATGATACCTTTTAAATTAGTACCACCTCATGAGTTTCACCCAGGGTACCACCTAAATTAACAAGTAATACATTCAAGAATCCCTGAAAGGCTTATTATCTCCTGTCTAATATATCATTAGCACTGTATATAATTTCTGACATACTGCGCCCACCTCTTCTTCTGGTAAAAGATTCCCATAGGTTAAATATGGCAGTGTCAATGCCCAATTCTGGTTTCAGTATGTGCAGAGGAATTAAGGTTAACTGCAGAAAAATCATTCCCCTGGCCTTTCAGTTTATGTCTTTTGATAGCCACAAAATCACAGCAGAACTGTTGGTCCATTATGTTATCATTTCAATTTGATGGTGTAAAAGTAAAAGTTTTATTCATAACCCCATCTCCAGATGGAAGAGAGCTGTCCTTCCGAAGTTAGGATATCTGCTTCTGCATCCCAAGCCCTCCTGGCTGTTTTAGATACCTACAGGGCTACAGTCATCTCCAAGCTGTTCTTCCACCCAGAGTTGTTATGACCCAGGACAGAGCCAGGAAACTGCTGAGGCAGCAGAAATGGTGATCTACCAGTTCCCACTGTTAGAATTAATTTGCTCTCAGGCTGCCATACTTTGAAACACTGGTCAAAGATGTTTGTAAAACTGGAAATGAAGAAATGCTCCCTTCTTCAGCCTTGTCTGTGCTTGGAGTTTAACTCACTGCTGACAAAATATATCAACAACTGGAGCAGTTGGAACAGAACTTACGTAGGCATGGCCAAAGAATGGAGATATCAATGACAGCTTACTCCAAACCCCCAACCCTGGTCTGAGATCCCCACTGCTCGCTTCTAAATCAGGAGTGTCTGTGGCACTGGGATCCATTTCTTTTGAAAAGTTCCATTGACTTAATGTATCTGTCAGATGCCCCTGAGCAGAGGGCTGTTGGCAGCACAGAGCTTAATAATATTCTCAGATATAGCTAATAAGCACAGCACTAAGATTGCTCACCAGATTCTTGGAAATGGGCAAGCAAGAGTTTACACAGTAGGAGGTTGTTTGTTTGTTTGTTTGTTTGTTTGTTTGTTTGTTTGTTTTTTCAGGCTCTCAAGAACATATATATTTCTTTCTGGAGACACCTTTCAGCTTCCAAGTGAAGTGACAAGCAAACAAACTCATCTACAGACTTCCTGTTACTTCCTTTGTAAATAGCTACTATTTGCATTATAAACATTTTTAACAAAGATGCATTGAGCTAAAATTAACCCCATGATTTTGGTGAGTTCAGCCCATTGACTTTGTGGAGGAAAATACAGAACTGAGTCTTGTTTTGGATTAAGCTCACAAGTACAAAGAACTCTCACAAAAATCCACACTGTGGGACCTAAGCCAGCAGAGGCCCATACCCAAATAATAGGAACTTGTTATCACTCTTTGATAAGTATCTGTTGTCAAAATATGCACAAGAAATGAGTACCTCTTAGTTTTAACAGATAATCTTGTTGTATCTATTTTCAAAGAACAAAGACTCCACTCACCATTACTGAAGGTCCAACTAAGTAATTTAAATATGGTAGATTGAATTCCAGAATGCCTATATTTGATTTGCAATGAGAATCAAATCAACAAATGTTTCTTATCTCAATGCAAATGCTTCTCATCTATGTGAATTAAAAGTCTTGATCAACTCTGAGTTGACTCCTGCAAACTCCCAGAATCCAATTTCCTGAGTAGGAGACGGTATAGATTAGTTTGATTTATAATAAATTTAAAGCCTCCCAAGGTAGCTGCTACCAGCAGTATCTCCTGTGTCAGAGCTGTAGATCTTAAAATATAGGAGGCAGATACTGAAGTTAATAATTAATGTGGAGCCTCCAGATCTTATAGCTGTTCCAATCTAAAGTAATTGTATAAAGTTCCAAGAAGCCAAATAAAAAGATGGAGAAATTACTATTTAAAAGAAAGTCACAGGAAATATATCATTGGTAAAGCCTATAGGGCCCTGTGTGCTAAGACAGCAATTCAGGTGCCCTAGTGACAGGATGTAAGCTCTTTCACTATTCACAGAGAGCAGGATTTGGGTTTTGAACCCATGCAGAAACTGAGTTATTGGAGTTTAGCTTTCTACATCATGAAAATGTAAATCAGAAGGTTTACCCCTTTCTGAAATTCCTATTTAAACCCTTGATTGCAAAGATCAGGTCTACAGCATGGGGGGCCTCTGAGTTATCTTGGAGCATCTGTTGCCCCAGAATCTTATACTGCCTGGTTCCAAAAGCCTTGCCTCCACGTATCATTAATGAGGCTGGGAGCAGCAGCAGGGGACAAAGAGGACAGCTTGGAAGTCTGCAAATTAAGAGGAAAATGAAGTTTAACACCTACACCAAACAAATTCTGAGGATTCTGCAGCACGTGTGCAAAAAGAATGGGTCTAACGAGGGAAATGAGTGGATGTTGGAGTAAGTCAAAAATAGCACTTCCCTGTTTTCAGAGAGGGCAGTTGTAGTATGAAGATTTTTAGTGGGACCTATTAAATATAATATTGCCTGAACTAATTTTTTAGGCTAATTTATCCTGCAAAATGCTCATAGGGAGTAATCTGAACATATGGAGAGAGATTATAGGACAGGGAGCCAGCTTACCACAACCCTATTCCTGCTCTGCCATAGAATCATAGAATCTTAGAATCATGGACTTACAGAATCATAGAATGGCTTGGGTTGGAGGGGACCTCAAAGATAATCTAGTTCCAACTCCCTTGTCCTGAGGATGTTGTGGGGAACTCTCAAAAATACTGTTTGGTCTAAGAACTGAAAGTACTGGAAACATAAGCATGGATGTATGGGTTGTAACCCACTTCAGCTCAGCAGTTTCAGGTGGAGTGGTAATGCCTGTGTTTCATGAGCTTTGTAAGTTTCAATCCTTACAAATGAGTTTTAAGAGCTAGACTGTTGATTATTACTGTTGATTAATTTTGTAACCACTTTAGATAACGTATCATACAAATATCCAGAGATTCGACGAATGCTACAAGAAGGAATGAACATAAAAATATGGATTGAAACCAACACCAGATTTGCACAACTAACAGAAAACTCTTCTACAAACTTCAGGAGGAGAGCACAGAAAAGAGATTGGGTGGCAGCTGTTTGCCTGTTCACACGTTCCTGCTCTACACCTCACTGAATTGCTGCTTACAGTGGCCTGACCCATCACCCAGGGGCTGTTGTGCCAGGATAAATAAAACCTCTATTTTATCAGTTTTAGCATGGACACTCCACAAATAGGTTTTCCTTTTTTTTTTTTTTTTAATTGTTTTAATGTCACGATTGCTATTTTTAATTGTTTGCCAGAAGACCTGTATCTATACATATGTTCGGGCAGAAGGTCCGGGTGAGAGCAGAGGCTGGTTTTACTCTTGCCCTCCTTATCAGGCAGCCTCCTGCCAAAAGGGAATACGCGGCAGATGGCACTGTTGCTTTAGCAGTCCGCACCAGCTCTTTTTTTCTTGTAGGATGCTGCAGGTACACCCCCCCCGGCTCCCTCCTTCCGCGGGGTTTTGCCCCGTTTGCTGGGATCGGGTTCGTCCCTGTGCTGCTGTCCCCTCCTCCTCCCTCCGCCTCATGCTCCCCGTGCACCGCGCTGCCTCCCAGCAGCTGCTTTCTGTAGCGAATACTTTGTGTTTGCATAATCATTTATTCCCATTGGCTCCTTTGTATGCCCAATTTAATTAGTTTGTAACATTTCGGCAATGTTTTGCTCAGATGTTAATGGTATGCTGGGGAGGCTGAGCACGTTCCTGCCACGTCTCCTCACTTGCAGCACACACAGACTTCTATATTCTTTCCATAACTTTGTCTCAGCAATTTTTTTTTCCACTTTGTTTTTCACGCTGGATACCTTGATGCTTGTCTCCATACATTTTATAGTTACTATGCAAAAAATAAAAATAATTAAAAGGCTAATACTTCTGGGTTTCGGTTACTCCTTTATCATCAGTCATTTAGATGTTAAATGGTTTCAGACTTTCCTAGATGTGCTTTAATTAGAGAGACACTTGTTTATTTACCACTAGCTGCATATGCATGAGCTGGCTCTTAAAATGCAATCCTATCCTGAGAGCTGGTGAAAGCTTCCTCTGAAATCAACCAGAATCAGGGCAGCTTGAAAATTACTGGAGATCAGTTCATTAAAAAAAAATAACTGAGAAATTGCAACCTCTTTATGCCTATCCTGAAAAATGCTTACCCAAACAACACAACATCCTTAAAGAGCATGGATGGCCTGGTGCCAAAACTTGCAGTCCTGAGGTCCCTGGCCACCTGCATGAAGCCAAAGCTCTCCCCTTGGCACCATTCATGCAAACAGGGTTCCAGTGCTTCACATGGGGAAGGTGAAAGTCCTTCCTAGGGAAGGGGAGCTGCCTCCACCACTGATCAGAAAACACAGGCAAAGAGGGATGCCACCCCCAGCTATTCCCTGAACCAAGGTCACTTGTCTGTGTGTAGAGAGACACATTTCTTCTATGCTTGAGCAGGACGTGAGTCATTTCTTTTTCTGAAACACACAAGGAGCATGAGGTGTGGGCACACACAGAGCCTTTGTCCAAAAAGTAGGAAACCTTCCCCCAGGATGAGATTGTTCATACCAGTTTTAACCTCTTCCCGAGGAAATGCTGAAATACTGTGGAGAGAAAAGCAACTTTCAAGGACAACACAGTATAAAAGCAAGCCGGACTTGAGACCCCTGACATTTGGGACCCTGTAGATGGCTGCTCTTCCTTGGACCACAGCTTCCCAGCAATTTGGGTCAAAAAGTAGTTACTTGGTTAAGATGCTGCTATGATCAAGTGAATGTGGGGCACTGAGTTCAAAGTCACAGTTTTGACTAAATTCTGTTTCGGTGACTGATATTATGTCTATCCTATGGAAATTAGGGTTTCTTCCCAATTTCCCTTTTTGAGGAAATCCTCATTCATGCACTGCTGCCATTTTGAGACAAACCTTCTTGTCCATCATCCTATCACAGAGCTCTTTTGCACCCCGTGTTTCTAGTGGGGTGATGCAGTGAAATGAAATACCCTGGTGTGGACCTGGAGGGGAGCAGGAAGTGCTACCCTCCTCATCACTTATGTTTTGAATTGCTAATTGCTCTAGCAATTTTAAGTTGACAGATTTTCATGTCCATCTGAAGCCCCCCTTGTATTCCAGAACTGTCAATCTAAACGAGCCTTCAGGCAAGAATGATAAAATGTAATCCTTGGGGACCCAAATAGGAGCAGTGGACTGATTGAATTAGGAACATCCATAACTGTGGTTACAGGATCCTCCAGGCTGCTAGGACAATGGAAAAAATAGAAACTATTAATTTGGCATGAAATCTCAGAAGTCTATGGTGCCCTTTTGTCACTCCTTATATGTTTAGTTCTTTTGTTTCTTACAGGACTTAATTGACATTAAAGGACTTAGAGAACAAAAGACCTATCATTAGATCCTCCTTTCAGTTTTCATAGAACTACAGCAGCGTTTCCAATCAAGACTGAAATGTTCACCATCTTTAGGCAAGAAGTTCTGCCCTTTTGGGTTTGTTTCTGGTTGCAGTTAGCTTCAAAATGGGTCTTACAATGACAGAAATCTCAAGAAAAAATAATGTGTGTATTTATGCTCTGGAAGAATGAACACCAAAGAAAAAACATGCAAAACAAAGCAAAATAAACACACACACACAAAAAAAAACAAAACTCTGTAGATGGAATTATGTGATCTTTACTCACATGAACAGTAACATTAGCAGTAACTACTCACATGAGTAGATGCTGCAAAATCAAGGCAGCACCTCATAATCTTGCTTTTGTTAGAAGACAGCTGGAAAACAATGCATTCTTTAATGACATATGCAAGTTAATATAAGTTGTGTACTCTCCACTAATCTAATACTCATGAAATGAGCACATCCATCATGGAAATTATACAATAACTTCTTACTTGAACAAATCCTGCAATGAATATGCTACAAAAATAATTAAGAGATAATGTCAATGGGCTAGAACTTTATCATAACAGAATGGTCTCTATTTGTGAGATTAAAAAAGCCTAAGATGAATCACAGACAGTTATGAAATAAAGTCACAGGCATGTTTTTTCAAACTATAAGACGTATTTTTTGACAATACTTCATCATAATGACATTGTTTCCATTAAACTAATTGATCGATGGATGCTTCAGACAGCTGACTGACAATTGTTCCTCATAACATTTTGGAAGAGTTGTGTCCTGATTAGGTTTATGATTTTTTTTCCCCCAGCCAATAAAAAAAAGTCATCTCTATTAAAAAAAAAAATTCTTATTAACGTGCTATACATTTTTGAAGAAGGTGGCTATTTGATTTTTTACATAGCCAATTAGACATGACAAGACATGCTTTGAATACATTGCCACCCACTCATTTCTTCAGCAATGTCCATAAGAAAGGAATAAAATGTATTTTCAAGCACCAAAAACCTCTTGCTAATGTTGGGTTTTAAAGACAGGAAAAGGTAGGTTTGGTTCTTATTTAACCTCAAGCTTTTCCTTGGGACAGAAAACAGTGATATTTTTATTCCTCCTAGGGATACTGAATTTTGCCAGTTTTTTTCCTTTCTATTGCCTGAATAGGCTGCCTCATCTCCTGCACTGCAAAGACAGGCAATGTTCTGCAAAAATACAAAATGCCTAACAGCCTCTGGGAATCTGCACAGAACTGGAAGCCAGCATTTAACTCACAATTCTGCCAAGTCTTGTTTATGTTTCCTGGTAGTTCCCAGCCTTTGTTTTCAACCTGCAGCTACTATCCAAGGAAGCTAACAGGTCTTAGTCCCTGGTTTTACAAATAATTTAAGAAAGAAGTTACGCAGGTTTACTTTGCATAGAGATGGAGACAGAAATACATATTCGAATTGTCAAAAGCCCTGATGTGATCGTGAAGTATAACACTCAGAGCACTGGCTAGGGGAAATACACATTCATTTCTCTGCCATAGCCTGTGAAAATCAAACTCTAGTCTTTCATCACAGAAAATCCCACTGAATGCTGAATTTAAACTGGCTGAATGGAATATCTAAGGTGAAGTGAAGATGGAAAACCTTAGCATTTGTTGGTGAAACCATTTCATCTTGAACAAGTTTTATGTACCTGTAAGAGCCATTAGCTAGCACGCGTAAGAAACCTCTTAGCTTGCTTCCCTTCGCTTCTAGGTGGCCGTGTAGATCCACATGTTCTTGTGAGCTCTTTTGTGCTTGCCTTGCATCTTCTCACTTTGTTTGTGATGGTATTGCTCAACAGCAAGGGATAAGGGAGTTTCTACCCAGGGTTAGGCCACTCATTCCAGATTTTCATTTCCAAAGTGAGAACTCTCAGCTCTGTTTTATGAATGGAAAGGGAGCAGAACAATTATTTATTTTTAATGAGATTAGTCTGCATTCTGGGTTGTGCAGACCAGGAGCCCTGGCTAAAGACAGTGGGCAATTTCAGAGTCCACCCAACACATCAAGGTCAAGACACACAGGGATCTCGTAGGTCCGAGTCCCCAGCAGCTCAGAAAAGTTTTGATGTCTCTGAGACCTGATGGAGGCCAGTCACTGATAACTGGTATACAGACTTAAATCCAAGATGAAGTCTAGATCCAGTTCTAAATGTTCTGACTGATGGAATAAATGCCACTAATTACCAGGATTTTAGGTCTGGTTGGTATGTTTTTTTTTTTAGATAGCATCCATCATTGTACACAATGAATGAATGATTTGACACATTATTTTTACTTTGACATAGCCTTTAACTGCAGCTACAATAATACATTTTATCTCTTCTGGAATACAGGACTAATCTCGCTTTCATTTAAGTTAATGGCTAAACTGCTCCTATATATTTAACAGTTGTAATGTAATTACTTCACCGCATGGATCAGTGTTTGTAATACAAGATTCAACTTAATAATCCTTTTTATCTTGCTATATATGTGAAAGGCAAACTTATAAAAATAATATTGTCAGTGTTGGCAATATGAAAGATTAAATCATACAACTTATATTTTTCCATAATAAACTTGCAGATTCTAATTAGAACTAAAGTGAGCTGTGTCTATGGATTTATCTTAACTCATAAGGATTATCTTCTGCTTCATAATGTGGGTGCAGCTATTATAAATTGAAAAAGAAATAATGAACTTCCAGGTTGATTGAAGCTGCCACAGTAACTGGGATGAGTTAGAGCCTGAACACCATCAGCAAAGTGGGTTTTAAAAATACAAAAATATATCCTTGCTTATCTTAACTCACATACTGCTTCATTTGATAGACTTCACCTCTGTGAAGGAAAAGACGTGGTACATCATGTTTTGAAGAACATAAGCAGATTTGACAGAAGTCTGGAACTAAGGACAGACTTTCATGAAAATGCAAATTTAAGACTGCATGGATTTCGCTGTCTTAAGTAACCATCTAGGACAGTCTTTTTTAGGAAGAGACAGCCATTGTAGTTACACTCATTGCTAACAGTTAGGATTCTAAGTTTTCTTGAATTTATAAATACTTCTGAATTTCATGCAAGCATGCAGAATATTTGATAATGTTGCAGAGGGCCATTGCAAAGGGACAAAGCAGTTTACGCATCATTATTTGTATAGTCAAATCAAGAATATATTTGACATCATGAATCTCAAATAATTTATTAGTGAGGCCACAGGCATTAGTAGATCAAGCGTCCTGTAACAGACAATATTTATCTGCACGGTTCACTGCACAAGTAAACATCCTTTAGACAAAGTGGAATTAGAATACAATTCAATCAGCATGAAAAACTAAAATACGCTGGAGCTAGTAATCTGGAGACTTCCACAGCAAAACCTCCCATTTCAAGAGAAGGATTCAATCTCTGATTTATACTGCCATTTCCAACAAAGACAACTGCACAGCCCCAAGCTGCTCTGTAGCGGAGGCAATGGCTCACCAGCACAAACACTCAAGCACATGTTTAGTAGGGAATACTGGGAGCTATTACTCCCACCGTACTTCTATAGCACAGCCACTATTGTAGTTTCCCTCATGCCCTGCACTGGGGAATCCACTTGCAGAAGCACTCCTAAAGAAAGGTTTGGCTGTATGTCTGAGAATGACCACTTGTCTCACATGGAAACAGGGAAGTGAGGATTGTGCAAGAATGCAGTTGATGGGTCTGCACTTGCTCCCCATATACTTGAGCTTAGGGGCACTGGTTTCTATGAACGCGCTTCTTAAAAGTAAAACACATCCAATTGCCATGATCTAAAATGCTTCCTATCCTGCAGGTATCCAGAGATTGCAATCATGAGTTTGTAGGACTCCTTAATACATGTGGGAATGGAGATTTGGTTTTCTAATTATTTCTGTTTATTATAGGCAACTACCAAAGACTACTAGCATACTGTGATCAAGAAGGTCAGTGTATGTGCATGTATAAGATTTACTACCAGGAAGCAAATATATATATTTAGCAAATATTGAGGGAATTGCACAAATTAATAGTAGCAGCAATTAGAGACAGTAGGGAAGCAATTAGAGTAATAATCAGTAATACAGCAGCAAATATAGATTAGAATTACAGCTTCAACAAACTTACCGGTATTATGGCATTGAATATACTTAATATGCATTACCAACATTAATATTTTAACAATTGATATTCTTACGATTGCTTGTATTTGGTCAAGACTATACTTAGGAGAGATTATGTGCATGTGTATATATATATACATTACATAAAATTACTGGTACAGTGTACATCAAACCAGTCTCAGAAGGGGGGAGATAAAACAACCTAATAAGGTCTAACTAAAGAAGAACCTCAGAAATGCATCAATAAGAAAACCTGATCTCAGAAGGGACCTACACTTTGAAGTGAAATAACCAACAAAACCTCTAATGTAAGTTGCGCGGCATCATGGAGTTCTGAGTCAGCCAGGTATCTTCAATGGAGGTTCAATTTGCTTAGGAAATCCTGTAGGACAGAAAACATAATCATTACAGGAAATTCTCAGAGAGAGAGAGAGGCTCAGTGTCAGATAGAATTCAAATGATTTTTATACCACAGGGACATAAGAGGGTGGAGGATACCACCTGCTAGAGCAGCCAATAGGTGCTGCTGATTTCTTTGTTTCACATGGGACAAAATCTTACTTTTTCAGACTTCTTTTTTCTTTGGGGCAATAAGTTACTGCTAGCATTTCTTGTGTTTCCTCTAATTGTTGTATCTTCACGACGCACCTAGTTCCTAGGTACTCAGCTGCACTTCAAAGAGGACAGTTTGCCTTCCAAGGGTACTCCTGGTTTCCAGGCCTAGTTTCCAAGCTGGAAGGCATTCTTCTAAAGAAGACATTTTTCATCAGCATTTTTCCCATTTTAGCCAGGTCACTTTTATGGCTGTTCCAATCACTAATGCTCTCTGGCTTGTATGTATGTCTTTGCCCAGCCAGAAGAACTGATACCAGCCTTTACTAGAAACGTGCATGTCTATTTGCACAACATAAATCCTCTGAGATACGGTCAAATTCATTTTCCTCCCTTCCTCTTCACTTTCGAAAAAATAAAAATAAATTAAAATAAAGGAAAACAAAATAGTTTGTTTTCTCAGAAGAAACCTCACAGAAGAGTTGAGAATTTTCCCCACTCCCCCTCATGAAGCAGTAGGCTAGTAATTAGGGCATGTCCTGAGATATGAAATGCTGTCCAGGCCTGGGAGTGGGAGAGTGTGCGCTACTTTTGAGGGAGCATCTTCTATTTCCCCAAAGAGCTGGCTAACCTCTGCTAGTGAACCAAGGGGTAACAAGATAAGGATCCCACACTTTTACCAAGTATTTCTGAAAGAAAGGTTGTCCACGTTGACTTTCAGACTGTGACAGACTCTAAACCCTGGGATTAGAAGGGGATGCAAGTGCTTTCTATCCACTTCCATGCTCTCAGCTACTGCAGACCCAAGGCACAGCTCTGCTTATGAAACTGCTGCATCTTCTAGCACACGTCTATCTCAGAGCTCAGATTTCCACACACGGGCACTGAGAGTCTAAAGGCAACTCCACACTGTATTTCAAGGACGAGGTGGCAGTTAGGGCTCAAATTTTCTGTGCCCCAAAACAAACCATCAGGATGAAAATCTGCACTCAGACATAGCATTTAATCAACTTCCAGAGACTGGTAGGGCAGAAAAGCTAGATGTCTCCTGCCTTCCAGTGCCTGGACTGACTTTTTCCATGATATTGTATTAAACTTCCTTTCTGGACCTAGATCTTTACCAGTCCTTTGGAGTGCTTGCCTTAGCAGAATTAGCTATAGGGATATAAATCAGGAGTTCAGAGTAGTTATATAGAAAGAGTTTTCTAATTAGCTCTGTTCAGTTTTCATAGGATTTTGTAAACTTTGGCTCTTCTTTCATCCCAGACAGTTAAATTTCCCATGTGAATAAATCATTTCAAAGAAGCATAGCAACATAGAAATGTTATCTCAGGCGGGACTTTTGGAGGTCAGCTAGTCCAGCCTCCTGCTATACAGCAGAAGTGATTTCAAAGTCAGATCAGGGTTGCTCAGGGCATTTACCTGTCAAGCTTTTAAAATCTCCAATGATGGAGTTTCCACAAGCTTTCTTGGCATCTGCTCCGGGACTTAAGAACTTTTGTTATAAAGAAAAACGTTTTTATATCCAGCCCAAATATCTCTGGACGTAACCTGTTATACTCTTCTCACTCTGTGCCTCCGAGAATGGTCTGGTTTCCCTTCTCTATGACCCCTTCCTGAGCAATAGAAGGCAGTCAGATCTCCTCTTGACATTCTCTTCTGCAAATGAAGCAATCCCAGTTCCTTCTCCTTGTGTACTATATACTCCAGCAGCCAGCCACCTTGATGACCTCCTCTGAACTCGGTCCAGATTGTCCACGTCTCTTTCAGACTGGGTGGCCCTGAACACACTATTTCACTCTTCAGTGCCATGTATAGAGGAATAACCATATTCTTCATCCTACTGGCTATGCTTACACTGAAGCAGACCACCAGGAGTTCAGCCTCTGTTTCTGAAAGCTGGCATTGCTGACTCCTGTGCAGTTAGTGATTCACCAAGACCTCATGTCTGCAAATCTGCCTCTCAGCC
Source organism: Odontophorus gujanensis (assembly GCA_013399175.1). Taxonomy (NCBI): domain Eukaryota; kingdom Metazoa; phylum Chordata; class Aves; order Galliformes; family Odontophoridae; genus Odontophorus; species Odontophorus gujanensis. The sequence goes on along the minus strand of VXAB01006039.1, from coordinate 368,726 downwards.
AGTCCCTAGCATCTCTGAGGCAGAACTTCACTGTTGCTTTTGAGCTTCCCAAGTCTCCTGTTAGCCCATTTCTCTAACTTGTGAAGCTCCACATGAGCTGCAACCATACTCTTCAGCACATTGATGCCTCAAATTAATTTGGCTGTAGGCATGAATTTGCTGGTGGATCTCACCATTTAGGACAGTGATGGACATCATTCAGGACATGTTAAATGGTGCCAGCCCCCATACTACCAGTTTACTTCAATTAGACTTTCTTACATACCAGTACAATGCAACAAGATCTGAACATCTGTGGCTCTTTTCTAAATTCTTAGTTATGTAATTTTTTATCTTTTATTCTTGCTTTTGTTGTTTGACCTCTTCAGCTCTAGTTGGAAACACATGGAGGTGTTTTTGCCATCTTCATGCTTTCAAAAAAGCAAACTAAGATCTGCGTCGTGTTCAACAAAAACATCTGTTTAGCTGAAACACTGTAGTAACAGCAGTAGCGATAACGCTACTGAATGAGCTTGTAATTATTTCTTCAAGCTCTAAGTCTTAGATAAACTGTGCATGCCTAAGTACATTTCAGCGCTTTCCAAGAAAATAATAAAAAAATTCCTTTTTACTGAAATGGAAAATGAGGTATTTGTGGATGGAAAGGCGTTCAGCGAAGGTGGCTGACATGTTTCCAGAGGAAACGTTTTCATATAACATCTCACAATTCCTGTTCAGCTGCCTTATCTATCAAGATGACAGTAGCAGGGTCAACAGTACACTGCACTTCTTTTTGTATATTCCTAATCCACTCTGCAAACACACATAGATGTGCACGTACAAGTACGTACGCTCACACATGCACTCTCCCTTGTTCGTTCTCCCTCCCTGTGTTTTTTGTTTCCTGCAGTTGCTGTCATACACGCAGAAATGATTCATTTTCTCTGTTCAGAGCAAATCTACTTTCCACTTACTCTTGTGGCTGAATTCAAATCTTCAAATTTTGGATACACAGGGATTCTAAGCTCAGTTGCTTTTTTCCAGGTTTTTCCTGTTCTCAAGGGAAAAAATTTTCCTGCAAGCTATTCTTTTCAGCTTTTATAATAATAAGGCTTTTTAGTCAAAAGCCTAATGCTGCTTTCAGTTATTTATTTATTTTTAAGACTTTGTGTAAAATAAATTTTTCCTCTGCTTGCTTCTCCCCCACAAAGGATAAGAATTGTAGAAGTGCAGAAGTATTCTCAGCTGATATTGTTTTTATTTTTTGTTTCCTTTATTCAAAATCATTTACATTTGTAGACTTCAGCATCTTTATCACTCACATTTCAAAAACTCTTACTGCTGTCCCTAGACTCTCTGTGGGAGAGTTAAAAGCTATGAGAAACCCTATACCATTAGCAACAATGCAAACTCTTGTTTGCTGAACATTTAAGAGGGAGATTACTGAGGAGGAGGATGCTCTCAGTCATTTCTTTAGGTGTCCAAAGAATCAACAGCATTTCTCAGTGCAAGCTGTGTGATTTGTGCTCTGCACTTACTGAACATGCCAGGACAGTATGCAAAGCTTTGTTTTCATAGACTCATAGAACAACTTTGGTTGGAAGAGACCTCAGTGATCATTTAGTTCCACCACCTACTGTGGGCAGGATTGCTAATGTTTTTCCAATGGGCAGTGGTGTTTTTTCTTCCTGTCTATGTACCTAAATAATTTATTTTTGTTTTGTCCTCAGGAGCAGGTTTGAGATATTTGTCAATTCAGTAAAACCAACAAGATTTCTAGGCGATGGCTTCCAGAAATGGCTGTTGAGTGGTGACTGTGATTGTGTGTTTCAGAATCCTAGCAGCTGCCTTATCCCAGAGGATGTCTCTAGAGCAGGAGCATTCTGTGACCATGGCTTTTGCAACACTGAAGGAACAAACCTCCCACTCCTGCCTTCCCCTCATTTATGAGAGCTTCAAAATATGATATTTAAAAGCTGAGTGACGCCCAATTAACCCCAGTGAACTGGTTGTTATGAAGGTTTTAGTCTTCCAGATGGCTTTCACAATGGAAAAGATGGATGCTATTTTAGACTGAAAGATGAGACTTGCCATTGTACCTTTGAACTGAGTGTGGGCAGTGCAACCAAAAGGTCTGGAGCATCGGAAATGCTATCAGTTAAAAGCTAGCATGGAGCAACAAGTTTTGTAACCCCTCAAATCCTCCTGTCTTTTTTGACTCACTGTCGGCTTACAATGAGCCCTGACTGCTTGTGTGCATCCATGAGGTACAGGGAAATGTTACTGGTCTTCTAGTAAATGCACATCCATCAAACCACGAGTGCAGCACATAACCACACCAAAATACAAGCTGTTAAAAATGAAGTAAGCAATGTCACTATCTTGAAGTCATAGCAAAAAGTAGCACATTTAAAAACAAACAAGCAAAAAACAACTCACCAACCGCAACAACAAAAACAAAACCAGCTGCATTCAAGGAAGTTTACTGTTACAGCTGCTGCAGGTACATGTGTTACTGCTCTGTTTGACTTAAGTATGGGACTGTAGCAAATTGAAAGGAAAATTGCATTGGGTTATACCAAGTCAACCATAAAAATGCATTGTGTTTCCTTAAACGCATCCTTTTTCCCCATTTCAGCTGAATTGTACCACAGCAGTTCTCATGCTTTTGGCAGCTCTGTAGATGCATTATGCACTGACTTCTGAGAAGTGAGTTACCTTCGAGGCTCTGCCCTTAGGAATGCTGATCTGCTGCTGAACACTGAGACCCTCCAGGGTACTTCTAAGTGTTTGCCCTGAAGGTGGGAGACTAAAATGCAATAAATCCTTCTGGAAATGCAGGGCAAGTCTACCACTGTCAAAAGAGAGATTCAGCCAATGTAAAAGTATTAACCTGCTTGCCATATGTTTTGTGAGCGTATAAAGTAGTATCATTAGCCCTAATAAAACTGTCACAGTTACAACATTTGTGATTATCTATTACATATGGTATCCATTTAGGTGCGTTATGTAGAGGTGTGGGAGTGTTTACAAAAGAATTAACATATTACCAGCAGTGACGTCTACACTGAAAATCTTATATTTTCATTCCAGGCTTTCAGTTGCTTTTAACTTTGCAGTCTTTTCATGTTTTTTTATGCCTGAAGATTGATTCTGGAGACAGAAGTGAGAAAATGTTTCTTTTACCAAGCTCAGCCATTGGCAAAGAAATTGAAGGGAAAACATTCCTTTGTCCTATTTAAAACAGTTTTTTCCAACTTGTTCATCTATTTAGGAAATAAGAATTCTATGTAGTTATTTAAGGTTCAGATGAATCAACAGATAGGACTCCTCGCTGAAGGGTTGAATTCATTGTATCTATTCCACTAGGTGAGTACCTTTCAACAAATACCCTGCTTGAGACAAGAACCTAAGGAAAATTCTATCTGATATGTATAGAAAATATGGTGACCTGTACGTGGAAGGACAAGGGAGAAGTAAAAATGGAAAGGCAACAGCATAGAGCCATCCCTATTTTTTAGGCAGCACTGGTCAGCAGTTTTCCAATAAAAACTCCATGAAGTCAGAGTACCATGCAGAAACTCCCTGTGGAAATGCACTGGTTTTGTCAGATCTGCCATCATTGAAAATGTATCCCAGGACTGAGGCTAATTTTTTTCATTTCCAACCATCTGGAGTTGAAAAGCACCTGGAAAGCATTCACTATGTCCAGTAGTGAGACAGAAAAGAATTTTGCAAGACAGAAATTTGCTCAGAGACAAAGGGCAAGGTGGAGCTTTCTCTCATATGCCATAGATATACAGTCACCGACCATCCCCACTGCAGCAAGAACAAAATGAGAGGCAGAATCTGTAGCTGAGTGATTAGTATGAAATGAAATCCTCCAACTTCTTCAGGTACATGTAGAACAGGACCTTGGTCCCAGAAGTACAGGATCATAGAATATCCCAAATTGGAAGTATCACAGAATCAAGCATTTGGTTCATCAGACTTTCTTTTACTCTCCAGCTCCAGGAGGGGGAAAATTGAGATCATAATTCTCTAAAAGTATGAAAAGTATGTTGTCCCTTTGTTACCAATCTCTTCCATTTTCCAATGCTTTCTCATCATCTTCCTTTCAGCCTACTGCTTTCCTAATAGCGTAGCAGACTTCTTAACTCTGCTGAAGTAAGACCAGCTTCATGCCAGTGTTCTGTCGTGACCTCACTGCCATTTGCCCTACTCTTGCCTTCTGGTTGCGAGAGGTTAAGTTGTAACCAAATAACTGTGCCTTCATAGCGTCTCCAGTCAGCCCCTTTTGTTTCCTCTGAGCCTGCACAGCAGCCAGAAGAGTCATCTGAAAATCTTTTCTTAGTCCCATTAACTGGTGAGTGAGAAAGATCTATGCTTTGAAAATATCATTCCTTACTTTATGAATGCTGAGCTCTTTCAGAAACAGATGGAGGTTAGCTCTCCGGGATAAAAACAGCAATTTTGTGATGCTCAATATAACAATTCTTGGAAGAAACCTCCTTTCATATTTAAAATCATTTGCTATTTAAACAGTCTGGAACATTTAGAACCATCCAGCTGATGACAAACCACTTCTCTGGAAGTATTGCCTGCTTGTCAGGTGCCTGATCCCCAAATACATGTAGGAGAGTCCTGTGCAAAATTATATTAAATTTTACTCTTTTGCCAGAAATAAATAAATAAATAAATAAATAAATGCTAATCTAGTTTTAGGAGTTCTATTTAACTTTTGCTCCAGCTATAATATTGTCAATTTAAAAGGTAGGGGATTTTGGATCTCCTAAGAAATTGCATTGGATGAACCATGAAATCTAGAAATCCAAAGACTAAAATATTGGTTATATAAAATTTACTACTTTTCTTTTTCCTACTAGATGTCAGCTTTCTGAGTAGCTGACATGAGCAAAAGAGCAGCCTGATAATGCCATGAATGCTAGAACCAGGTTTAGGTTGTAATACCACATTTTCTTCAGTTGGTACTCATTATAGTCCATCATTCATGGAAGTCCGCAAAGTTTTCAGATTTATTTACCCCATTGTAAACTCCAGAGTAAATCTGTTACAAACATGATTATTTTGGATTTGTCCCACTGTCACCGAACAAAGGATTTTGCTTGCTGTCTATGTTGTTCCTGTAACAACAGCAAGGATTACTGTAACAAAATGATGGAGTACAGCGTTTCTGATTATGTTAATACCAAAACCAAAAGAAATCCTTCAATCTCACATGTACATAAGCAGTAGAACAAATTCGCTTGCACACACATCAAGCAGCAGTTTATTTCCTTTCTCTTCCAAACAGGTGTAGAAGGTAAGCTGATCCCACAAAATGACAGGGGAATCTTTAACGTCCTTCTCTGTTAGTCATATCTGCTATGGTGCTCTACTATTGTGATGATAGGTATATATAGGATAGGTTGTTTTTCACCACTTATTCAACATCAGAAACATTCTTAATATACTCAAAGAAATAAACCAGGGTGCTATTCCACCCAAAACATAATTAACTTGTAACTACATACTGCAGCTGAGCAAAATGCCCTTTTTGGGTCACTTTCTGTGAGAGGTGCTGTTCTCGTTCATTGCTTATCAATGAACAAGCTTTAAGCTTGCCTACTCAACTACCTCAGCTAGCAGAGTTTAGTTTAGCCAGGATTTTAACACAGTTTACCACTTCTGGGACATTACATTCCCCATCACAGTCACCAGTCTTTGCACAAGCAATTACAAACATGTCAGACAAGGATCTGATCATTTGTTCTGCAGGAAGCTGTACTTCATACACAACTCCTGTGTACAAACGTGATAAAATTAAATTAAATGAAACCCTCCAGTTAAATTTCAATACAGCTTGTCTTGGCTTTATACTTTCATTCCCCCCCAACTCCCCCCAAAGGAACGATGCTTCCAGCAAGTATGTTTCAATAAGTAAAAGGATTAGCATCTTCTAAGATTTCCATTCTTTTTATCCACCACCTTTTCCTAAATTGCTAATGCTTCTTCAACTATTAAAGCTGCAATAACTTCTGTAAATCCACTTTCTGATTATATGAGTTAAGCTGTGCATTTGGGACCAAAAAAAAAAAGAAGAAACTGAGTGAGTTATGTCACAAATTGCCTTTAGTGCTTCAAAAGTAGACTATCAACTACACAGGCACATTGTTCAGGATTGTTCCAGCATTCAAATATAGAATTATGTGGCCTTTACAGAGGTAAATGAATTACAATCTTTTTGCAGGCAAGATAAGGTTTGTATGTGGGAGTAGCGCTTTTTATTAGGCCAACAACCATAGCTGGATAAAGTAGACAGGATGAACTCATATGCAAGGGTTATTATCTCCTTTTTCCTACTGTATCAGTTTTTCCAGTAAAGACCTGCAAATTCTAGCTTGTTTCTGTCTTTTGACCAACACCATTAGAACCACAATAACACAAGGCTTTAAAACACAAACAGCAAAATAAGAAAAACAAGATTAAGAGCAAGAGTACCTCAGTTTACAGTGTTTTTGAGTTTTCCTCAACTTCAGACTCCAACAAGGTCATAGCATTCCTCCTTCATTTCTTCTACCATGCTCTGCTCTTCTTCCTACTCTCTCATTTTCTTGTCTCCGTCTCCTTGTTGCAGCTGACTGCTTTCCCACATTAGTATGTTGGCTGATATGTCTTTAAAAATACCCTGGATTTTTTTTTTATCCCTACAAACATCTTCTGATTTCTCCTACATATATTTCAATTCTTGTCTCAGAAGTATAGAAAGCAAAACAAAATTAAAGTGAGATGGTATAATTAGGCCACAATTTCATTAATAAAGCCCACCTGGGAACAGCTTTTAATAACTTGTGCAGGAGAAGGCAAGGTTCCTTCTCTAATTGTTTTCACCTGCAGGAAAGCTGGCTCTTCTTTCCTTACTGCCACATACCTGCCCTTAAGGGATCTTCTCCCTTCTTTGTTCCTTTCTCCATGATGGCTCATTTGCCTCATACTTGGGCTTTCCTGCCTGCTGAGGGCTGATGGCCTAGGAGAAGAAGATCATTTCCTTACAGGGATACAGGCAGAGCTTGGTTCCCTGCTGGACTCAGCTGATTTGGCTTTATCAGGAAGGTGTCAACTACCTTGTCAGGTAGTGTCTGAAGTGGTTTTCTGTCACCTGGTGAAATAGGCTAGCTGAAATACACCCTTTTTAGTGACCCCTTCTGAGAAAGGCAGAAGAAATCACCCTATCTCTATTAATCTGGTGATGGGGTAAAATTGCCTGAGTTCTCAAAATGTGGTAATGATTGCAGTAGGCTAAAGACCCATCTGTATACATGTTGCAGTGTAATTTAGCCATGAGGAGGCCTTCACATCTTTACTTTTTTTTTATGTTGCTTGTAGTTGTTTTTTTTTTTTATCAGACTAGTATGAACTGGGCTGCCGTGCTTTCATGAAGCTTGGGGTAGGGCTTAACATTAGGTTGGGCCCTGGCTGCTCCTAGCTGTCTGCATGGGGTCTGCAATCATCCTTTGCCATGTGTACCTTGCTGTGCTCATAGAACATCAAGGTATCACAGCATTATTTGAAGTGGAAGGGGACCCTTAAAGGCCATCTCGTCCAACTCCCTGTAATCAACAGGGACACCTACAGCTAGAACAGATTGTTCAAGTACCCATCCAGCCTGACCCTGGATGTCTCCAGGGCTGGAGCACCCACTGCATCTCTGAGCAACACATTCCAGTGCCTTATCTCCCTTATAAAATCAATAATAATCAAACAATAAAAAAACTTCCTCCTTACATACAGTCTAAACTTCCTCTCTCTTAGTTTGAAACCATGTCACCTTGCCCCTTCAGAATAGGCCCAGCTAAAGAGACAGTCTCCTTTTTCCCCAGGAAGGAGCTCAAAACCCAAGAGACTGCTTCCTCCTTAGTCAGAAAGGTATGGTTTCAGCAGCCAATGTGCCAGATCCTTATTCCTGAAAAAGAAATATCACAACAAACCCCATGACAACATGAGACTGCTGGAGCTACTGAGAGAAGGAAAGGCTGTCTAGGTTTGTAAAGGTGCTCTTTCCTAGCTGGAATTGCACTGTTCCACTGTCTGTGCAAACAAAGCCAGAAAGCTTGCAAATGAAGCAGAGGGCAGAGAAAGGGAACGATGCCAGTGGAAGCAGTATGGCCAAGGTTGTGTAGGCGGCCAGTGGCAGAGAGAGCACTAGTACCCTCAGCCTCCTAATTCCCATTTCTTTCCCCTTCTCATCTGAAACTATTTTATTTCAGTCACACGCTATTTGCTGGTCACTGTGGGTCAAATTGGACCAGAACATTTCAATGAAAAACAATCATTTTTATGTTCCAAGTTGCACAGTGAACAATCCTGAGCTGAGGTTCTTAGGTAATACATAGCTGTTAGACAGAATGAAAGTTTGCTGTAAGTGATTGCTGTTGAAATGCAAGAGTGAAAGATGACTTTGGAGAGCCTCAGGAGTAGCTCAGGTAATGTGTGTCCTCCCACAGATAGAACAAGGAAATTACATAGGGACAAGGCAAAAAACATAACTGTTTTATATTAGGCTCTGTCCTCCACTTGTTAGGGTTCTTGCCTTCACTCTTGTCAAACCGTAAATAAGTTTTTCCTCTTTGTTCTGTAATTACAATATTGTTTTGGGGAAATAATGTAAGAGAGGCTGAAAAAAAAAAACCTACAAGTCCACCTAGGACTCCTTGTTTAATTCCTAATATGTCTCTAATATATAGGTTCCTAATAGTAAAATACTGTACAACTATATAAAACGCATTATTGTGGTCTTTCAAGACTGAAAACAAGATTTAATTGAACATCTATCCTGGAACATTCTTTTGTACTCTGATATCACATGACATGTAAAAATGTCAGGTTGCTATTTCAACAGCAAGATGATGTTTCATTCAAGCTATGAGTGTTTTCCTCACTGTATATATTCCACGGTCTGTAAAAAACTGGCACAATCATAAAACTATCAAAATGATAAATGGATTGTGATAATTGGTATTAAAGAATATTTATGCTGGACTGACTAAGTTAAAAACTTTAATTGTCCAGAGACACTTGGGCAATGATATCTAGAGAGTCCTATTAGCACTGAATTGATGTAGATTATCCTTGCAGTTGATGGCAGTGCCATACAGTGAAGAAAGATGCAATACAGCACGTATCAAGAGAAAAATTCCTGCCTTAGATTTATGATACTGAGAGGTGCAAACCACAGTGCATTCTGCATGGTCTGAATTACAGATCTCTATTTAGCTGGACAGCACAGACCCGCTGTTACAATTATGTCTACAATTACAGCGCTCTAGAGTGTGCATTGCATTGTAATGCAGTTATTTACTTTGCTTTCTGCTGTACCTTTTTGCTTAAGGCAATAATAGATCAGCACGCATATGAAGGTCTGAGGAAGTTGTTGTGCCTCATTACTTGAGAGCTCTGTCCTGAAGACTGATGCAGTGAAACTCAGAGAAGTTTCTTCCTCCAATTATTCAATGGTAACTTGTGTGCCAACCCAGAGTATTTCTTTCAGCAGAACCTGTTTTTTGTTCAGTAAAGAGCTCTGTGCCACTTCTATGCATTATTCTGGAATCTTCAACCAAATTTGGGAGCAGCTAGATGTAACCTATGCCTAGCAACAGAGCAAATTGCATCTCTCTTACAAAGACTGGGCAGTGTGGTTGCCTGGGACCCTGCTGCCTTTACTTGCAGGTTTGCAATCTGAATTTCTGCAGGCACGGTTTATAAATAAAGGCTCATGTGTCCATTTGAAGCCTTTTGTCTCTGTCCTCCCCTCAGATCTGCTCAGCAGTTGTGGCCAAGGAGGGACCATGAGTGACAAAATTTCCAATGCATTTCTGCAACCTTTGCAGGGGAGACTTTTCAAAAGCAGAAAACATGCCCCACTCTTATTGAAAAGACATGGATAAAAGGCCTCTGTATCCTCTTATTACTTTAGCAAATTCTACATAGAAATTCACTTCTGCCAAACTGAAGATATTTCTTTAAAAATGACCTGCAGCATGCCAAGTCAACACACACTGAGAAGTACAGGGCTCTGAGGACAGATGCTTGTTCACCATTTCCTACACTGTTTCTCCTAGCATCTCAACATTTGAAAGCCACTGCTTACCTGTGGACTTTGTCTAGAATTATTTGTTCACCTTGGTTGCACTGACTTGACTTCTGCTTTCCGCTTGTGTTGGGAAGGAGGCTGGACTTCCCAGGTTTGCTGCTCCAGCACCCACCATTGTGAGTGACATCTCAAATGAGGAAGTAACACGTATGTTATTCTGGCTTGCCAAATTCCTTCATTGAGTCCATCCAGCCCTGTCACTACAGAAAATGTGTTTAGTGAAATTTTGCTAAAATATAATAAGGAAGTTTTATTTTAATGTTACTTTATTCAAAGTTAATGTCTCATTAACTCTGATCTAAAGCAGTCATACACTTGTTTCCTTAATATTACTTATATTTGACAGAAAGCAGCTGCAGGATACCTCCTCAAGTCCACTGATGCTTATCATCTCTGTTAGGACTATTAATTCACTGCAGTATACTTTAATGTACTATAACATTTAGAAATGGCATTTGGATGTGGAGTAATATTATTTTGCACAGTTAACCTCTGATTCCCTTCCATATAAGTCCATTCTAAAGAAATATCAGTTATGCTACGTTATTTTCAAATTACATTGGGTTTTGTGCCTTTTTCCTAATAGGTTGCCCTTTCCTTAGAGAAAAGTAACACACATTGAATTGTAATAACGCTTTATTGTCCTTGCCACACAATGCTATAAATCACAGAGATAAAAGGAGATGAACTCATTCCCCAGGCTGAGATCAGAAAGCTCCTGCCCACAGTCCTTAAATTCAGTTCTGGATCCATATCCTACTTTTGAAAACAACTAAGTAAGGCGAAATAAAGGAAACCTTTCCACTTGAAGAAGAAAACTAAAAAAATCCTAAATAATTCCAATATTAAATCTGTACTGAGATCCATTTTTATTTTTTTTTCAATTTACTATCCTAATCTAGAACTAGATAATTTGGATTTTTTTTTCATTGGAAAAATGGGAACAAGAGGGCTCTGTTACAGTAATGCAGAGAAAAGTTACTGAAGATGGCTTGATTGATAACTTCACCCTATTTCTGGAACTGGCACTTTTCAAGAGACATAGAGAACTGAAGAAATATGGAATTAATCCAAAATCTTGGGGAAACATGCTTTTGATTTCATGAGAATAGAAATGTGTCACTAGAAGGACAAGCTCCGTAGCGCAATTGTGGAGGCCAGCACTGAAATTTCAGAACATTTCAGATGAGGAACATAGTATTTTAGGTTGCTCAAGATATAGTGGGTGAAATTTCAGTCACATTTATTAGAGTCACTTGTGAAATGTAACAAGACTGAGTTGCATGCTGAGGTAGCAGATCTCATTGATCTGTCCTTCTGGAGGAGTGAATAAGAAAAATTTGCTTATCAGATCTGTTTGGTGATTTACTGCTTTGCTGATCTAGTCTGTTAAAATGCATGGAACTCTTGGTAAGAGGTAGGAATTTCATTTTTAACTTCAATTTTAGTGTTTCTTTGGAGGTCCTCCTCAGAGGGAGGCTCCATAAGGCTTTGCAAAGAACAGCTAAAATTCTGCTACTTACAGGCATTTTTAAGGGACCGTAACTTACCTTTGTTATTATCTCAATTATAAAAATGAATCTTAGATAAATATTTGGCCCAGTCTGTTTTTCCAGTGTTTTATATCTCTAAAAGGAGTGTATTAGGCTCATCCAAATTATGATTTCTGCTGTTTCCTGCATAACCTCAACTAAAGACTATCAGAGCTGTATGCGTGCGTTTTCTAGCAGACTTTTGGCCCAAGGGCTTAGAACTCCTAATATTTACAAAACATATTATGTACAATTTGCTGACACAAATATATAGCTTTAATACTGCAAGGCTTTAAAAAATTTATACTCATGCCTAGATACAAGATAACAGTGGAAGTGAAATGAGTAAAATTTTCCTTTCACGTGGCCTGGTTTGTGATAGAGCGATGCAATTCAGCACATTTACTCTCATCTGTGTATCTCATTGCATTGACTTTCTTCCAGAGTCATGAAGGTTTTCATGAGAGCATACTTCTAATCCCCTGCTTCTTGCTGGATTTTCTAATCTTGGACTATTATGTTCAATCGCATATGAACACATTTCTCTGGCATTTGAGCTACACAAAATCTTTTGTGTGAGGTTCCAAACAAGCTTTAATGTGCCGCCAAGTTTGTTCAGTTTATTCAGTATTTCCAAATGGGGAAAAATAAGTCCACAAGGCAGAGAAGAATTGTTCCAAGACCAGTGTTTGTATCAAAGGAAGAGGTTCAAAAATATTGACTAAGTTCCCCCCTCAGCTATACCTGGGAGAACATTTGAATTTGCATCCTGTAACCAAAAATCTGAGCTAATGAATTCAACCATGATTAAGAAAGCTGTCGAAGGATTAGGTTTTACACAGCACAGATGTGAAGTGCTACACAAAGGCAAGGTTAAAAGAGATGAGTAGGATGGGCAATGCAGGAGGATGCGATCCAGCAGGAGGGGATGGATGTTGGATGGCTGCCAAGCCTCTCACGCTAACAGGAAAACTCAGGGAAGATCAAATATCCTTTAACATAGTGACTAGCAGGCTGGAGCTCACAGCACTATAAATGCCCATCACCTGCCTGTTGGTATGTTTTCAACCCTCTACACTTTGTACAAAAGCAACTGTGGGCAAGTTCCCACGTGGGCTCACTCTGGTTCCACACACCTGTTGCTTGCATGGGGACATGGCAGATTGGTGCTCCACGCAGCTCTGGGAGAGGAGTCTCAGGGTTGCTCCTGAGGTTCAGTCTTGTAAGTCGGTCTTGGGCGACCAAGGAAAGATACGGAAGGTGTTGACTTCTGCTGCTTTATGCAGGAATCTGTTCCAGCACAGCTCAGGTGTTGCCTGCTGCTGAATTACATGGACAGTTTTTCACTCTGATGCAAATAATGAGACACTGTGCAAGATGGCAACAAGGGAAAAATCCAACTCCCTTGGGGTTTCAGTACCTACTCTAAAAAAGCAACATAAACCACACAGACATAGGGGCGTAATGAGGGAAAATTTCCTAACAGATGGATAATGTGAATTTGGAGTAATTTTATCCATGCAACATGCTAACACTCTTTTTTCCTTCAGATTCATCCACAGAAATAAAAGAATAAAGAAGACTGTCATCTTTTTATTCCCTAAAACTCTCTTTATGTGAGATTTTTTTTCAGGATTCATTAGAGCTACTTTTCTCTCCTATTTATCTCCCTCCTGGCACCCCTTTTATCACCCACTCTACCCACCTATCTAGCTTTTCACATTGCTCTTCCATTTTCATGCTTCCCCTCTTGCCATGGCTTTGGCTATCAGTTTTGAAGGGCCTGGAGTACCTCCCTAGGGCCAGCTTCTGAAGAGTGAGGTCCAGTGCTTCAGGAAGGTGATGTACCAGTAGTTTTAGGCTTGACTGAAAAATCAGCAGATAATATAAACAGAGTGAGATTTGTCCTTTTCACCCCTACACACATGGTTCAGGAGTTGAACTTTTAGCGGTAATGCAGCATTTTGTGCATGTGTAGAGGGAAAGAGACTTTATCTTCAGACACGTTAAGCTAGACAGAAGGAATAAACACATTACTTTTATACAGTTTACTGCAAAAAAAACAAAAGAAAACAAAACAAAAAAACTAACATGCTCACATAAAAGAAAAAAACAAACACACACTCACCAAAAAAAAAAAAA
>VXAB01006039.1:206523-345295 GCA_013399175.1 Odontophorus gujanensis | reverse complement strand
AATAGTATTCTTCCTTTTACTGTAGCTTGCTTCAATAAACCAGGTCCTGACCTATCTCACAGTCAAACTGTGGCACTGGCAGCTACCTAATCACTCACTAAATGTCTGCAAATCATTTGGTGTGCTAGAGATGATTTGCAGTAGTTTGCAGACTCCAAGTTAGTGTGCCTTACTTGAGAAAATAAGGTCCTTGTTGCCATAGTTTTGCTACCTCTTTTAAGATCGTTGTGATTTGCAATTTCCCTGCACCTCAAAGAGCCAAGTAAAATGCAAACTAACATCTACTAGGTTTTTGTATCATCCGGGCTCTGAAATTTCTTGAGGGCAGGGGGAAGGAGATTCTCTGTGTTACCTGTATTTGCAAGAGAGAATGTAGGGAGGTATTAAAGACAAACACTGATCTCCTATAGATACAGTTTGGGGTGAAGACTCTGTTCCTATGGCTGGAAAATCTACTGAATTCCCAGAGAAAACCACCAGAAGCATGAGATTTTCATGCCCTGTCCTCATTCTCTAGTAGGGACCAGTATCTATTTCCCTGCTCTTTTATCTAGGCTCTACAATATTATACACATGGCTTCCACAGGCCACACAGTAACATAAACTTTGGGGGCTGCTGCTTTTGTTTGAAGCCATATATTCCCACTAACTCTAATCAGAAATACACCGGCTATCAAAGACAGAATATTCCCTTCCCTGTCCAACAGACTGGTTTACTGTAGGAAAACTACATGCACAAGCAAATCTCCCAGACATGTCAGACTTGGAACAGAGCTATGAATTCTCTTAACAGTCAGAGATACAACATTAATAACCACAACCATAAAACAAATCTAAAAACTGCAGCATCATAATAAAAAAAAAGATATTTATAGAAGAAATGCGTGAGATGCAATAGTAAAAGAGCCTCCCTTCAGATCATCAATTCATGAGTTCTGTGAGCAGGCTTCCAAATGATAAAATAAAGCACATCATCTATTCAAAATCTCTAACTTTCCTCTTGCGTTCCGTAAAGGTGAACTGCGGTGAATGTATAAATTTTAGTACGTTGTAACTTGTGTATCTTTTACTACCACAGGAAGTGAATTTCACAGTATTTATTGGAAATCATTATCTTCCTGTGCTTTTTAAAATTTAATTTAAAATTTGTCACAGCAGCAGCAAGGCTGCTGCAGTCTAATGCTGGTAATAGAGTGATACTCTCTGAAAGAACTGTATAGGAAGATGTGTCGTGATTTGCCAATGACAGAGTCTGTAATGACATTTGCTTATCAAAGCTCAATAGAACTTGGAAAATAAAATCACACACTTGTACCTTAAAAGGGCTCCTGTGCAAGGATTGTGACCAACAGCAGATGAGCACTAGGTGTTCTAAGCAGCTGCATCAAAAAAACAAACCTCCTTGGAAGAAAAGTACCCTGGCCTATCTCCAGTCCTCATTGGTTCATTCACTCTTTAATTCTTTTTAATAATTTAATTTGGGACTCTGAGAGCAGATATAACCACTTGCTCAATTACAGGGTATTTCACATGTACCGTGAAGACTGAAGAGGCAAGCAGGTGAAAATCAGACTCCTGCCTTTATTCTAATCAAGGTATTTTTCAGAAGAACAAGTATGTTTTGTTGCTGTTTGAAAATATTCCTGGATGCAAAACTCACTTGACATTTTTCACCACATTCAAAACCATATGATTAACAATATATAAGGGCTGGGAAAATCCAGCCTTTATTGTAGGAACTGTGTTGAGCACACATAGGGTCATAATTGTAAAATATTTTTAAGCTGAGGATATAATTAATAAATGAAAACTATAAAGGAAATGGAGAGGTAGTCAAGTCCCCATGAAATACGCTTGTCTGCCTTTGTGGGTACACGTATGCGTTCATCAGTTTCATTGTATGTGGATAAACGAATATTAAGTGCTTCCATCTGACCAATTGATTTGTGATAGGTGTGGTGATAGAGATTATTAATAAAAGTGGAAAATTACTTTCATTCCATCCTGAGGAGTGGTAAGGTTTTTTTTCTTTTAACTGCTTTCAAGTGATCCCATGCTGATTCAAATAAATGGAATTTCACCATGACTTCCATGAAGTTCCTTGTCAGAGTCTCACTTTCTGACAAGCAGTATTGTGTATGACTTGCTTTTTTTAAATTTTTTTTATTTTTATTTTTTTTTTATGACATCAGTTCTACTTCCTACGGACTGCCTCCATTTTTTGGGTTAAGTTCACCCTGTAATTGATTATTACCTCATACAGGCTTAAAGAAAAGCCTTGGAACCAAATACCCCTGTGTTCACACTGCTTTCAGAGCAAAGTTTAGGATGCTGGGCCTCTGACTAACTGTAAAGAATGTTAAGGAAAAGCCAAGAAAGGAATTCTATTGAACACATGGAAACTTCGAAAACAGCAACATATGTTGCAAATGTAACTGCTAAATACCCACCAAGAAATCCTTTGTCTATATCCATTAACCTTTAATCCAGAGATACCCCTATAAATGAGCCCCTAAATAACCTTTTAATAACAATCATACTCTAAAGAATCGTCTCCACCATTTCTAATCCAGTGAGGGCTTCCTCAGTGTTTGTTCCTAAAGCAGCAGGAGCACTGAGAAGTGGTACAAAAATGCATGCACAACTGTTTAGATTCCTAAAATCTTTAAGCACTAAGGACACCACAACTAACAAGTTATTGCATTCTTTCTCAGTCCCAGGCAGACAGGGCCTAGTGTGATCAAATTCAGACAACTAGATAGTACGTATGTATCAATGCAGAAGGATCACAGCCTATGTTCTTCTCTAAGAAGTCTAAAAGACAAGCAAGATCTACCAGCATTTTGTTGGTTTAGTTGTATGGAGGAAGACAAGGATTAGGCAGCCAACAGAGGAAATCAGAATTTATCATTTGATATTTCATAAACTATTCTGTAACAGCATGCAAAAATGTTAAACACAGAAAAGTTCATGTGACACTTCCTTGCAGTTTTCCTATGAGAAATCCAACTCAGCAGGGACTAAAACCTGACACCTTTAGATCCCCCAAGTATCAGTTCCCTCTACTATGATAAAAAAAAGAGCTCAGGCAGCTAATGGGGCTAGAAAACATTGTCATTTTTCAAACATCAGGACACAAGGAGGACCAGATCATAACAAACTCCCCTAGTTTTTAATGAGAACAGTAACGGTGTGAACCCATGCATGCCTTGTGCAGTGTATTTCTTCAGGGCTCCATCAGCTCTTTGCTTCCTTTGCTTTATTTTAACATTACAATTTTGTGAGCAAGTGCTCAGATGTAAAGATAAAAGGCTAGTACAGGCCTTTGTTTTTGACACTGAAACACTGATAGGAGCTGTGGACTCTGTAACCTGTACCACATGTATTTCACTACAGAAAGGTATAGGCTTTCCTTTAATTGAGAACGATGGCACAGCCTCCACGTAAGTGTCCTAAGAATTTCACTAAACACTTAAAATGCCTAAAACTCTATGTAGGGCTCTGTTTGAGTTTGGTTTTTGTTGACTGTGATGATAGAGAAAGCACACAAAGGCTTTTTTGGAGATGAGTTCAAAGAAGAGAAGTTATTTCATGGTTTGAACATTTATTTCTGTGTATGTATTTTAATCATATTTCAACTTTCTTCTTAAAAAAACACACTATTTCTTTCAGGCAAAAACTGGAACTTCTTCAAGAGGGAAAAATGATAAAACAATTAATTTCTTAAAATAACACTTCCATTTCAAGAAATAAGATAGCCTAAAGCCAGCTATCTGCTGCCTTGTTTGATGTGTGGCTGCCTGCCCCATTCTTTACAGACAGGATGTAAACTGGCTTCCAGTGAGACTTCCACAGAGAGGATTATAGAGAAAGCATGGAGACATTTTCAGAAGTGAAGTTGGCTGCAGGATGTTCAGGCTTCCAGATCATGTGGGAAAAGATGCTTGTGCTGCAGTTGCTAGCTTCATCTTATTCAAAGAATCGTAGAATCGCCAAGGTTTGATAAGACGTCCAAGATCACCCAATACAATCGTCCACCAACCACCGATATTTCCCCAGTAAACCGTGTCCCTTAGCACAACATCTAAATATTTCTTGAACGCATTCAGGGATGGTGACTCCATCATCTTTGTGGGTATCCTGTTCCAGAAACTGACTGCTCTTTCAGAGAAGAAATTCTTCCTTACATCCAACCTGAATCTTCCCTGGCACAACTTGAGCCCGTTCCCTCTCATCCTATTGCTAGTTACACAGGTGAAGAGGCCAAGCCCCATCTCACCACAATCTCCATTCAGGTAGTTGCAGGGAGCAATAAGGTCTCCCCTGAGCCTTCTGTTCTCCAAGCTGAATGCTCCCAGATCCCTCAGCTACTCCCCATCAGACCTGTGCTCCAAACCCCTCGCAGATTCGTTGCCCTTCTCTGGACACACTCCAGGGCCTCAATGTCTCCTTTTTAGTGGGGGGCTCAAAACTGAACACAATACTCAAGATGTGGCCACAACAAAGCTGAATACAGAAGGATGATCACATCCCTGCTCTTGCAGGATGCATTATTTCTGACACAGGCCAGGATACCATTGGTCTTCTTGGCCACCTGTGCACACTGCTGGCTCATGTTAAGCCAAGTGTCAACCAACGCCTCAGGTCCATTTCTTCCACACAGTCCATTCTTGACAAAGAACCCCAAAAATGAAGTGACTGCTTTGTGAGATCATGTTCTTTGTTTTGTTCAGCACAGAGCAGAGGAGCTGAGGGGAGGCCTGATGGCGGCTGCAGCTCTCACAGGGAGCGGAGGGGCAGCGCTGAGCTCTGCTCTGTGTGACAGCGACAGGGCCCGAGGGAACGGCATGGAGCTGTGTCAGGGGAGGGGCGGCTGGGGGTTAGGGACAGTGCTGCACCACAGGGCAGTGGGCATGGGATGGGCTGCACAGGGCAGTAGTCGTAGCCCCAGGTGCCTGAGTTCATGCATCATCTGGATACCACTCTCAGACATAGGGTTTGAATATTAGGTGGTCCTGAGTGGAGCCAAGAGTTGGATTAGATGATCCTTGTGGGTCCCTTCCAACTCAGAATATCCAAGGGTTCTATGGTTGCTTTCAGTATGCATCACTCAGCTTCTCAGTATGACATTCAACCTATCTGGAGAGCCAGCCCACAGCCAATCCTGCAGACAGCATGTGGGCTGCTCTTGGGGTCTTCTGTCAGGTGGACAGGATGGGGCGCATCACTATTCTAGCCCCTCTGGAAGCTCTGCTTTAAAAGCGGGATGGATTCAACCTGTAACTCATATTCAGGGAAATGGAAGGAACATGAAATGAAATTAGCAAAAATGTTTGTCTTACTTTACTGAGAGAACACTAACAATTTGTCCATTCTAAATGGACTGTCTAGTTTTCTTCGTTGGCTAACTGAACATCATGCTCCAAATGGTAAATTAGAAATGGCAAATCTGATCTCTGCTGAGGATTACTTCAAAAATCTCCAACAGAGTGGCTGTGGCTTTTACTGTCTATTTATGTTGAATTCATTTTAGCCTGTGGGAAAAGAAGCTCTGTGTCTGTTGTTTGGATCTAGGGATCTGCCAATTGCCGAAGAAGAGAATCAGAGTCCTGAAATCAGTGCTAGGAAAAAAGGAAAAATAAATGTCAGGGATTTACTGGAACCTCAGCCTGAGCAACAAAGGAACAGAGCAAAAAAACTCCATCTCAAAACAACACAGTAACAACAATGCAGGGAAAACAACAACAAAAAAAAGAACATCATCCAAATCTTATTATGTTTTGTCCCTACCCCTCAAAAAGTAAGAAGAATCAATTTCAAAATTCATCTTTCATGGAAATTAGGCAGCAGACCCCTGAGAGCTGGCCTGGGAGGCTACTGGGACTATAGTGATCATTAATTATCTACAGTTAGAGCTTGCCAGAGTAAA
Organism: Odontophorus gujanensis; assembly: GCA_013399175.1. Lineage (NCBI taxonomy): Eukaryota > Metazoa > Chordata > Aves > Galliformes > Odontophoridae > Odontophorus > Odontophorus gujanensis. The sequence continues at coordinate 339,366 of VXAB01006039.1, read as the reverse complement.
ACTGCACTAACATAAGTGTGACAACAAGCAGCAGCTAACCTTTTATAGTGCTTGGCTCTTGAATCATTTTCTCCTACTTTCCAACGTTTTGTTTCCATTTTGGTGTTAGTCTTAATGAATCCATAAATACTGCAGCTAAGCTGTGACTCTAAGGAGTTTTACTGAATTATGCAATATTTTTAACCAAGTTATCAAATTCATTCCCAAAAGTTTACACAGTTACTCTGAGAAAAGTTTACTCAGAGATTTAAAATAAATTTCTATTGCAAAATGTACTACAGTGTTGACTATCGTTTTTGTAGCAATACAAAACGTGAAAGACCCTCTAGCAGTTTTAGACTAGGCTAACATTACTAGGAGCATTGCTAGGAGAACTATGACAGAAGAGGGTAACTGCCATTGTTTGCTTAAAGCAATTTCAAAACCAAGCTAAAAATAATTAATTCAACAATATCAAAGCAGTGCCATGAACTATCTTTTGTGACTTTGAATTGTAAATACCATAATGGATTTTTCAGTGAGCATGGCACTCTAAATATCCTAGAAACAAAAGCAGATGTTTTTGTTGTTTCTTTTCATACGATTGTGTTCAACTCATTTGCATTCTCTTGTCTAATCAAGTAGCCCAAAAGATGCATCCCAACACATAAAAATCTTATTTGTTTGCTGGAAAAGAAAAAACATATTTGTTTACATACATAAGAAGATATATATGGATATATAAGGACATGATTTTCTTAGGAACACTCTCCTTATACAGACTGTTACAGAACCTGAGTAGCCCTGTATAATATGAAGAATGTGATGTTGTTTATTTGTCCTTCAGAGCGTTGGATAAACGTATTAAACTGGACTTCAGCATCCTCCTTAATAGTATTCCTGTTGCTAGGAGACAGTTATCAGAACCCCATAAGCCCTGTCTTTGGGACTGCTTTCATACTTTAACCAGATCCCCTGCTCTGACATCCTTGAAATTGTGTTTCCATTTTTCAGTGTCTTTTCTGCTATTTTTCTCCATTTGTTTTTTGCTTACAAAATCCAATTTTGCAAATGAGTAGATACATATCATGTAACTAACCATCTGTGTAAAATGGAGCTCTCTTTCAAAATGTGTCCTCTTGGTATATACCAAAGGTATTTCAGGAATAGTTTTTCCTCCTTGCCATTGGTCCTGGGATAAATGTATGTGTGGATAGGACTGCTCGTGGAGGACTGCCACATTCTTAAAATTTACTGAAATGTTTGTATTTCCGTTTGAAATAAAATGCTTTTTTTTCCCTTCACTGGTCAGGTATTTATTTCACCTCACTTACTGCAAGATTATGCTTAATCGGAAGCATTGTGGTTTAATTTGATGCTCTTTTAGATGATTCACTCTGCATATGAAACTTCCCATGGATTTACTAGAAGGAAAGGGCACTGGGTTCTCCTGCTTATCAAGCTTATAAATAGATTGCACAGTTTATCTTTCAAAAATCCTAGCAAAGCCAAAATGATAATTATAGCCATATAATTATTAAAATGTGTTCCTAGCTGAGCTTGTTATCATCTCTCAAGAATCCATGAAGGAACGGATGCAGTGGATTTGATGACAGGGTCTTTTTAGTGCTTCTTGTTTTACAAAGCACAAGAAAGGAGGTGGTGAAAAGGTCGCAGAAGGTGGCGAAAAGGATGAATTCAGCATTCTGCGATAGAAGGCACTCTTTAGCATCCTCCAAGGATGTTTCTAAAAAGGAAGTTTGAGACACAAAACAACCCAAAGCTTCTAGACCTACCCTATTTAACCTTTTACATATCCCTGATTCAACACAATCTACAGATACACATTGGCAGGACACTTTCCCCTCAGTGTATCAAACTTCTGACCTTGCAGTTGTTGTAAGTCAATCACAACGACACGTCCTGCTGTACCATGTTATAAATAAAGGTAACTTGCTCACCAAATGCCAAAGAGCTACCGGGACTCCACAGCCTGATCCTGCAGTTCTCACATGGGCAAAATTGCCACTGAGCTAAGACTTTATTTATACTACTGATGGTCTCAGCTCCCTTTTATTCACAGTGGTATAAATCAGGAGTCACTCAAATTAAATCATGGATTTAGACAGAAAATCGAGTGCGAATGGAGAGCCAAAGGAAAAATTCCTGTATGCAGTAATTCTTCTGACTTCAGTGCAATCCTTGAAAACTCTCTGAGAACAGTTTGTCCCCCAGCTACCTGAAACCACTGGGAATATTGCCTCTGTGGAAAGTGGAACTTCAGTGCCACAGGAACTATTTTCTGAATAATTGTCAGTCCTCATTTCTTACATTGCCCTCTTATGCTGTAGCCAGTCTGTGTGCTCTTTCTTTTGCTTCTTGCAGTTCTGCAGGGTATTGCAGAGGGTCTCACTTAAACTTGCCACTTTTCAAATGAAAATTTAACTACAAAAAAAAAAAAAAAAAGACAAGTTGTAGATGGAGACAGCTTGCTAAGAGTAGTTGCTGCAGGACTCATCCTTTTGTCCTTAAAGAAGGATCCTGATTTTCTCATTGCTAGTTATGGGCCCCACATTAACCATTATTCGGGAGCTAAAATGCTTGATTTATGTCACTAATAAGTGATACAAAATTTGTGTTGCTGCCAGTGCAAGCCACAGAGAATGCACAACGTGAAAAAATATACATGTACTGTAGATCACAGTGGGCTCAGAGAGGAGACAGCATTGTAAAACAAATCTATCCTGCATAGCACAACCTTGCCAGACAGACCCCAGTACTGGTGCAAACTGTCCCCCAGTGAATTCAGAAATCGCTCAATGAATCTCTAGCATCAAAAAAACACATGCATTTTACTCAGATTTTGCATCCAAATCAAACTACCCTCTGAAAGCCCTGATTTCAGAAAAACAAATTGTTCCAGTATTATGGCTGCCTCTGGGAAAGGTCATTAATATAACTATATATAGAGAGAGAGAACAAATCAAATACAGATTTAGTCAAATTCTTGTTTTATTGTGGCATAGCAGATCACAACTTCATCACTTGAATTTTCTAGGCTGCCATTCATTAAAAATACGAGTACCAGCTATTTCACTTTGGGCCCAGTGACAGGGCTAAATAGCACCACAGTAAAGAATATGAGATATGCTCCAGCTGTCCCCTACAGCTCCCCCATCCTAAATATATCTCTTCAGTGGTTTGGCTGGCTTAGTTTCCAGGAAGACTTGCAAAGGTTTAGCTTTACATATGGTTTGCAAACTGAATGGGCAATAAATACAACAGAGTTTCTGGGGAAAGGTTTGTTCTCACAGCACACTGTACAGGACTTAAGAAGTAGCTATTCTGTGACTGGTGTGCTGCGCTAAAAATAATTTTTGAATAAGAAAAAGTTTAGAATATGTTTCTTTTCTTGTTTGCATTATCCTCTTTCAAAACCTCAGTAAATCTCTTATTTTTCAACATATCTACAAGAACTTGGCAACAGCTAGACTTTTGCTATGTGAGGAACGCTGTCTATCAGGTGAATGAGGGCTCTCTTTCTGCCTCCTCATGCTTCCCTGTCTCCATCTGTTGCCTAATTTCTAGCATTTAAAGTTTGTGCAATAGGGAGATGCCTCACTGATGTGGGACTGTGCAATAGGTACTGGTCCAAGGATAAAGCTCTTAAAACTGAGTTCTATATATAACCATAATTTTCAAGGTTTCTTGTCTGTGTTGGCAAAGTGGTATTTATAGTAGTGATAGACACTCTCATACAAAGGGTCATGGAACAACTCCCCCATTGGCTCATGCTTTTCTCTTTGAATATGGTTGCTCTGTGTCACTGACTCCACCCATTTTGCTTCTCTTCAGTGTGCCTGTAATAATTTTTTTATATCTCAGTACTACAATGTTTGTTTCAGTGGAAGCTGTGGTTAAGCAAGAAAAGCAGAAAATACATTTCAGAAAGTCAAAACTTTACACTTTTCTGCTCTAGGAGAATGGGAGAGAGAAAGTAAGCTGAAAAAAGGATGCTGATCTTTGAGCTACATATCTATAGTTCCCTACATGAGAGATCTAGAATTTATGGGATTCCTTTGGTATATCAGCTCTTCTACTGAGGATGCTAAAACCTTTCACAGAGCAAAGGCACCTGAACCATATTGTTGGTGAAGGTGCATACGTTGGAGACACCTTTGGAATCCTACAGCCTCGTAGTGACAGAAGTTTTGGGGCTGATAGCCCTGAGACTTCAGGCTTTAGGAAGCCCTCTAGGCAGGAAAATGCAAAAAACGTCTGTCAGTGGAGATGTACCCTTAGACCGTTTTCCTGCTCATCATGGACTAAAATGGGTGTTTTCATAGTCCTTGTGGGTACTCTGGCTTTCTTGGGTTGCAGCCACACTTCTCACTGAGATCTTCTGTTTTAAAGCCTCCCGCCCCCACATTTTTCTCTCACTTTCCCAAGTGCCTAGAGCAGGGCTGGTACTGTTCCTTGGCCAAACCCGAAGGTGTTTTTGTTGCTATAAGGATGCCAGCTCCAAGAAAGCCCTGCCTTTGGCTCTGCACATGCAGCTTCCATCACTTTTGCATGCTGTTATCTTGGACCTGCTGTCCTAAGTACCACAGCATTTGTTAGCAGTCAGCCACACACCCTCTGTCAAGAAAACACAGGTGGGAAGCAGCAATTAATTCTGCTCAGCAGAGCACTTATTTAGGCAGCATGGCTGCTGAAATGAACACTGGAGAGCAAAATGTTTTCTTATGTTGTCCCTTATGGACAGAAAAGCCCTGAGTAATCTGTGACAATCCTCGAGGAGGAGTGTTGAAATAGTTGGCTGAAAAAGAAGTTTTTCTTTCTGATGCCTTACCCCTAAGGAGCACTCAGGTTAACAAGGAGAAATTCATTCAACTGTGGAAGCAGAGGTGGCCTCTGCACTCTCATGAACTTCTTCTGCCCAATGAACTTGTTTAGCGAGGCAGCTTCCCAAGCCCAAAATGTGTATCTTCAAATTTTCATGATCTGTGGGCTAGTAATTAAAGATATCAAAGGGAGAGATTGAGGAAGGGCACAAGTGATTCATTTTGCTTGCCCATTTGTTTCTTTGGAGTTCAGCCACTGGAAGCACGTTCTCCTAATTTTTAAGGAAAGCAGACGATAAAATATCCTATTGCTTTTATCTCTTGGCTTTCTCAGTTGCAGAGCATATTACTCGGTAGGAGAAAAGGAAGCCACGGCTTTGATCTTGGCACCTAACTACTGGCGCTTACACTTACGTAATCAGCCTTTCAGAGAACCTCTTGTGTTTTAACCATTTTGCCGATTGCTCGATTATCAATCTGTCATTTCTTCCAAAATTCAAGGGGGCTTGACCAGTCCTGTTTGCAGCACAGATGCAGAGCCAATTACATCTTCAGAATCCTCACAAACTCTGTATCTATTGTTTTTCTGCAGGATGGTCTTGGAATTTTTTTTTCTTTTTCTTTTTTTCTTGGAGACCTTTTGTCTGTGGTTATTACTTTGGCTGTCTTAATAAGTAAGAGCCATCTGGAGGCATGGTTGACCGAGTTTGCACCTGCGTCTACATCTGCACTGTCTGGCCACGTCAGGTGGATGTTCACTTAAAAGATCCATCTCAGTGTGAGAAAAAGGAAAAGAAAAGGGAGGGAGGGTGTAAGGCTTGTTATTCCTGCCTCACTGCAACAGCAGGTGCACCAGATGGCTCACAAAGTAATTAGGGTGAAGAAACAGTGTCAAGACTTCGTGCAGTGTGGTCTGTAAATGATCATCAAATCAAATTCTATATCAAAGAAAGAGTTTTCTCTCTCTTCCCACCAGCAAATCGATACACATTTTAAACAGTGCATGTGATCTGCCTCCTTACTTGCAGGAACCTGGAATGCAGACGCAGAAACCTGGTCAAGAGACCATTCTTGTTAAGCAGCCATCTGTCCTAGCAGACTGTCCCAAAGCATCCCCAGCCTGTTGAGCATTTATGCCTCACTTTATTTGAAGACCACATTTCCTAAAATATATTTTTTCAACTCTTTAGGCAGCCACATAGAAGAAATTTCTCTGTGCAGTATGCAAGGTAAACAGCACAAAGCTTCCTGGCAGAGTTAGACTTTGGCAGCAGAACAGGGCATCAGGCTGATTTCATCCATAGACCTGATTATTTTTAAAGCTTCCCTTCATTTCTCCCCTTTTCTTAGCTTTTCACTTTGTTTGATCACTTTAGCAAAGGGAGGTTCTGGCTCTCGCTCAGATCTGCTGGGTAGATCTGTTAGGACATGATTGGCATTTTAGATATCTGTTGGCACTCCATGCTGCCATACTATCCTCATGCCTCACCCAGGGTGCCTCAATTGAGCAGCACGGTGTCCCTGCACTACCAATTTGAAAAGGACCACAGCTGTACACAGTCTTGTGTCATTCTCTTGTTCTGCTGCTCATTCAAAATAACCACTGCAACTCCTATCATTGTCTCCTCCAGTTTTTGCAATGTTGTCCCACATTTCAAATCCTGAGTTGTGCCCAAATAACTCTGTGCCATCCTGGTGTCACAGGGACAACATTCACAGTGATCACAACCACTGTTGAGCAGTTTAATAAAAGGCTGGAGGCTTTAAACACATTTACAAGAGTATTTCTGTTTATCTTCAGAAACTTGTCTCTATGTCACACACAGGATTTCATCAAACAACTATAGCAAAGCTATATCGCATGAGAAAGGGGAAGCCAAAGACCAAGCTTTCAGCTGGCTTTGCAGATAATCACGTCATGGGGAGCAGCTGTACAAGGCTTTGGTGCTCCAGGATTAATTCTGTAGAAAATCTCACCCAAAGTAAGAAGTTCTAACAATGTGTATAACACTAGCCTAGGATTTGAATCTAAGAAAGACAGCCTGTTGCCTTGCTGGTATTTACCCAGGACTGAATCATTTTTTATTTGACTGTCAGCATGTTTGTTTGTTTATTTATTTATTTCAAATGATATTTCACTACAGTGAGCTTACATCCCTGAGGCATACAATGGGCCTCATGTGGGAGAAGAAACCTCAGGTGGGCTGCAGGAGAGGGGACTGTGCCAACCAGCAATAGTACCTTGTCTTGTCCTTTGAAAGTACATAATAAAGCCTGTGAGGCTGAACCCAAGAATGGTCACCAGAGTGTAGAGTTGCACTCGCTGAGCTTAGGCATGTAAATCTGAATTCCTGACTTCTTGTGTGTTTAAAATCGCTCAGAAGTTAGCCAGCGGTACCTAAACCTGGTGAGCTCCTTCAGCCTGCCCATTTTCCACTGAGATCCAAAAGCCCATCATAGACCAGTTTAATCCTCTGAGAGCCCACTAGATTTCTGGGACTGGACTGGTGTTCTTGCTTCTTTTGGAAATGTTGCTCTCCCTTTCCCTCCCCTCCTTGGCTCTGAGCTCAACTCCTGAGCACATGCTATAGCAAAAGGTGCATGGTGGGAACATCTTCTTAATGTATCTTCTCAGGAAGACAATTCAGTTCTTAGCTGAGTCACCAGGTCCTGGAGCCTCAGCCCATGGAAGGCCCAGCCAGTGTCCTCTTGGACTGCTTTGCACCCAGTCTGAAGTTCATTCTTCCTTGCTAGTTAGCTGAAAGTGGGGACCTAATCAGGGCTTTCTAGACCAGCTGGAGTTTTAGTTTCTGCTTGGTAAACTGGATATTTTCCATTTTGGGCAGCATAATGCCAAATTAGCAGATTTATAAGTCCTTTATTGCTTCTAGGCCTTGGTTTTACAAAGTCATCAGTTCAACTTTTAATTTCTTTACTCTTTTCTAAACCTAGGCAATTATTTATCCTTGAAATTATAAGAATGAGCAGTATGTGCACCTTACAAGTGCATTCCTGGTTATTCAGCAGTACTCTTCTTCTCCACTCTAGTAAAAACAAGCCAAATTTCACCATTTATATCATTCACATCAGCTTTAGGCAGCTCTTGCATAACTGCTCATGTCATAACTGCTTCCAAAGCGGATAAAGTATTCTGGATCACTTTGTTATATATCTGAAGTTTATACCATCAAATACGTATTCACTGATACGTTAAAAAATAATCTAACCCTTCCTAAAATATTTAAACCTTCATTTTCCTCTAAGAGGCAGCTCACCTCAGTTGTATTTTGTATTTTTACCTTTCTTTTTGTAATACCTTCAGAAGTACTTGAAAATACAGTTTATTTCCCTACTGCTTTTGATTACTCCTGGTTGGTAAACAATGAAGATTAATTGTTTTCTGATGTAGAAAAAGCAAACGTGATTCTTATTCACAAGTAACCTTGGCAATGTCAGGAGGGCATGCACAGCCCTGGGAACAATGTTCTTTGCCAGCTGCACTCGTAGAGCCACAAAGAGAGCTTGCATTGTTGCAATTTGTTAGGTAGATAAAACTGTGGCAAAGAACTAAGATACAGTCCAAGCCTCTTATTCACATTAATAGGTAATTAAGTTGAAATGCATCTCTGAATGGATTTTGCTGCTTCTGTAAAGCTCTGAATTCATTATGGAACATCTGAGGATTGTTTTGCTGTTCTGCTCTTGCAGGTTTATATAATCCTAGCTGCCATGTCTTGCTGGAAGACCAGTGGAAGGAACATAAAAACCATGATGGAGAAGTTCTTGGGGTAGATATTAATGGAACAGAAGAACAGGAATCAACCCAGACTGTTATAACTCAGATCCCAGCACAGCAGCTGGGAGGTGATGATTTCCTGGCACAGAGCTGCATTTCAGGACTTCTGTTGCTTCCACAGTAGGCTCCGTATAATATAAAGTATTGACATATGAGCAGACATAAAAGCTACTTCAAGCATCATACTGTATGCCTTTGCATAACACGTGCTAGTTATGAATGGAAGAGGGGACATACAAATCTTAAGGTAGATATCTTTTATTCAAGGAAGTACATAGGGAGTCAGAGTCATTCAACTGCTCATAAAATGAAACAAACTGTTATATTTGCACCAGTAGATGCTAGAAAATAAAATATGTTATTTGTTTGCAAATATTATCTGTTATATGCAGGCAAAGATAAAAAGAAAAGAAATAGGGAAATTATGTCATTAATCTATTCACTTAGCTCTGTTGTAATGGTTCTTCAAATCACATTATTCTATAATGACCCATTCAGTGTTTTGCATTGTCTTTAAAACAAATTGCCTATTGTTTTGGTACTTCTCTGCCTATTAAGAATGTGTCCCAGGTCTGCAAACACTGACATAGAAAAGTATCATGATTTATGTTTCACAAATGGAAAACTGAGACACTGTGATCCTAGGAAACTCACTGGTGGAAGAGGTCTGAGTGAATTTCTGCATGTAATTTTCATAATGGCAAAGTCTAATGCGGGGACAAGATCAAATAAGAAACATGACAAGACAGTGACTGAAGCTAGATCACCTCATGCTAAGCTTGGACTATCCTTCCTGAGTTACAGCAGGAGTTTTGCTTAAGTAAGAACTATAAAATTAGATCTCTATCATGTTAGCATATTTTAGAAAGTCCTTTACTCATAGTAGTCAGATGTTCAGCATTTGATAATGGAATACTTACTCATGGTCAGCATGGGTTCAAATGCCCTTTCAGTAACCCAGTTTTGCACAGTGAGGATGTCATGCCAAAATACTGAGCCTATTTTGAGGAAAAAAAACAACTGTGGTCAGTATAACTCAGTGCTGAAACTAAGCCTTGTGTGCCAGTTACACTACTTGAAATAAGAGACTCAGTAGAATATTTTTGCTGCTTTTCTAATTAAAATAATAATTATGTAGTGTCTATTAGCATGGAATTCCAAATGTAAGCCTCAGGGTCAAATGAAATTCTCTGTTCCCTTTGTAGGAAAAAAAGGAGAGGAGCCAGTTCTGGGCAGCTTCATTTACATAAGCTACAAATGTTGCTTACCAGTAATTCCCTCTGCAGAGTTCTGCTCTTTAGTTGGAATCTTTCTGCATAGAGGATAACAAATTACTGCTCATGCATCCTAGCAGCATTCACCCTAGCAATAGTCAATCACTCTCGTCAGCAGGTGATGATGTTGTGTTTGACTGAGCAGTAGGAAGAGGCCAATTCAGGAGTGCATTACATTTATTATAAGAATAGTTAGTATTCACAGATCTGGTGCCCTGAGGTACTACAGGCAAAGCTCATATAACCTGCCTGACTGAAAGACTAAAGAGACCGCGGGGTCAGGATATTTAAGAGACCTCTTTGGAAGACCATACCAGACCAGCAGAACTAGATTTGAAAACACAGAACTGAGCCCAATTAGCTTCACATCGGAGTAAATGCTGGTGAAGTGATTTTCTTGAACTGAAGCTGTTTGGTGGAGGATCAATCAATCAATTTATAAGCACCTCGAGGGTAATAATAGTCTAGTGAATGAGAATTTGTCAAGGACAAATTGTATCAAAACAATCTAATTTCTTTCTTTGACAGGGTAAGTGAATAAGGGGGAAGCAGTAGATGTGATATATCTTGACTTCGGTAAGGCCCTTGTGTCTTCTACATAGCATTCTCATAAGCAAATTAAGGCAAATGATTAAATCACTGCAGAAAAGGCTCACATCTGGTTGAGAAAACGAAATCAAAGAGAAACTATCAACAGTTAGCTGTCAAACTCGAGGGCATTTAAAATGGGTTGTTTCTGAGTCCAGTTCTACTCAGTCCTCTGTGGATCAATAATTTTTATGATGAAATTATGACAATGTTCATAAATTTCAAAAGAGTTCCAGAAACCAGAAAGATGTTCTATGATCAATCTGTGGAAATTCAAGAAAGACAAATACAACTAATATAGAAGTGCTTTGCACACATGAAATGGAGAAAAACTCTTTAGAAAAACAGTATAAAGTATAAAAGAAGTCTTCTGTGTGTCACATATATTACTAAGAAACTAACAAGTGCCAGCAGTTTGACTCTTATTAGACATGAATGTGTTTTCACTTGCAAGGGTTGAGAGGCTCTAGGGGGCTCTTGGTTGCTCTCCTTGGGCAAAGAGTTCAGACCAGATGAGCTTCAGAGGTCCCTTCCAACAAACCAGTTCTGTGATTTGGTACAAAATGAGGTAGAGACAGGTGATGCTTCAGTTAGAGTATTATTCCCAATTTAATGTTTCATCCGTCAAGAAGGATGTAAACAAATAATAAAAGGGCAAAAGGAAGATATGATACATGAAAGAGACTTGAAAAACTTGACATCCGAAGTAGGCTGAAGGTGAAGTAGGCCATCTGTGTATCATTTGTTGCACTGGGCAGCAAATGTCCTACAACCTCTTCACGTCAATAAAGCAAATAACTAACATTTGAAAACCCAGCATTCAACAGACTTCAGATGCATGTTTGAATCATTTCGTTGTGTGTTAAAAGCACAGATGTTCTTTAGTTCTTTTTCTCCAGGTGAAGCTCCTCATGTTTATCAAGTTTTCTTTGCTTTCTTGGTTGTTTGTTTTTTTGTGTTTGAAAGTATAGTTAGTCAGATGAAGCTCTGTCCTAGACACTGGCAACTAAGATACACAGAAAAAAATAATTTCAGTTCTGTCTTTATTTAGGCCTTTGAACATAATACAGTATTATGCAAATTTCTTCTGCATCTTGTTTCTACTGATTGGAGCAACACAGGTGAACTAAATGAGTAATGTTAGTCAAGAAAACACTGTGGCTTTATAGAGTAACTATTCATGAAGAAAAAGCCTTGAAACCTTTCCAGAACTGGAGGCAGAGAATTTATTGTTCCTGCTGGAACCCAGAATAACTACTGCTTTGTGTCATCATTTTATAATCCTTGTCTGTCAATAAACATAACTGTAGCTAGCAATAAAAATGATACAGGCTCAGTCAGGCAACACTACCCTGGTAAAATAAATTTATGAGCCAGTTAATAATTTTAATCCTGTTACAGAGATGACCTCAAAACCCAGACTGTTTATCTCAGCCTCTATACCCTAAAGCAGCACGTGTGGGTGTCGGATAAGTGAAACCTTTTGAATTATGTTGGTCTTGGGCTAAGGTTGGGCACTAAGAGGGAGAAATCGTGGAACCATAGACATTTGTCTACAGAAACAAACCAGTCCCATTAGCTTCTGTCTCCTATCAAGAACAGAGTTGGTCGAACACTCTTGCAGACTGAAATGAAGCTGTTCACCTGGTAACATAAAATTCATCATGTCATATTTTTCCCTTCTTCACATCAGTTACATGCCAGCAATTATTCCAGTTCCACCATTGATCCATGGTGACTTATCACAACGGGGAGTCATTCTGTTTACTCTACTTTAGAAATCTCTGAGATGTTATTTGATCTACAGCATCCATTATACACACAGAATACATTTCTTTCTCTACTGTTTCATCTTATTAGCAAGATATGGCAATGACACTGTCTGCTAATTGCTATCCAACTAGTGCTTTGTGTCTTGTTAATTTTGACTAAGAAATTTTTCCTTCATAATACAGTGTAGATATTAATAGAGGAAAGACAGGTAGTTAATTGGTGTCTAGAGTATTACACCGACAAATATAAATTGACTGATAATCAGTTTTTCTCTGATGGAAGGGTTGAATCTTGTCACCTGCTTCTACTGTCCTTTCTTTCTTAGCTGTAATGTAGAATGTCTTATCCTTGTAAAAGGTGCTGAGATTCATAATGGCTACAAGAAAAATATATGCTGCTGTCAGCAACTTATAATAAATTAATACAAAAGAATGCACAATTTTTAAACCTCGGTTAGGTACTCTCGCAAAGGTGAGAGCCAGGAGGAGGTCCTAGATTAGAGAACATTTACACTGATTGAGCCTCCTGGAAAGTTTGCAAGATATCAAGGCAAGATACAGAGTCTTAATGACCCAGTTACAGGATCTATCAAATAGAAGGTGAGAGCAGCCATGAAAATGCATGTTTTTCTTACTGGTGGAAGCCAGTTTAATAAGTCTGGAAACAGAGGTTCTGTTTCTAGTTCTAGACTGTCATATAAGGGAGGAAATTTTGATGTTTTCTTACAGTCATCCTTTGAGACCTGAAAGAAAAGAACCTAAAGTGAAAGGAAAATATTTTTCTTTCATCCAGACTACTTATAAATTCTATTTGTTCTTGGACTTAGACCCAAATCCAAACCTTCTGCACTGCCTCATCAAAAATACAGGTAAGTTTCAGTTCTTATGTCTTATGTATATCAATGCGCTCTACTGGACGCACAGAGATACATCTGAGACCAAATAAATAATGCCTTTAACAGAGTATCAGTTAATTCATAAAAAAGATGCATAGGAACAGTATTCAAATTCCCTAAAAGAGGAGATAATGAAACCTTTCTGGTCATGAGGAAATATATTTACATAGCTGTAAAAATGTAATTTCAAGTTTTTGGGGAATTGGTGTACTGTAGTCCCCCCTAAATCCAGGGATTTTAGCACACAGCACTTCTGAAGCAAGGAGAAGCCTTTCTGATTTTACATGCCTGCATCAAAGACAAATTTGTTAAGCATGTTGTAAGCAGTGTCTATCTGTTCACTACCAATGTTTGTTTGCCAAAAAATGTTCTGATTTTGCTGTTTGGAAGAACTACTTTTGGACAAGTAATTGAAAGTTAAATGTAGCAACAGAAGAACAACCCTAAGAAGACCATAGTAGTCATTAATTTCTTAAACACTGAAATAGCTCTCTGGAAACAATCAGACAAAACTATACAAGAGAAATGAAGAGGTAAGATGAATACCACAAGAAGACCCAGTGGTTTCAGTACAGTCTAGTGACAGACAGACTCTGGATCAATATTCTTGCAGGAATGAAAGAAAGCTCTCTGAGATCTTCAACATGTGCAATGATAATGATGAGAACACTTCTCATTCTAAATAATGTGCCTGTGCTCCAGCACACAGAAAGTGATGAGTTACAGCTTCTGATCAACTGTCCAAAGTTATAGACATTATCAATTTAAAAACAACACCTCAATCTGAAAATTCTGTACATATGTTGTACAGTAACAAAAATAAAGAAGGGGAGAGGAAACCTAAATTTTTTTCTCTTTTCTCCTAGCTCATTTTGGTAGATGTTTTGTTTTTTTGTTTTAATACTATTGTTTGTTGACTTTTGGGTTTTCTGTGCACTTGAAGGCAATCTGTATGTTGTCTGTTTCTTTGTTTGCTCACTCTAGTCATTCTGTTACACTAGGGGTTGGAGGGTAGCAAAGGAGTGAGGGAAAATCATCACATAGCAACAAAGGAAGGGATTGAAAAACAACAGTGTTAAGATTTTAAAATCTGAAAGAAAAAAAAATGTTTCTGGATGTATCTAGAGAAAGATAAAAGTGTATTAATTGACTGGATTTCTAGCTAACAGTTCTTGGAGACAGGGAGTACTGTGACAATTTTCTTCCTGCAGGGAAGGAAAAGTAATCAGAAGAGGAAAATATGAGCCCCCCTCCCTCCTGTGGCTGCCAGCCTGAACCTGTGTTGAGATGTGTGTTACACACAGCCTGGACAAAATCACAGATGAACTTCTCTGTTTGTGAAGGAGAAAAAACTCTCCCAATCAGTTTGCTTCCCTTCTGTATCTCAGTGCAGTTGTCAAGCTTACAAATCACACGTATTGCGTAAGTTCAAGGAATTGCTAACTCACACTTCAGATTTGCCCCTTCCTTTCTTTTCAATGTGTGGGCAGTATTCATTTTTCTCATTCAGTATAACTCCATGTAGGAAGAAAAAGAATGAAGACATCAAAAATAAAAATACCTCGTTTGTTTTGATTTATTATTTTTTCCCTTACTGAGAAAACTGTAGATTTAATTTGTGGGCTATTCGACTGGTAAACTGCAACTGGGTGGGAATTCAGTTGGAGCAAAATATAATGCAACAAAGCCCATTTTAATAAGCGTCCTCATATCCCTTATCCAGGAGATCTTTCCTTCCTCTCCTACACACTATGTGGCACAGTGGCTTTTGTAATACTGACTACTCTAAAAGGTTACCTTGAAATTCATTTCACAAAATATCATTTCCAAAACATGTTTTCCAAACTTTATTTATGATTAGAGAGAGGAGCTGAGTAGTTAACCTCTGATCTTGCCGGAATAACTATTTGCTGGTTCACCCTGAGCTGCCATTTCTACCGAATTGACTGAAAGAGACAGAAGATGTGAGAGGGAAAAACCTGCTGTCTGAAAAATCCCATGCTTTTTCCAGTGTCTCACAGACAGCTTAGAGCTAGATAATATCAAGCTGCTTTTAAAAATAATGTTNAGGAATTGCTAACTCACACTTCAGATTTGCCCCTTCCTTTCTTTTCAATGTGTGGGCAGTATTCATTTTTCTCATTCAGTATAACTCCTTGCTTTCTCCTTTCCAACATAAGAACATAAGATGTAGGAAGAAAAAGAATGAAGACATCAAAAATAAAAATACCTCGTTTGTTTTGATTTATTATTTTTTCCCTTACTGAGAAAACTGTAGATTTAATTTGTGGGCTATTCGACTGGTAAACTGCAACTGGGTGGGAATTCAGTTGGAGCAAAATATAATGCAACAAAGCCCATTTTAATAAGCGTCCTCATATCCCTTATCCAGGAGATCTTTCCTTCCTCTCCTACACACTATGTGGCACAGTGGCTTTTGTAATACTGACTACTCTAAAAGGTTACCTTGAAATTCATTTCACAAAATATCATTTCCAAAACATGTTTTCCAAACTTTATTTATGATTAGAGAGAGGAGCTGAGTAGTTAACCTCTGATCTTGCCGGAATAACTATTTGCTGGTTCACCCTGAGCTGCCATTTCTACCGAATTGACTGAAAGAGACAGAAGATGTGAGAGGGAAAAACCTGCTGTCTGAAAAATCCCATGCTTTTTCCAGTGTCTCACAGACAGCTTAGAGCTAGATAATATCAAGCTGCTTTTAAAAATAATGTTTATATTATTGCAATATTTCTTCTTTTAAAACAGAAATTGTAATGATGGATTTCTGAGTGATGAAGGCTGCCATTTCCCCATACTCTTTGACAAATGATGCATGACTCTTTAGATGATGACCCATTGCAAGATCCAGGGAGAGCCAGTTCCAAAATTTGGTTTGGTCCTTAATACACTCACAGAACTGACTGATCCCACAGGCTGCATTTAATGTACATTCCTTTTGCAAAACTGCCTGTATTTGGGCAAGCATTTGCCAACTCAGATGCTGAGGAAAATGTTTGTCTGCTCAAGCTGTGAGTGCAGGAAGGGTCTTCTGATTCACCAAGAACCCAGAGAGCCAACACAGCTCAGAAAACAGGTCCTGCAGGGAAGGAGGGAGAGGGATGATCAGCAGATTTGTTTTCTGTCTCTACAATTGACACTGACATATCAGCTTTGTGGGACAGAGGCCTGGCTTGCTCTACATCTCTATAAAGTGCTTAGCACATTTTGGACCCTTTGAGCTGTTGCATTAATAATGACCTTGTCTCTTAAATGACAAAGAGCCTTAAGCTCAGCCCAGACAATATTTGACCTGAACTGGGAGGGAAAAGACGGTAACACTCCAAGCCCCATCCATCTGAGTTCCCAAACTACAAGGAAAATCTCTCAGCAGTGAGCAGATGCTCACACCATGTTTTGCCTGCTCCTTTTCTCCTTAGTGCTGAAAGGGTTAAGAGGGCGAATTACTTACAAAACAGTGTTGTAAGTGTGGCACAAAGAAGAAATGGCTGCATTTCTTTGTACAAGGGCAAGCCAGGCTGGGCTGGGCTATTTCTGTAAGGACTATGTGCTATTTAATAATAAATTATTCATCTGATGTGTGTTTCAACTAGTGGAAATAATTACTGAGGAAGAATAATCCTAAAAAGGAGAAAATGAAGTCCAAAATAGTAATCCATATTCTGGGCTCTTACAATGATAATGAGAGAAAAGTCATAGGAAAAGGATATGATGATATACAGAATTTATGAGCCACTGGAAACAAGACGAGATGGTGCAATAATGCGAGCAATAACAATTAGTGTCTTCAAAGTGTTCAGAGCAGGGAGATGATAGAAAAAGAATGTAATACAGTTTAACAATCAATGATCTTTAGAAGTTAATATTCCTGAAAGCTTGGATTTTTTGGTTTGGATTTTTTTTCCCAAGAAAATTCTACCCATGGTGTTGGGGAATGAGGGAGAAACTCCATGTACTAGTTTAGCTTTGTACAGCAGTCTGCCTACAAGGAATATGCTACAGAAAGAAAAGAAGATTAACAGTTAGTCACCTTTTT
Organism: Odontophorus gujanensis; assembly: GCA_013399175.1. Classification (NCBI taxonomy): domain Eukaryota; kingdom Metazoa; phylum Chordata; class Aves; order Galliformes; family Odontophoridae; genus Odontophorus; species Odontophorus gujanensis. Next base: position 322,160 of record VXAB01006039.1, on the reverse strand, counting down.
GTAACTATTAAATACAGGTGCACTACAAGAATACAGATTATTTTGTTTCTAATTATAAAATGTTCTGATAAAATGTTATAGATATATCAAGCTCCTTTATAATTACAGGTCAGCATGGACAAAAAAAAAAATTGTTAAACAAACCATAGTTAATATTTGTTTTTGTATTTCCAAAAATATTAGCCAATGGTTATGTATTTGAAAATACATATTTTGTAATTTAGTTCTGCCAGCAAATCTTGTTTTTACAGAGATGAGTTTGTTCCTCTTTATAGAGACCAGGTAAATGAAGATATATAATGTGGGGGGAGAGTTCATCTGAGGGTGGGTGTGCAGGGTGTGGTGTGAGGCAGCTGTAGGTATCACTTAGAAGTAAAATACCTCTATAGAAATGTCAGTTATTCTTTTTCTCTTTGTGAGGAAGCTTTCTAATGAAGAAAATGTCCTTTAAATTCAATGCCAAGTGTTGCTAGGCTGAAGTGTGCATTATAACTTCAGTGTTAAAGACTAACAGATGCTTTAACTTTAGAAGAAAAAGACAAAGAAAAGTTGTTTGTTTGGGTTTGGGTTTGGGCTTTTTTTCCTTCTTTTCTTTTCTTTTCTTTTTTTTTTTTTGGAGTCTATTGGCGTTAGTGTGTGCTTATTTACAGTCAGTGTTCTTAGAGAAAACACACTTTAACCTTGAAACAATGATGGAAACTGAAAAAAAGAAAAATGACAGGCTGAACAACTGTATTTCCGTTTAAGGGCCTGGTGCAGCAACAGTCTTCCTGTGTGACATGCAGGGAGTTTAACAATAGCACATGTGGAAATTTGTTTAAGTGATTATTTTATGGTTAGTGATGGATTTCTGAAACAATGAATGTTCACCTCTAACTTCCTTCAGCCCCCTCTGCTCCTTTTCCCCCTGGAAAATGTATATGGGATGTTTATGCCATAGCTGAAGACTCAATGTTTATAAAATAAATCAGGTGCACAGAGCACTGGGTATCAACAGGAGCATGACAAATCATGGGGGACTCAAAATTCTGTTTTATTTTAAATAATTTTACTTAGTGGTCTAGGCTAGCTGATGAAATCTCTGATGTATACCTCTTCGTGATAGCTAAATTTTGCAGACCAAGGAAAACTGAAACACCTGAAGAACTGAGTCTTTATGTATAGTCAGCAGAGGGAGGTATTTCTAGCAGGTAACTTGGCCCATTTTGAGACAAGTGAAGGATGGAAACTCCTTTTCTCTCTCTCACCACCACTGAGGTGATGACTATATGAGAAGCCCAGCTGACTCGTTTATAACACTTCAGACTTACTTTTGTATGTGGTTATAGTTACTATAGTTAGGTAAAACAAAATCATCCATCTACAGTCTTCGTTTTGTCTGTCCAGAGGGATCTGGATGACTTGAAAAGTAGGCCCGCATGAACCTATTGAGATTTAAAAAGGTGATGCACTTGAGTGGGCAATCCCAGGTACGTGCTGACACTCATTGTGGCCTTCCAGTACTTAAAGGGAGCTTATAGACAGGAGGGGGACTTTTTACATGTTCTGATAGTGGTAGGACAAAAGGGAATGGTTTTAAAGTAAATGAGGGGAAATTTAGATTAGATTTTAGGAGGATTTTTTTTTTTTGTTATTCAGAGGGTAATGAGGCATTGGCACAGCTACCCAGAGAAGCTGTGGTACCCCATCCCTGGAGACACTCAAGGCCAGGTTGGATGGGGCTCTGGGCAGCTGAGCTGGTGGGTGGCAGCCCTGTCCATGGCATGGCGTTGGGGCCAGGTGGTTTTAAGGTCCCTTCTAAACCAAGCCATTCTCTGATTCTATAACTTGACAATGTCCATTGCATGGTGTTATTGAAAAGGACAATAGTGACAGAGGAAATCAAATCTTCTCTTTGTGGTCATGCGAACTGCCACTGAAAACAATATGGAGCAAGGTAAGCAGAACTGTGCCTCAGAGAAAGGATATCCTACCTCCGGTGATCATATGCAGATTACAAAGGAAATGGGATTTGACTGAAATGGCACGGCTGGACAAAAATAGCAATATGGATATTTGCAGCAATATAGTTAACATATAAAACAATGTTGAAGGATCTCTACACAGAAACATCAGTTAATCCACCTGAGAGTCTATGAGATGTTCAGCATGTTTCATGATTACTTTAATTTTTCATTTTAAGTGAAGATGAATAGAGTAGTTTTTGTGAGCTTCCCCAGTCCCTCCAGCTTAAACCATTCTGATTATAATGCTCGGGACTGCCTTTCTTCACTCTTAAAAAAAAATAAAAAATCCCGTTATTTGGTGTTTTGTTCATTTTCAAGATATTCCTCCAGCATTTCTGTGTTCCTTGCTAGTGTTTTCTACATTAGCTGCATCTCTTAGGGATTTTGCAGCAGAGCAAAAATGTTTCTTTGCTCCTAAACATGGTCATGGGAAGCTTCACAAGTTTCAAGTTTGGAGTTAACTGGCTGACAAGCTCCCACAAAAACAAGAAACTCAAGCTGTATATTCTCTAACAGAGAAATATTGTTTCTCAAACAAAATTGTCCCTCTACTTTGAAGGGTCACCTCACTCAGTGTATGACAATCTGCTTCTTCCTCAAATGTTTCTTCAATTTCTGTTTCGTGCTGAGCTCAGATTAGATTTCTGTACAACTCCTTAGTTGCATATCTGCTCTTTTCAAGTTTTCACATCTTGTTTGTTCTCTCATTTTCTAGGCCTCTGTGGCTTCTATTCTTTATGAAAATAACATTGGTGTGATTGTGGTTAATGCAAACACTTCTCAGAATTAGGAAGATCTCCTCTTGATGGTATTTTTCCATTATTTACTATTCCAAGAGCTGAAGCAATACCTCAAGGAACATTTTTTTAATTATTTTTTTTTCCTTGCATCGTCCCCACTTTCAGCTGCTCATTGATTTCTTCTGACCCAGGATTGAAATATGCTGGACTCTGTTCCTTCTGGCTCCTGTGGATCCTTACACTGCCATCTGACCAGGGCCCCCACAGCTTTCATCTGTTTTCACTCCAAATCCTTCTTCTAAAATGTAAAACGATGGCCTCTAGCCAGCATGTAGCCTTTTACTTATGCTGTGGCCCAGACCTCAGTTAAAGATTTAACAAAAGCAAAAAAGTGCTGTTTCAAGCCAAATAAAGGAATAAAATCTGAAAGTTTTTCCAGATGAGAATGTTGGACCTTTCGGAGTCAACTCATACTCTCTTTAGCAATTGAAACTTAGCTCAGATAACAGGACAGAACTTTTTTGTTACAAATTATTGTATAAACTATTCCTGGAACCTCCAATTGTTGTCTTTTTCCTTTAGTCCACCTCATTTTATGATATCTACATGAAATTTGAAAGCAAAGGAAACTTTGCAGCAGTGGAGGCAGTCATCCTTACTTATCACCTCCAATTTTGTGCATGGAGTGCAGGATAGTGGCAGCTGCCTGTGCTTTTGTGAGAGCCACTCCACACAGCTTCTGCTTGCACATGTGTAACCAGACCCTACCTGAGCATACAGAGCTGTGCTGAACATTAGATTACATGCACAAGTCCCCTTCTTTCCAAGGACTGCCATGCCCAGTGGAACATCTGCATCTTTTAAACCGTGTACACTCCAGCACAGCAGTTTCCTTTTGAGCATCACAAAATCAGAGCCCACTTTTCAGCAAAGCACTCTGATAGATCTGTCTGATGCTTGGAGGATACCACTGTTTAAAATCCAGTGGGGGCTGAGGCACTGAAAGCTGATTTTCTTCATGCTTTTGTTGACTATTGACCTGAATTTACAAAGAGAAACTCAAATGAAAAATAGGGGTGGAGGAGAAAGTAAACTCTTTCCCTCCCACCTCCCAAATGACAGGCTTGCTGCAGTGTACCTACATACCATACTCACACTAAGCTTTTTTCGCAGCACAAAGTACTTCTCACAGACATGAGGAGTAATCAGAGATTATTACAATTTCCTCTCATTGGTTCACAGATGTTTTATCCGTAAGCATGTCTTAATTTGCTGCTTGCTATGCTCCATGCTGGACAGGATTTTTTTCTTCTGTAATTCCTGTTCCAGGCAGAATTTCCCCTCCCTGTGCAGTTGCTGCATGAGTGTGTTGGCTGGGGCAAGGCACAGCCAGACTGGGCTACTCTCAGGTTGCTGCAGGCAGACCTGCATGTGTTGCTGGGAGAGGAGATTCAGGGGGACTTGTGGCATTAAAGCATGTCTGTCCAAATGTAAGACACTTACAATTGATCCAGTTGGATGATTTTAAACAGAGAGATGGTGAATCTTTTATTTCTCAGTTGCCTTTCAGAGGCAAATTTTTTCCTTCCTCCTTAATTCTCAGAACATCATACTTGGCATAGAGGTTTGTGAGCCACAGTTGCAAAACTAAGTTTAGATTGTGAAAACAGAATCACAGCATTCTGGTGACTCTTCTTCATTTCAAATAGCAATATATATATATATATATATGGTCATCTTTTTTTTTTCTTCCTGTCCCACGCATTTTATCTTCAATTTGCTATATCTCATGAGAAAAGCAAACAAACAAGCAAACACCCTTTCTAGATTTGGAGGGGTTGTTTTCTTCTGACTCTGGCAGACACTTTTGAAGTTTTAACATGAGCAGAATTAATGTGTTGAATCACATCAAAAATTACTCTCAGTGTTCCAGGCACTGCTAGTGTCCCAAAGTCCCAAATACACACACATCTTGTGGGGTTCAAGGGTGAGAAAAGGGCTGCTGCCTGACACCTAATACAGTGGTGATAAGTAAGGAAGAAAGTGAATGGAGGGACAGTGAAGTGTTGGTGTGACAAAACAGGTATGGAACAGGTAGAGATGAGTTGAAGAGGGATGTCAGGCAGAAATATAGAGGTATGGATGTGGAATGAAAGAGAGAGAAAGGCTAAAAGGCACTGGGAAGACAGTAAAACTTGAAAATGACCTGTAAGAGGAGATTCAGTTGACAACTGGCTGAACAAAATCCAACAGTGTGCCCAGGTGGTCAAGAAGACCAACGGCATCAGAAATAGTGCAGTCATCAGGAACAGGGAGGTGATCATCCCCCTGTACTCAGCTCAGATGAGGCCGCACTTCAACTACTGTGTTCAGGTTTGATCCCCTCACTACAAGAAAGACGTTGAGGCCCTGGAGTTTGTCCAGAGAAGGGCAACGAAGTTGTGATTGATCTGGAGGACAAAACTGACAGTGAGAGACTGAAGAAGCTGAGTGTCCAGTCTGGAGAAGAGGAAGCTCAGAGGAGACCTTATTGCTTTCTATCTTTCTTTCACCCAGAAAGAAAGCTGTGGTGAGATGGATGTGGGCATCTTCTCCCTTGTGACAATGATAGGATGAGAGAAAATGGCCTCAAGTTGTGCCAGGGGAGTTTGAAACTGGATATAAGGAAAAAATTCTCCTCTCTCACAGTGGTGAGGCAGTGGCACAGGCTGCCAGGGAGGTGCTGGTGTCACTGTCCTTGGGGGGGTTTAAGAAATGTGTGGATGCGCTGAGGGACGTAGTTAGTGGGCACAGTGGTGATGGTATTATGTTTGGATTAGATGATTTTAGAGTTCTTTTCCAATATTAAAGACTCTATGATTCTTATGAAAAAAGAGTAGAAGATGTGGCATGCAAAGGTTAGCTGAACAAGGACTGTGTGGATCTTGCTGCTGTCTATAATTTCATTTTAAGGATACATGCCAGAGTAAGAATAGAATTTCATGACCTTTAGAACTGGACTTGCCTAAGAATAGGAAATCTCATTCTGGATAAAATCTGAGTGGAAACTGGATTTTTAATTCTAAGGGAGTTTTCTAACAACTCAGCTATGTGGGAATTTGGAGGTAAAATCTCTACCTCCTTTTAAGGTGGTGGATGATCACTGTGAAAGCAATTATATGACATGAATCTTCCCAAGCATGGAGTTCTATACTATATCAAATCGACACACACATACTCATAGAAGTAGACAAAACATGAAACAGGCAATATGAAAGTTTACATGACCTTCATTGGTGTGATGGTGGAAACCTGATAATATTGTCATAGCAGTAAGTGCTCATTTCATTTGTATTTGGAGGAATTGTTTCTTGACGGTATTTATTGTCATGGAGTATTTCACCTGAGACATTCTCAATAAGAAACCAAATGTTTCATAAGCAGAATGGCTTCAATATAGCATTGCTTTCTGAAACTGAAATACCTTTGGAAAGATTGTTTCTATAGTAATAAGTTGGACAAGAAAAAAATGCCCTGAGAATGCTGGGGGAGGAAGAAGCAGGATGAGCTGTTAGATTTCCTTGTTAAATTCAATGAATTACTGAGGGATGTTGACAAGGAAATTAATGGAGTGAATTTTGGTTTTTTAGAAGATGTATTCATAAATATGAGAAACTCTCTTCAAGTGGAAGCCTCCAGTCTTTGTATGTGCCAGTGACTGGCTCTTTTATGTTTCAGTGCACAAATTAGAGATGCTTCCCAGGGTCTTGGACACAACTCCAGATTTTTGGCAAACTCATCACTGGAACAGTACATCATGTTGGGACAAACAAAAATTAATTCATATCCTTAAGATTCCATTTGTACTGTGGTCACCTCGCCTTCCTGCTCTTTGTTTTTGTTCTCTCGATTCTCTGATTCATTCTTCTTACATTACTTCTTTCTTTCATAAACCATTAATTTTCATTGTCTTGGAGACTAGCATATGCTGGCTCACTTTCCACTTATTCTCACACAGCTTACATAAAGCTGCCTGAACTCAATAGCAGTCCTTAACTTAGTAAGTGCAAAAGGGGAAGAAGCAAACACTGTGTGAAAAGGCCTAAAGAATAATAGTGACAGAACTCTGATTCCAGAAGCACTGCTAGCCTTTCACTTTGAAGAAAAAGAAGAAAAAAAAAAGCACGTGAAAAGGATGTGACAAGTAATATAATAATCATCATAATAAAACTCAAACAAAATGAAAGAAGAGCAGCGTTTAAAAAAGAAGACTGCTCAGGATATTCATGGTAAAATGAATGTAGTTTTAAAAACAGTGCATTTTGTATTCATCAAGTGAGATGGTAAAAGAAATTCTATTTGAATCATTTCAAGTAGTTTATTACAGCTTCTGTTCCTAGGGTTTTACAGCTTCTCTCTCAACTCCATAGATGAGTAGAAAAGTATTTCTAATGCCTTGTCTTTGTGAACAAAAAATAATACATCTTAGATATCCAGACTTTTAAAGTATCATGAATAAGCACTTAACAAATGTCTTACTAGCTGAAAAGAACAAAAAATTACCTAGATTATAAATAGATCATTTTCAGAAGTTGTAGTGATTAACACCATATTAAATATTAAGAAAAATATCCTTGCAAAAGTTCCTGCCACCTTTATAGGCAGTCTTAATAATAACTTAGTCTGAGAAATCCCAACTGGAAATTAGTGAAAGCAGATACTTTGCAGGCTGTTTAAGTGTGTCAAAACCTGAACCAATAGCTGCAGAATTTTTGAGAAGCTTTTTTTGGCTACCTTAAATATTTGTTCAGTTTGGATGAGGACAATTTAATAAGCATGAGTCATAGCGGTTTTGTGAAAGGTAAATTGTCCCAGACAAATCACAGTGCTTAATGAAATAACTGTTGGTATAGATAGAAGAGGAAGACAGCAGATTTAACATATTTGGATTTTCACAAACCTGTAGGCAAACTTAGGTATGATAGATTACTGTGTCACAATTTTATCAAATGTAGGAGAGGTAAATAAAACAAAACAAAATAAAATAAAATAAAATAAAATAAAATAAAATAAAATAAAATAAAATAAAATAAAACAAAATAAAATAAAACAATAAGAAACATTGAAGAGATTAATAGAAAATATTGATATTTCAAGGGCCTTATCATCCAAGAGGGATCTCTACTGAGATCAATGTTCCTTAGTACTAGCCTACTCTACCTTTGAATAGCAATGTGTGCTCATGGAGGTTCAATAGAAACTTTATCTTTAGGCTGAGATTCTGTCAAGTTATAGATTGTTTTAGGATGATCTTGTGTCAATTATCAAACCAGAAACAAAACAGAAAGATGTCAAAGAAGTCAAACATAATAGCATCAGTATAGCATCAGTACAGGTTAGGGGCTGAGCTGCTGGAGAGGAGCTCTTCAGAGAAGGACCTGAGTGTCCTGGTGGATGACAGGTTGGCCATGAGCCAGCAGTGTGCCCTGGTGGCCACAGGTGAGCTCACATTTAATCTGCTGTGTCCAGTTCTGGGCTCTCCAGTTCAAAGAAGACAGGGATCTCCTATGAGTCCAGCAGAGGGCCACAAAGATGAATAAGAACCAGGAGCACCTCTCATTGGAGGAAAGGCTGAGTAACCTGAGGCTGTTCAGACTGGGGAAAAGAAGACTGAGAGGGGATCTAATAAATGTTTGTAAATATCTAAAGAGAAGAGGGAAGCAAACAGATGAGGCCAGGCCCTTCTCAGTGGTGTGTAGTGATAGGACAAGGAGTAATGGCCTAGAACTTGAATATAAGAAGTTCCACGCTAAAATGCAGAAGACCTTCTTTACATTAAGAGTGACAGAGCACTGGAGGAGATTGCCCAGGGAGGTTGTGGAGCCTCCTTCTATGAAGATATGCAATATACGGCTGGATGCCAAACTGTGAAATCAATTGTAGGGTAGCTGCTTTAGCAGGGAGGTTGGAACCAATGATCTCTTGAGGTCCCTTCCAACCCCTGCGATTCTCTGATTCTGTAATATTTGTATATAAATGAAGCACTTGAAGTTGCCCTTGGATGTCATTCAAATAACATTTGATTTGCTAATATGACTGAGGCAAGGGCTTCATATCTTATAGCACAGCAAGTATTTTCAGGCCCACAAAAGCCATGGGGATTGGCTTTAGCCATTCATACATCTGTGTTTTCAGTGTTGCCACCTGCATCTGAGGCTGCAGAGACAATTCCTTCCTGAACTGAGAGCTGAGTGCTGGTGAAGGAAAAGGCCTTTGGAAGCAAACTAATTTACGGTGTAAGACTGAATATTTTTAAAACCTCCAGCAAGAGATTCACACTGTATATTTTTAGCTGTAAGTGACCTGAATCACTGTATATTGATATGCCTAATATATATAGGCGCAACTGCTCTACCCAATATGCCCCATACTTCATGAAATATATGGTGTGAATTCCTCTTTAGACCATTCAACACTGATTAGTAGAAGAATTAAGATTCTTAAAATTATATGAAAATTATAACATATAGCCAATAAGTAAAATTAAATTCGATAATTTTAGACAGGTCTTTTTTTGCACAGATAAAAATTTGAAATGGTCACAGTTCTTATAAATTCAGAAGAAAAAAATGTAGAAAAGATTTATTTGTGTTACATTATCTTACTAGCACTGAGCTACCAAAATAAGGAATTTTGATGTTTTAAGAAAGGCATTACGTGATTATTAAATGTAATCCATTGCAAATGTACTGATAGATTTATTGTTAGGCAAATTTAATTACTGACTTATGCGGAGATGGCTACTGATTTGAGTAGAAAAGTAATGAACGTATTAGCTTTTAAAAACAAACACACACAGTTTTGTTTTGAGAGAGCCATCATTTAACCTTTCTTTTATTCAGTGGAAATGTAGCTCCTCTTGAAATGTTTCTAGATTAAATGTCAGGGGGAAATTTTTTACTGAGAGAAGAGTGAGGCGCTGGGACAGTTGCCCAGAGAAGCTGTGGTGCCCCATCCCTGGAGGTGCTCAGGACCAGGTTGGGTGGGGCCCTGGGCAGCTGAGCTGCTGGGTGGCAGCACTGTCCACAGCATAGGGTGGGACTGGGTGGGATCCCTTCCAATCCATTCCAAACCATTCTATGGGGTGTATTATACTTAGACGGCTTTAGATTCACCTCATGTAGTATCAACCTCTTCTTTCCTTTTGTTTTTTTTTTTTTTTTTTTTAAGACATTAGATATTTACATAGAAGTCTGTGCCATAAAAAGAGTGATAATGTGAAAGTTTGCTTGTGAAGGACAAAAATATATCTACAAATTATATTTAAAAATCTGCTAAGTTTACATCTTATTAGTGGATGCCTTGATGAAGAAGTTGAATGGTAAAACCTTCATAGAATAGCTAATAAGGCCAAAAGGACTTGATCCCCATGGAGACAAAGAAAGCAAATAAGCAAATATGTTAAAAATACAGTCATCTTATTAAACTTTTTATTTATATAAACATACAATTGACAACAGCAGTTGTACCCCTCTAAACAAAATCATAAAGAAGAAAGGAACATTTTGCTTATGTTTATCTAACACTACCATTAAAAATTCAGTTGGAAGAAAACCTATTTAAAGACATACTGAAAGTAAATGTTGCATTATATGTCTCATGCAATGCAAACACTTAGATTAACTTACATGCCATTGGTATTACATTACCAAATACTTTATATTTAGATTAAATACTGTTCCACATGGTTCCACACAACTCCTATGGACTTCAAATAGAGAATAATGTGGCTCACTGAAAACTCTGCTTTGATAACAAGTGAGTGGAAATCAACTCAGCTCTCAGCACACTTCCTTCATGGGTGATTGAACACCAGTGTACATGGCAGGATTCTGGACAGAACACTGGGCCCATAACACTGAATTTGAATGTGCATATGTAACAGATGAGACTTTGTGAACAACAGACTGCATCAGACTGCATTTTTTAAGTGTGGTATTTTATTTTAACTCAAAATCTATAAAAATGTGTCTATTAAATCCTGTTTGCGTGGTATTTCACAGAAAATGTCAATAAACATCAGTTTTGAGAAACATTCTTCAAAATCTTGCCTCCAGGATTCCCACAACCACTACAGGGTGAAAGTCAGGATAAGTGGACATGATCTGTGTATGCCTGAAGGTCAGTGAACTTGAGCTTGGATCAACTAACAGCGGGATCATCGACCATAAACACTCTCTCCCCTGCTGAAGATGCTGATTTCTGATTGCACCATCAGAAGCAGCTATCTGAGAAGCAGCCTTGGTACACCAGGAGCAGGGCACCCTTGAAGTAATGAAAGGCTTTATATTATCCTGCACCGTTACTGTGGGCACTGAAGTTCAACAGAGCAATGTGCAATTGAAGCTGCCAAATAAATAGCCATGGTTGCCAGGCACTTACTTCTTGAGCAATCAATGGACAAGAGCTGAACAGGCTGTGTTAGGCACCTGTATGGGATATAAACGTGCTTCGTCTGTAGTCCAAGAAGCTGTAAGCTCAAGGTACTCCTTCATATAACATTTTATGTGAATGTGCCTGATTCAGCGCTCAGAATGCACGACCACACACAGTGCCTTTTGGATTTTCAGAGTCTCTAAAGAATTAATAATGAGAATGGGAAAAGCGAAATCTATAAATGCTAGAAGGGTGTAAATTCCTCTACTTAAGGAAGTAGAGGAAGTAGCTATAAAAATAAGTGATAAACAACGAAGGTAGGCAATACTGAGTACCAATTTTCTAATAATTTCTCTCTGTGTTTTAAAATTGGACAGTAACTCATTCAAGAAATACAAGACAGCCTTCTACTACTACATTACTTTTTTTGTGTGTGTTCTGCATTTATTTTAGCTTTTCATACCTGCATTTGGAAATAGCTAATCATAATTTTTCACTGGTGCTTTCTCTCAAAGTAAAACTTTCACTGTTTCATAGCAGTTAGAATTGAATTCTTCTAGTCGTCTAGAGGATTGCTTTCATTATCCAGTAAAACCTTATGCTGTCAATATTACACTTTGGATCTTTAGAAAAATGTGCATAGAATGTCCTATTCGTTTATAGTGGAGATTTGATTATCCTGTAATTTCCTAACATAGTCTTCTGCTAGGAATAAATCTGGGTTATATTGGTTCTATCTCTTATGTTTTCCTGGATAATGCCTTCCCTACAGCCTAAGAAAACAAAACAAAAGGCAATTCATACCTTTCTTGCAATTTCGTGGAATGCTTCAATCCAATTTGTTGCACATTATTCATCTTTTACTTGGGAAGATACTTTAATGATTTCTGAAATTAATAACTGCAGTATGTAAATTGTGATAAAGAGGAGACAGATATTGGACTTATTTCAATTCATTGTGAGCACAGCCAGAACATATATTTAATCATTATAGATGCAGAAACCTACATTTGTTATAGGGTATGTTGCTGAGAACAGGTGAGGAAATATGAAATAGATGTTTCCAGCATCACCTCAAGCTATTTAAGGAAAGGTAGAGTAAGAGAAACAAACAACAGAAAATTATTTCATCTATCTGTAGGTACTGAAACATACTACTGCTTCAGTTCTAATAATTCTTTTGCACATCTACTTTTTTTTTTCTTCTGTATTTATATGAAAAACAAATATTGCTAGCATGGTTTTCCTTAAAAAGTGACAAAATCCCTGCTTTATTTATTTATTTATTTTAATATCTACATTTGGAGAAACAATTCATTAATCTAAATTAAGTGGTCATTGAAGGGCAGTCCTACTCTTTCTTTGAGTATAAAGCATGTTCACTACGGCATAACTAGTTTCCAAGTAGCTTTATCTTACTACATACTTTGAGTGAATTAGACTGGTCTTGATTTACAAAAACATCTCATTATCTGATTATATATCTTGCTGCGTCAGAGAAAAAACTGAGAGGTGTTCTTGTCCTTCAGAGCTTCATAATAGAGACCAGGAAACTTTCCAGAGCATGCCACTCAGAACATGGGCTACATTACACTTCTGCATTACAAAGAAGACTTCTACCTGGTCCTTTTAAAAGATGAAAAGAGTGTGATCTTGGAAGATTAGTCTTTGCACTTGTGAAAATATGAATTTGTACATGGACCGTGCAGAACACCTTCACAGGTACGTAACCCAGAGCACTGTGGAGCCCAGGTCTGCAGTAACGACACACTGGTAGTCAACAGTCCTTTTGCAAACCTGAAAAGTATACACCTTGAATTATGTAAGCTAGACTGCACATTTAGATCACTGAACATGTGACCAGAAGTACCAGAACCCCAAGAGGCCTTGAGCCTTGGAGATTTGTTGCTTCAGTTCTCATTCTGTGGTTGTGTACTGCTGAAGTCAAGTACTGTTTCCCTGAATGTGATGCTGTCTCAGTTACATCAAGCCAAGATACAAGAAGCCTAGGGAACAGCAGAAGGGGTGTTCCTTCCTACTGCTTCTCACTTGAGTGAGCTGGCAGTCAAAACCTACCCTAGATGCTCCAAATCCTATATATCAGTCCTGGGGTCCTATATCAAACTCAAGCTGTGTACATTGCTCACATCATTATAAAGTGCTGGTCTCAGCATTGTACGTTGCTTTTAAAGAATTGATAACACTAACTATACCCATATACAACAAAAATACTCAGGATCACACTTGTCCATTTTCTTTCCTTGACTCTGAAAATGCATTTGACTTTAAGAGAGTTAACTTTGAGCAGGAGAAGATATCTCATAATTTGGTGTAGCCAATGCTGATTTATAATACTATCAGCTCTATTTGAAAGTTCCTTCCTAACAAATAGCAAATGCTGGAAGACACTCACTAGAGCAAGTTTGCTCTATCAAATGAATTGCATCTGTTTGATGAAAGCAACATTCAGTGACCTTAGTGAAATAAACTACATTCCCATTAACATGGTGAAAATGCATTGTTCTTTTCCTCCCCATTTTCTAAAGCCAAACCATTTTTGAAGTGGAATAAATTCTTGGTAACTTGTTTCTTACAGTCAGTCATACCCTAGTAAATTATTATGAACTTGAAAGAAAGTTCAATGAAACCGCAAAGAGACAGACTATTCATTCTAACTGTTTCAGTTCCCAGAAAAATAAATAAATAAATAAAAACCCTGAGCATCCAGATCTTGCTGCATTAAATAAATTAAAGAAATAAACAAGATCGTGCAATAAATATTGAACAGCAGGCAAAAAACGAACTACCCAGAAGTTAAGCAAAGAGCTTACTCTATGCAAATAAGTACCAACTATTGTTTATTGAATCTGAATCAAACAAGGACTTCTTTTATATGTTTCATGCCAAGAATTAAATAGGATTCTCTCTGCTACACGGTCCCATAGGCAAAGTCCCACAGAAATGCCTTTCTTCACAAAAAAGGGACAGCCTAGTTCAAACTCTGAATACATGATGAAAAGAAGCTCTTGAAAAAAATATACGGAGAATAGGCATTAGGCTTAACTTCTGTTAAACAAGCAGTAGAATGAAATGCTAGTAATTAAGGATGGAGACCAGTGGTTACATGTGATAAATTATTTGGCAGTGGTTATTTGCTTTAAAGCATATCCCCTTAAGGGGGTATTTATTATTCTTGAAAGCTTATCTGAGAACAAGGAGAGACTTGGGTAGGAGTCTGGATGCAGCAAGTGAAAGAACTTGCTAAATGATTTACTATATAAAAGTTGTGTACAATTTTGAATATGTACAGTTTCATCAATTTTGCAAAGCCATTGCTCTGTGCATTTATTTTGTTTGTTATTGCTTTCCTGTTTTGACTAAAGAACTTCTATCTAACTTCATTGTTCCCACTTTTTGAACAGATTGCCACTATACAGGCATGAGGATGTTTTTCTAAATATGAAAAGAATGGAATGATCAGATAAATTATTTGGCTGCCTGTTACTGAGATTTGGCATGCTTCAGATCTGAGTCAGCAAAGAAACATGAAGCAGTCAAGTTGAAGCCACATTCAGCTGCCAAAAAGGTCCACCAATGGAGCAGATAGTTGGCGTTCATTACTCACCAGAAGCATTTATTTTTCTTTGCTTACAAATAATTTCCTATTAAAAAGTATACTAGAAATTGCTTTTTTAATTGATATTGAAGGGGGGATTTTCAGAACCTGAGGGGGCCAAAAATCTTTCTTATGTTCAGAGCAGTTTCTGAAGAGACATAGTTCTACATTTTTTTCACACCCACCTCACTCCCTCCTCATCATTTTTGAGAAAGCTGGGTCACAGTGAGGGCGGAATCGCTCTTAATAATTTTAAGTAAGATAATTTCCATGCTATTACCTAACACATAGAAGCTGAGGTTAACCCTTGCACGTTTTCTTGTCTGTTAGCAGCCTTGGCTTGTACTCTGTGCACGGTGGCTAGGGAAGAAGCCAGTTAAGTAAGGAGCTGCTTGAAGCAGCTACATGAATCCTAAGAAGATAGGAGAAGAGGAGCGTGATGCATCTCCATAGTGATAGGATGTGAGGGAATGGCCTCAAGTTGTGCTGGAAGAAGTTCAGGTTGGAAATTAAAAAAACATTCTTCTCAGGAGTGGTTGGGCACTGGCATGGGCTGCCCAGGGAGGTGGTGGAATCACTGTACCTGGAGGTGTTCAAGAACTGTGTGAATGTGACACTGAGGAACATGGTTAGTGGGCATGGTGGGGATGGGCTGATGGTTGTACTGAATGATCCTGGTCCTTTCTGAACTCAATGATTTTATGATTCTATGATCTATCTCCTATACAAGAAGTGACATATGACAAGATATCTCTGATGTTTTATTCCATTCATGACCCAGGCATCATTTTAGAAGAACACAGTAAAGCACAATCAGCTTTTAAGTTATTTAATGTATCTGTGAGTGTCACATACTAATTCTTCTTTGAATCATATTAGAGAGATAAACATCCATTCAAGCTCTTAAAGGCTCTGAATTGCCAATGATTTCTTCTTCTACATTTGCTTACCATAGGACGGTGGCAAGACAGTTCACAGAATGTACTTATCTCTGTGTTTACTTTTTATACAGCATTAGCTGTAGATTTGGGGCACTAAGACACCTTGCACTGTCTTTCCAGAATAATGATTTCTTTCTTCCCCGTGCAACGTTTTTTTACCATTTTCTCTCGCCATACAATATGATTCAGTGGCAGGTCCTAACTCTTTTGTCACACCGAGATTTCTGTATGTCTATTAAGACTTGTTTTCCAGCTGCTACAAAACAAATACAAATCCCCAGAAATCTGAATTTGAAATGTCTGACTCATTTTGAGCATTACTTTAATGACTGAAGTAGAAAGAATAATTTTCTCCTCTCCTACCAGAAGAAGAGCAATGTGTGTTTATGATCTTAAAAATACCACATTGTAGCCATGCTAATTTTACAAGTGAGGAAGCTGCTGGGAAAAAAAAACGAACACCAAAACAGGTTTTGCTCAAAAACTGTCTATTTATGAAGCAGGCATTGTTTTGGGGGGAAATTAATAAATTGATGAAATGTCTACTTTCAACATTTTCTGGCTTAAAAACAAACTCCCTGCATCTCTCTGTTTTTTTGGTTTTTTTTTTCATTTTGCCTTGAGTACTGATATACTCATTACAGGAAAAAAAATATTAAAATAAAGCAGAAAAAACATCACCAGATAGGCTAGATGTTAGGATAGCATCTAACCCTAAAGTGGAGTTGGGTTCCAATCCTTGCTCCACAAAATTTCTCAGCACAAAATACTGATAGATACAGAAATTCCAACTGTGAAGTCTCCATTTTAGTAGCTCAATCCAACTGCTTCTTTAGGTGGCTGTGAAAGTCTTTCTTTAAACTCCCTTGAAAGGTTGTGCTTAAATTCAAAGATAGGATTTGTCTCTAAGAGCAAGTCAGCATTCTGTACCCTGTTTCTTTGTCTCTTTGCGTTATTTTAAAAGATGTCCAATTTCTTTGGTCAGTACACAAAACTGATAGTTGAAATAGAAACAGCCCTGAAAGTGTTTAGATGCAACTTTCTTAATACAGATATCCAACTGACATATTATATACCCTAAGATCATTACTCTTTTGCTATTTTTCCTCTTGCTAGTGAGAAAAGAAGGCAAAATTCAACTTCTAATTATTTTTCCAATAACTGAAATAACCTATCTGTTCGGTGGTTAATATGATTTTTTTTCTCACAGTAGTATATTTACTTTTCCAAAATATTCATTAAATAGGTGAGATGCATGCCTAGTCAGGATGCTGTACATAAGCACAGCATTTCTATGTAGGGGAATGCTAATGAAACAAAGACCTGGGTAAATGACAGTACCACCACAAATGCGTAGAAAAAAAACAACAGACTTATGTATCTCCTTATGTTCAGGACAGTAGCCAAGCTCATTCTTTTTTGTTGTGGTTTTCTCTTAGTTCCAAAACACACTATGTAATGAGTAGTATTATACAAGCTGTGTGTAAGTAGAATGTGGATTTCCTATTAAGACGGCCCTTTAAACTTTGGCTGTGCAAGTGTGTGTGAGAAAAGGTTCAGTGGAGAGGAATCTGGAATTGTGTTAAAAACATCAGGAGTGTCCTATGGCACTTAGGTTCTATGCCAAAGGGAGTTGAGTTCATTTAGAAAATAGTGGGATGTTTTCAGAAATCTTTTCTTAGATGATGCAGAATCACTGCAACAATAAATGAAGAAAAGAGAGAAAAATCAGATGACAGGGCAAAGGGTAAAGAAAGCTAATGAAAAAGTGTAGTTAATACAGCAATAGACTTACAGCCTTAAAGAAAGTTAATATAGCCTTACAAAAAGTGAACCTTCGGCTAAAAAGATAGAGATCAGTCTTAGTGGTTATGTCTAAATTGCTGGTCTCTGAGAAAGTGCATCCTCTTGTACACTTGTGTGAGTCCTGGTCATTGCCATCCACCATCTTCTGCATAGTTTTCTTTTCAAATTAAAGCAGGCTTGGACAGGCACAAGTGGTATTAGACTGAACCCGGTTTGCTGCTGTGAATCCCACAGGGCAGCGTGTGTCATGAGTTTGCTAGCTGTATGCTTAATTGTACTTCAATTTATAAACATCTGCAAAGATTAAATTCATGGCTCATTCCCACTCACATTACTTACACAATAGTGCTAGACATCCAGGTCCCCCACAAAATATCCCAAAATTATTGTTCTATAATAATATCAAAGGTATAAGAAGAAAAACAGATTCAAAGACTCTTGATGGTAATTGAACTGGAAAAGAGGCCTTAAAATGTAAAATCTTATTATCTCTACCAGGAAGAGTAGTTCAACACTGTGAGTCATCTCGACTCTAGAGCACTCCTTTTAACATTTCTGACAACTGCTCTGAGAGAGAAGAACAGGAGAAAATGAACTATTCTTAGTTTCTAACCCAAAAATACTTAGGACAAAATGAAGATGCATCCCATAAACGCTTTTTTGAGGTTTGCTCCCAGAAAAGGCCTCACTTGGAAAGGTCAGTCTTCTTGGCATGGCAGTGGTTCCCTCCCCAACCAGCTATTCCTTTAGGAATGCGTGGAGCTCCTTTCAAATGCCAGCATGCTACTGTCATAGCAGAAAGATGTCTGCACCCAAGGATGTAGCTAAAGGTATCAGCTGTGGTGCTCAGGATTGCCAGACTTGGGAATTCTTATAATTAAAACCATTAAAAAACACTTAATACTTAGACAGACTAAGTATACATAAGAGCAGGACCCCAAACCTAACAATTCAAAACATCAGAAACCTTAATACTAATTTTTTTCCTTCTCCTGTGATTATGTAAATAGGCCACATAATAATAACTAAATAAACTCCTAAAAAAAACAGGTTGGTTCTGGCTGGAGAATGTTGCACTGGTTCCCCTCTTAACATCTCACTTGGAAGGAAGTGAAGGAGTGATGCTTCTGGAGGCAGAGACATGGTGGGAAGGGCTACAGCTGTCAAGATAGTTTGGCAAAGGCCTATGATTGAACACGTATCTCCAACCTCAGCGAATACTCAAGTCCTCCCACCACCATGGCCCTGTGAAGCTGCAGCTCAACCCCTAACCAGAGGCCATCAGGCTCTGATGAGCAGTATGCCAAATTGCATGGCTCCAGAACACTTCATCCTGCCCAGTTCACCTCAGAAAACCATGCCCTCTTTGCAGTATACCACAGTTGCTAAATATTTAACTGTTACATGCGACATGCATGTTCCACCAATAGAACTTAAAATGATGCTTGGCCCATAGGGCTGGAGGATGTTCATTTAAAGAAAAGTATGCATAATTAAATTCTGTCTCATTTTATACCTTATCCTCCCTCTCCCCTTTTATCTCCAGCTACCATTAACAGGCTCCTTTTCATTCTCCCCCTTCTTATCCTTTTTCCTTCTTTCCCTTTCATCCTTGTTTGTGTCTTTTTCATTTTCCTTTCCTTTAATTTTTTTTCCAAACCCTTTTGATCGTCTGTCTCCTCACCCCCAGTTCTTTACCCAGCTGTGTTCATGGCCTTTTCCACTTTATATAAGCTGCTTCCTCTCTTCTTTCTTACTATGTTCCTCCTTCAGATGAATTGAACCTTATCCCAACAGTCTTGGGACCCTGATCTTCAGTACTGTTTATAACAAATGTTAGTTGCTGTTTCTTAATGAGTAGATCTGATTGGAAACAAAGCATATGGCCAGAAGGAACAGTGTGGAAAATGGGGTGATAAAATCAGTGGTAGGAAAATGAATTTAATTACATTATTCTTATCACTGTGTCATCCAAACGCTCATTTGCTCTGACAATAATTTTCCCTCAGTGTGTGTGACATCTTAGCCATATATTTAATTCATAGTGTAGTCTCATATAAAGATAATATTTCTTTGTCACTAAAAAGCAGTGAAAAGTTTGTCTAATTGAAAACAGACCTGCATTCTACCAGCAGGTACATACTCCTAGGAGAAACTGATCTTGTCAAGAATGTCTGCATATATATATTTATATATATATATATATATATATATATATACTTGTACCTGTTTTAATTATTCCCACATAAATGCACTTGCTTTCTGTAGCTGCACGTCAGCACATGTATAGCAGCAATACAGTTCAAGTTACAAATTAACCTCATTATATTCTAAACTGTTACAAATAGTCATTTACTCACTTCCACACGCTTCCAGACAATGTGCCTCTGCTTTGAGTCCTCTCGTAGTTTCCGGAGTTTTTAGCTCAGAAAAAAACACTCCTCAACTTAGATTTCTATTCTAGTAGTTCAGCATCTTTTAGAAAATAATAACAATTTTAAAAAGCAGTCCTGCATCCTCCCTGGTTGCAGCATCTGCATGTTCCCGAGTCCTCCAGTTAAGAACTGTGACGGAGCAATGTGCAGATTAGTTTATGCCCTTCAGAGTCTATAAACGTGAAATTCAGATTTAGCATTGAAATGCCTTTGAGTTTAACATGCAAGCCTTGACATCCACAGGTGCTTTGGCATACTTTCTTCTAATCTAAACTGACCTCTCCTCTAAATCTGCTATTTTTTGACAGAAACAGAGGTTGATCAGTCTCTCCTTCCACCCCAAGCTCTCCTTATGCACTTACAATATCCCACTCTCTTCTGCACAGATGACTTCTCTCTGGTCAACAAGGAAGAAAAAAATCACCATTCTGCCACTTAATGTCTTTTTTGAAGCAAGTCAGCATATTTAATGCAGAATACAAACTCAGAGGATCCTCTTGGTGTATAGCACAAAGCAGACCTCCTGATTTTATAAAGTTACTATTCACTTCATTGCAACATCTGAAAATCTCACCCTTTTACAACAATTTGCAGTATTCAAAAACCATTTATTCATGACAACTTGTTGGATTAGTCCTTTGCAAACACTTTTATTGATGTATTAGTACTACTCATTGCATTCAATTTTTAGTCTTTGAAAGAGCTTGCATTTTATAGACCGTAATTCATCATAAAACCAATATTAGGCATATATTATACGTGAGAGCTCAACTTTACGATGACACTGACATTTTGTGGCACACTGAGCAGAGCCAAGAGAATGCCATTGATATGTTTTCTGATGTCTCTCACCTCAAGAACTCAGTGAATTCATAAAGATAAATGTCATCAGCTGAGATCAGCAATCATGTAACATACACATTCACAACCAGAATTTTTCAGGTCTTTTTTTTGGGGTTCTGACAGAGTGCTCTCCTCCAGTCATGTTTTTCATGGACAGAAAGGACTGTGAAATATAAGCAGGTCTTTGATATTTCAAATATTATTTTCTGTGTCAGTCACAATTTTTTCTACTTTTTGGGGCCCCTTTAATCTGTCTCCTCTCCCCTTTATACCTTTCCACTTCATCAGTGCTTCTATTATATGCTATTATTTTTTAATTTATTTTTTTAACTGTTACTTTCCTTTCTTTGTTTCTTTGCTATCCTTCCTTTCCTTTCTCTCCCCCACCTTCTGTATTTTTCCCAGAGCCTCTTCCTAGAAACTGTATCACAGAGAAGAATTAAGAAAAATGAGAAAAATTGTACTCAAGTGCATCAGGAGAAGCCCAGAAATGTTCACTTCTCAGTAAAACCTGAAATGTTCACTGAATGTAAGGGACATTTTCACTCATATTTGTCTAAGATGGATAGACCTATTACAGCTGGAGTTCTGCTATTAGCAAAGAAAGTCTTGAAGCCACATGATTAAAGAATCTGCAGAAAATCTACAGCAAAATGGTGTTTATAAAGGTCAAAATATAACTTTGGATGACTGAAGATTAAGGCATTGGTTTTGGACAAGGTAACCTTAAGTGGGTAAAAACACTGTCAAGATATGACAAGGAGGCGTTACATGTAATTCTGTGCTTTTTCTTTTTCTTTACAACGTGCAGAGTGTCAGTGTTCTAATTTAGATTTAGGCCAGGCATGATAATCATTGCCAAACTGTAACACTGTTTACACTACATTCTTGTGAAATCAATATTCTTAATATTGATAAACAAAAATATTGACTTAAACCTATGGAATTCAGATTAAGAACTCATTCCTTTCTACAATCCCACCCTCTCTCAACTCCTTTCAGATTTAATTTTAGACATATTAAATCAAAACACATTATTTTACCAGTCCACTTAGTGAGCATTAACAGAACCCAAACACACATTTCAAAACTGGACCTAGAAAAGAATGAGAACAAAACCAGATATTCGCTTTTTGTGTCTTCAACAGCTACCTCTGTGCTATCTTATAAGAGCAGCTTCAAGTTACAGCCTTAAGGCCAAATGCACTGCACAGACAATTCATGCTGAATAGCTCCACAACCATTTTCAGACTATTACTCCCAAAGCTGGTGAGAGAATAATGCATAAAGCATCCAGATCATCCCAGCTAACAGAAAGCCTAATCCATGGCACCGCAAATCCTCTCTGCCATAGCTGCAGGAGCATGTTGATTTAAGCCTCCCCAGAGCTACTCCTGAGCGCAAGGTTTACAGAGCCCCAGTCCTTGCTTTGGTGCCCAGAGCCACCTGCAGCCCCAGCTCTTCCAGGCAGAGGATATTCTCTTTGACAAACTGGCTAGGGACAAGCCTTCAGCTGTACCTTCTTTTCCCTGAGACGTGAATGAGTGAGACAAGAACTAATTTGAGGAACATTTTCTCCAAACTCACATGGGTGTTTCTGAGAAATGGGAAGCAAAACTCAAGTCAATTTCCTTCTGGGACTCCTAATTCCAAATGAGCCAAAATAGACCAGTGCAAAGTATCATGAGAAGTTCAGCTGCATGGCACTGAGACAGCAGCAAAACAAGAGGAGGCAGAGATAAGAGAGGAGCTGATCACAGAGGAATCCAGCAGTCCTGACCTGAGCCATTACACTCACAGACAGTGTTGTTATGAGGGTGGGGAGCCTCATTTGTGTCCATTTAGCATGGCTCTATTCCTCACTTCCAGACTTTTTAGAACATTAGAGATGCAGTGTCTTTCTCTGTAAATTCAAATACCTTCCAGTCCAATGGGTCATGAGAAAAGTGTCACTTGTTTGAGTCTTGGTACTGTGACCTGCATACTGCTCTTTCCATCCAGTCCAGTGATATGACAACTAGCTGACCTCTTACAAGCATAACAGAGGTGCAAAGAAATTTCACCTAACTCCAAGATGCCTTGGGGAATCGAGTGCGTGGGCACCGCTGTCTGAGCTTGCATTCAGTTAAACCAGAGAAGCTGCCCATTTTGCTGTAACAGACACTTGTCACATCTGTAGCAAGTTCAGAGTGAGCTCCACTGGGAATGACTTGGATGATATGAAGTTGTAAGGAACCAAGAGGGAAAGGCTCTTCATGCTAAGAGACACTGTCCTTGGGATATTTATCCTAGAATACAATCAGGGAGCACTGGAGGAGAAACAGCTGTTTTAAAAGAAGCCCTACTGCAAGCAAAAAGTACACGTGAAAAGTCACACAATGCAACTTTCTCCAAAGTGACATGCTAAAAAATTCACTTTCTCTAGATGAAAAGCAAGTACTGGTCAGTAGAAAGGACTCCTCTCCTATATTCACGTCTGATTGAAATAAGAATCTGGGTCTAATGAATGTTTATCAAAATGACACAGTTTTTCAGGAGAGAAGTCAGGAAACTACAGTGTTAACAAACATATTTCCTGGAACTATGGCAACAGAAGGCTTGGTCTACTGCTTTCACAGAGCTGAGGGGACAATCTAAAGTAGAGGGAATCTAGAAAGATACGACAGTGACAGAGAGACTAAAATAAAGGTGCTTTAAGGAAGGCATCTACAAAAATTGTGGCCTTCTGACAACAAACTACAACACAAAAATGCTCTGAATGAAAATTGCCACCGTCATCCACTGGTCAGTGGATGTCTATGATTTGGAGATGTGTTTAGGACAAAACATCTTTCTGTGTGCATAACTGGGCAGCCAATTGCTTCTTGCTTTCATCTTGACATCATTCAAACAGAGCATGCTGGTCACCTCCTTCAGTTAGCTTCTGAGTCACCAGCATGTGGTGGCTCCCGTAAGTCACAATAGTGAAATCACAGCACTCAGCCCTAGCAGGCCTCAGCCCGGCCTTTTGCTTCTGTCCTTGTCTCATCACTGCATAGCTGCACAGCAAAATCAATGCAGACAATGAGGAGCTGTCACAAGGCTGGGATGGTGCTTAACATCCTGAAATGCAGCGCAAGTGCTGAGGGAGCTGAACTGTTGTTACCATTGATTTCACTGGGAACGGGATTTGATCTAATAGGAACAGGACTACTGGTGAAAGTATTAAAGCAGACAAGTCAGGCACTTGCCCATTCTTTTACTAGTGTGATCATGATGAAAAAGTAAAACTATTCTGATTTCTCCTTTTGAATTTTTTCCCAAACAACTCTATTTCAAATTGTGTATCTTTTTTTTTTAATTTTTTTAAAAATCTCTTCCAGGCATTTCAGAGATTTTTTTAGACAAGAGGTAGGGTAGAAGTGGCTACTTCCAGACATGAATACAGTTTATTCCAAAGCATCTGTGCTCAGAAGGGAAAAGTTCTAACCCAGGAAACTTTAAAGTCTCATCGGCAATGCTTGTGACCACAAAAGTTTATGGTACCATTTCAGTACCATTCTGAAGAGCTCTGTCAGCTCCTCATTTGCACCTGAACCTTCGAATTCAGCAGAGGAAAAGACCTGAAGTTACAGAAGTGCTTCAGTCTAGGCTTCTCACAGCTTATTGTTTGACTTCTAGTGGTATCCCTACACTTTCTTTCTTTGTACTATGAGAAAAATAACAGCTTGTGTTGAAAACCTATAGTCTCTTTTTTTTTTTTGTCATTTTCTGGGACAATATACCCTTAGTTTATAGCTTCAGAAAATGAGTGGCCAGCTCCTCAACAGGAGAAAAATGTTCTCAGCAACTTTGATATCTGATCAGTGCATAAGAAAAAGAGGAAAACAACTGTCTCATTTACTACAGTGATTCATTTTTTTGAGAGCTGTAATTGATATTACTGTGTAGCCCTTGAATTTAGCTACTAGAGACTTATATATATATATGTATGTATGTATGTATATAAACTACCTATATATATATAGGTAGTGTTCTTGCCTCAAAACACACCTTTAATTCTCATTAATACTGGTACAAGGAAAAAAAACCAAGCAGATTTACCACACTGCAGTCTTTCTGTGCATAGAATTCTCATTAACTTTAATCAAAGTTCTGCACAATAAGCAACAGCAAGATCAGCACTCATTTTGAAAATCAAAGTAACATATAATGATTCATGACATCTGCAAAACACTCCTGACTTTTATTTATCATGCTTTTATTTCAGTAATCATTCTTGTCTCGTCAGAATGGTTATTTAAACTTGTGAGAGAAATCTATCTATCTCAGCATTATGTTTTATCACATATATTTGCATTCATCATAACTCTTAATTTAGAGTTAATAAAATAATTTAAGAGTTAGTATAAAATCCATAATTAAATAATTGATTTTTTAGCACAATTGTGCACAGGGCAGGAGAATCAATAGCATTCATGGTCACAACAAATTTCAAATTATCATTCCCGATGCCTTTGATAAATCAACTGGCAGTTGAATTCCTACTAATTTTACATTGTGCATCACGCTAAAAAAAATAATCACTGCATGCAAATAAATTCTTTCTTCGACGGGTTACATTTCTGCTCTTACTCTCCCATGCTGCTCACCCCTTCACCTCCTCAGGGCCACACTATTTAAATAAGCTCCCATTATTTTCAGTGCAATGGTTTGCTAAAGGGAAATATTTGTGTCCCTTCACTGGACATCTGCTGTTGGTACGAAAGCAATCAAGAGGAAAAAATGATGGTATGAAGCACATTTAACTTTCACGCCTCTTCATCATTCTGCACAAGCGAACACCAACAAGAATTCAATCGTAAATATATCAAAATACATTACTCCCTACTTTGAAAAAGCAGAAATATTAAAAAGAAGAGAGAACAAAGAATGAGAACAGGTACTGAGCACGTAGACTTTATACACAAACCCTCCAACTTTATTGTGGTTCACCTAATTCACTCTTGCCATTTCCAAAAAATCTCCAAATACTCCAGATTACACATCTATGAAATAAATTCTGCGAATGATTGCCATGAATGGCATAATTTAAAGTTTATATCATCGTAACGTAAATTGTGTACCAGCAACTTCATAACACAGTAAGCTAAAAACCTAATGTCAGAAGAGGTAGTGGTGTGAGAAACTGTATTTACACCTATGCTCATGTGCAGCCTCTTTGATGCATTCTGCATCACTGACCACTGTGTCTGCCAGCTCAGAGCTGCCTGATGAGATGGTATCGCAGTGTTTTGCAAGAGTATAAATTGTTGTTAAAGTTGGCTTTGCACAGCAAAAAATCAATTTACTTTTCTTGAAAGACAAGTACAAGATACAAAGTGCACTTCCTTCTGTTCAACTACAGCGGTAGGAAAAATACCCTAACTTTAAGTTGTAATGGGATCCAGTTTAATAACATCTTATGCATCTCGTATGACAGTCTCATCAAAGTAATAGGGGAGAGTACTCTATAGGAGCTGTTAATAAATGAAAGCTGCATTGCTAAATAAGAATTAGTAACAAAGAAGCAGAAGGAACACTAATCCCATTATCAATGACTGTTTTTTAAGACTCAGGAAGAAAAACAAAGAGGCTGTGTATTTCACTCCTGTTTCAAAAACTCCTAATCAGTTGTGAATGAGTTTTTGGAAAAACTTAATCTTATGCTAAGTCACAGATACTATTACCTGATACTAAATCAGAGGTACTGATGAAAAATACAAGTGATGGAACAAACTCAAGGGAAGTCCACAGGCAGAAAGAAAATTATCCCCACACTAAAGACAGATTTTCAGTTGACTTTTGCTCTGGTGCATTTCTGGTGGAATGAACCTAAGATGTCAGAAATATTTTCTCCAAACTGGACACACTGTCTAAAGGGCTCTTACAGATGTGATCAGTCGATGTTAGCACTAATGGCATCAGACATTACTATTCCAGTTTGTCTGCTTCACTCCTCTGCTTCACATGTGAGGACATCTGAAAAGCAAACTTTAGTCCAGGATTTCTAAAGTGCTGCTAAAGTGAATGTTCCATCTGTTCAGAGCCTGCAGAGAAAGTGACTCTGGAAAAAGAGTTTATCTATGCAGTGAGATGGATTAGAATATTTTTAGCAGAAAAAAAAAATAAAATGCTGTAGCTCTGTGAATATAAGAGTGGCCATTTTCTAATAAGCACTAAACTTTAATTATTTTGGAACAATCAGTCACCTTGAAAAAGAGAGAAGTTAGTTTATTTCACAGTGGTTATCTCCTAAATTTTGATTCTTTTGGTCTCATTCCTTGACACAGTTGATTATAGAAGCACTGAAAAGACTTTTTTGTTAGAAAGAAGACTGAAAGAAAGAACAGCAACTTCAAGTTCAAATATGTAAGGAGAGGTAGCACAGTACAGAACTTTGAAGACAATGAAATTAAACCTAAATTTGTAATAGAAGAGGATGTTAACCCAGATGAATGACAAGATCAAAGCAACGAGTGACAAAGATGATATTACAGTCTGTATTTGTACAGACTTTGAAGACAGAATATATGAATATTTGCAAGTATTTGCATTTGATCAATCCTGTTTTTCTGTCTCTTTCTGCTCCTGACCAA
The DNA here is from genome assembly GCA_013399175.1 of Odontophorus gujanensis. Taxonomy (NCBI): domain Eukaryota; kingdom Metazoa; phylum Chordata; class Aves; order Galliformes; family Odontophoridae; genus Odontophorus; species Odontophorus gujanensis. The sequence continues at coordinate 294,741 of VXAB01006039.1, read as the reverse complement.
TCCTATTCAGCCATACACAAATCCGAAGGTTACAAACTCTCAGTTGGCATAAGCAGGTGTTTGTTTAACAGCATTAGGTATTTGAACTATTTTGCTCTTGTCTCTTGCACATACTTCCTGATACTGTTGACAGAGACACAGCTAAGGACATAACACATTTTGAGAGAAGCCAAGAATCGTAGTATAAGAACACTCAAAGTACTCTTCTTCACAGAGTATGGAAAAAAAGTATTAAAAGCCATGAGATGTATTTCAAGATGCAAAGCTGGGAAATTAGACTGTTCTGAGTGCAGTAATGGCCCTAACTGGCCTCACCTTAAGCTTCCTTTGCTCAATTAGCCCAGGAACCCCATTTCATCTCTTAACCTATATTGTAGAGTTCTGGTCTTCAGCTGTGCCTAGCTATGAATTCTGTTGATCCAGACCCCAGTCTGTTGTTTAACTTCTGGACTTGAATTTGGGCATGCCTTAGAGCTGATTGGTGATGAGTGAACATGATCCTCATGATCCTCATCCTGATCTGTAGACTGACTTCATCTCAAACCTACCTCACTGCCACAAATTTACCTGACCATCTGGAGGCTAGGTTGAGTATGGCCACAGCCTCTAGGCCTGCACTGCTTGCCTTGCCAAAGCTAGTGGACAGATCTTCCTCCAGTGGTAGTTACTGCCCTCTGCTCCTGGATCCTCATCCCTTAGACAGCAGCTGGCACTTCTGCTCCCTAACAGAAAGCTCAGTTTTGGAAAGGTCTGCTTCTCACAAGTGGTATTCTGCAATAAAATACAAAAATTTTCTAACAAAGAACAAAAGACAGGATTTGGCTTACAGACATCAAAATGCATCAGAACATGAGCTGGTATGAGGTACACACTCCTCCCTTTTCATATAAATAAAATGTGTGGTTAGAAGGAGAATATGCTGATTATGGAATCAAAAACTTTTGTTTTCAGGAGAAGAAACAGCATTGTATACAAAGCTGTATTTTTTATAAGCTTACAAGCTTCTACCTGCCTAGGCTACACTCTATCATATCCATCTCATTATAGAAAAATGTGAGATTATGAAATAGATATTCTTCCACAATGCAGCTATTTGTTCTTGGGTTTGAACTAGTAGTAGCCATCTCTGTACAGCACTGTTGCTCTTTGCTGCCTTTCTGACTTTCAGGTCCTAAAGGTGCCTGTGCTGTTTTCTTTCAATACATCAGACCTTTTCCTAGCTTCCATTTCAACGTTTTATGATTAAAGATTGCTTCACTGTAGTCTTTTAAATAGTTTTCTTTTTTTTTTTTTTCAAAAATCTGGCAACATTTTTTGTTTCAGCTTCCACACAGTTTAATGTCAAGGTCAGGAGTGATCATGTAGAATTTCCTTAGCTACCATCAAAAATGACTTCTTAGCAATTCGAAACAAAGAGGAGCTTGCTTTTTACCACCAAATTGCACAGTGATCAAGTGAATAAAACAAGGTGTCCTTGGTACAAAATGGATCATTATCATTACTTGCACAAATCATTAGCAGTACAAATAATAATAATAATAACAATAATAATACAGTCATGTTACAGATGACAGTATCTGATAGGGAACAGCCACAGTTGTGATTAGTGCAATTCAGTGCCAAATGGATGATCAGGGATCAATTCCAGTGCCAGCAAGCTCCAGCAGCAATAAGCAGGAAATATGATGAGCCTCTACTGCAGAGGAAACCTTTTGTATGCAGCAGCTTTTGCAGCTGGTTTACATTGACCTTAGATTCCAAGGAGTTCTTTGTTGCTCCTCTGAGGCAGGGAAAGACAGTGTACAGGGTGAACATGATCTTTTAAGGATGCTGCTATGTCCTCACTTTACCCCTCTAAAAAAAAAAGAAAAAGAGGTTGATCTGAGTTTTTGAATGAACACTAGAAGATTTATTCAGAACACTACACTGATCACTGAAATAACTCTTCAATATCAAATGGAACTTTAACAGCATCAATGGATATAGATACACTAAACATTATGAAATACAATACGATTTAGTACAATGCAATCAATAAATCCTGTCACATAGATGCGTCCTCTTTCTTTATGAAGCTTTTGATTAAAAAAAAAAATGTCATCAGTGAAAAGTTGAAGAGTAGCAATCAAAATCCAGATGTTAAGATAAAGCTACCTAAGGACAAGTGAACACTGGTAAAGAGGAATACATTGTTCTGTATTTAAGAAGAAAGATAGACAAATGGTAAAACTTTTGAAGTTTTGCACTCTCTTCCAGAGAAAATATGATTTTGCTTGAGTAGTCCTCTTGGATTGATCAATGATTGGCTCTGGAATTTGACTGCAGCTGAGCAGGTTTGGTAAAATAATAGGAATTGTATTCATTGCCTTCTTTCTAACAACAANATTATGAAATACAATACGATTTAGTACAATGCAATCAATAAATCCTGTCACATAGATGCGTCCTCTTTCTTTATGAAGCTTTTGATTAAAAAAAAAAATGTCATCAGTGAAAAGTTGAAGAGTAGCAATCAAAATCCAGATGTTAAGATAAAGCTACCTAAGGACAAGTGAACACTGGTAAAGAGGAATACATTGTTCTGTATTTAAGAAGAAAGATAGACAAATGGTAAAACTTTTGAAGTTTTGCACTCTCTTCCAGAGAAAATATGATTTTGCTTGAGTAGTCCTCTTGGATTGATCAATGATTGGCTCTGGAATTTGACTGCAGCTGAGCAGTAGGTTTGGTAAAATAGGAATTGTCTGATTCATTGCCTTCTTTCTAACAAAGCACATCTTACTTTCACAAATGAGCTGGCAGAGATGCACTTACTAAAGCTAATGCGCCCCTCCCCTTTGAAGAAAATTACTTATTTAAACAGTAGTGTCATTGAAGGACTCATGAACTTTCGTCCATCTGAGCTTTAGAACAAGATGAAGTGGGACAGTCAAAACCATTCCTGCCCAACTAGTGCAAAAAACAGCTTTGAGCTGTGAGAGAAATAATATCTGCTACTGATCCCACATTCTTGGACACTTAATCAGCATTGTCATGGGTCAAAAAAGGCAGGCCGTTTGGACTTTCCTCCAGTACTTGAATAAGAGTCTTCACCTTTCTATTTGTACTGTAACATGAGCAAGAGACTATTCCTGCTTCATATCATTATAGGAAGGGTGACCTCACGCTATGGATTACGCACAATGGCCATGATGTCTTATGGAATTTGAGATATGTTTGCTTGCTCCTGTGCCAGTAACATGGAATGAACAGCACTGTGAATATCATGAATGCCTTAAAGGAACACCAACAGCTAAGCAGACAAATGCACTACGTATAATTGTTAAGGATAGATATATGCCCACCCTAAGAACCTTTCCTGGACAACGAATAGTCAAGCCCCTTTTTCTGTTTCAGCATAGCAATAAGTATATGGATCTCTGACTCCTCTAACCAGTAATATCTTTCAAAATTCATTTTCAAAATTTCAAACATAATTATTTGAAACCAGCCAGGCTGGGTGGGGCTGTGAGCAACCTGGTCTAAGGGGAGGTGTCCCTGCCTATAGCAGGGAGGTTGGAATTACATGATCTTAAAGGTCCCTTCCATCCCAAACCATTCCATGATTCTATTCTTCTATGATCTATTTTCCTGTGCTGAAATACATGTGTGTGGGGGACCTGTCATCAGGTATTTTTTGAGGTGATCCAGTTCAAGAGCAGATCATCCAAGTAAATTTGTTTTTGTGGATGTTTCCAATCCACTTCCCAGACACAGCTTAGCTCTTAATGAACACTCACAGAATGGCTTGGATTGGAAGATACCTTAAAGATTACACAGTTACAACCCTCTGCTATGGGGAGGGCTGCCACCCAGCAGATCAGACTGCCCAAGAACCTCCTGAAGGTTTTCCTGAGTCAAATCACAACAAACCTGCATTATGCTGTAGTTCTTTACTGTACTGTTTCTGGGATGTTTGCACACACACTCAAGTATCAAAATTCAATGAAAAGCAGCTAATGATTCCTGACTGAACGTGCATGACCTATGCTTTCTGTTCTTGCCTTAGCTTCCCCAGAATTTTTTTTAATTGTTTGTAAAACAGAATGGTTTATTCTGGAAGGTCAGCGACTTTAGCCCTCCTTCTGCTATTACTGTGACCAACAGTACCTGTTCTTTCACTGAACTTGGTGATCTTCTGTCTCACCTTCTGTAAAATAGCATTAGATAGCAATGGATACAGGCATGCAGTTTCCATTTCCCTGTGAAAAAGATAGGGGTCAGAGTTAAGGTTGTATATCTGAACACGATATTTTACCAAACTGTGTTAAGCCTGACATTAGCTGATCTGAGGGACATGGTTATTGGGCACGGTGGTGACGGGCTGACGGTTGGACCAGATGATCTTACTGGTCTTTTACAAACTTAATCATTCTGTGATCAGAACTACATTTTTACAATGTGTTTCTGGGCATTATGAACCTAGAGATAAGTCATCATTAGCATGAGCACTGGCTAACTGCATATTTCTGGATTTTTTAGTGACAAATGCAGATATGCTTGAAAATTAAATTTACTGTAAGTTAAAACTTCTTATGAGACTTCATGGTTTTTTTGTTTGTTTGGTTGTTTTTTTTTTTGTTTTTTGGGAAGTGTTGTAATTACACGAGTAACGCTTTCAAGACTTGCTAGTTTCTAATTTAGAGATGCTATAACTGCAGCTTTAGAGAACGTATAATTTGCTTAAATTATGGACCCAGAGGGAAAAAAAAAAGAATTATTATCGGAAAAAAATACAAAAAGAAAACAACAACATGGGCTATAAAGGTTTGCGGGTGCTAGGGGAACTTCACTAGGAAAGCCTAAGTTGCGGGAGAAAATGCTCACAGTGCAAAGTCTGACGTCAGGAAGCACAATTAATGCTACCCTGCCCTCTTGTGTTCCTGTCTGAGGCGGCTGCCTGCACCCCGCACATCTCCCAGCTCACATCCCTTCGTGCCACAAACACACCGTTGAAACACAACGGCACGGCACCGCGACTGCGGGGCGGCTGGAGGACTGTGGGAAACGGTACAGCTGAAGGCTGAAGTTTGAAGGGGATGTATCATATGGAAACACAACCAAAAACACGCGCAAATCTTCAATATGTGTCATCGGTTGCACTGCTGTGGGGGGGTGGGGATGGGACTCAAGGCTTCACTTGCAACGAAACTGAAGCTGGTGAGTGTGAGTGCTGTAAAAACAGAGGGCCCATTCTGGAGAAAGCAGAACCCGAACCTGAGCGTTTGCCAGCTCAAACCCTTCATTTTGGCATTACTTCGATTCATCTTTTCAATCTTATTTACAGCCCCAGGGGATAACCACGGATGAATCTGGCCTGACACCTACACCATGAAACAAACAAAAAAGGATGGCTTTCACTGCAAGCGATAGCCAACAACAATACGTCCCCCTTCAGAGGTCCAATCTCAACAGAATTGGTTTAAAACCAACAAACACCTCATAGCAGCGCCAGAAAGGAGCCAAAATCCCACAGCAAAACGGAGGGCAGTTGCACCCCGAGGGGCAGGGGACGAACAACGAGTGCGCGCTGCTGTGTTGACGTCACGTCTCTTCCCTAGCTGGATGCGGTGACGTCACGCCCCACTCCGTGACGCCGCACCGCCGGGGCCGCACGGGGACCCCACGGGAGAGCAGCATCGCCCACTTTTGGCGGCGGTACCCGAACCGGAGGCGGTTCTTCCCGGCTCGGTGCCCGCATCCCGCTCTCAGCTCCGCATCCCGCTCCGTCGGTGCAGACTCCCGCGGCGCCCGCCGAGCAGCCCTTCCGACAGCGCCTGTAGAAACCAAACAGAACCATTACGAAACGCGCGGCTCTGTCCCCTTCCGACATTCACCCTTTCCTTCCCGACCGCCTCGGGGTCGCCCATCCCCGTCCCCGCGACGGGCGGAGAAGTTACCGAGGCTGCGGGCTGAACTTCGGGGCCGAACGCTGCGGCTCTCGGGGCGCCGGGCACGGAGCTCTCGTCAGCGGCCCCAGCCGCGCCACGCACGGTCGCCTCGCCCTCTAGCGGGGCAGAGCGGCGGCGCCGGCGGCTGGGCGTGCCTTCCCCGCTCCCTTACCCGCCCGCCCGCCGGGGGGGACCGCGAGTCAGTCCGGGAGCCGAGCGGAGCGGGGCCGGCGGCGGCAGCGGGCGGGGAAGCGCCGGGATCGCGGTTCCCCCCGGGGGAGGCGGCCGGAGGGGTCGGCGCGAGGGAGCGGAGCTGCCCGAGGAGCCCTCCGCACCGCTCTCTCCGCTCCTGCCGTCGGCGAAGGGAGTCCGAGGGGAGCCGGGGGCCGCGGGGCAGCGTGCGGGGATCCGGCTCCCCCTCCCCGCCGACGGGAGGGGGGCGAGAGGGCCTCCTCCCACTTTGGCGAACACTTTGGCACTTTGCTGGATCCGGAGCAGGAAGGGGGTGGAAATATGGGGAAAGTTGGAAGTTGCCTGGTGACTTTGGCCGGACTTTTGTTGGCAGCGGGAGCTCAGACGTTCACAGGTAAGGGGCCGCCTCGACTGCACCGCGGCTCCCACCGGAGCCGGCGGGGCTTCGCCTCGTGTTCCTTTCTCTCTCCGTCCTCCCGGAGGGGGTGACACGGGGGTGGGGAAGAGAAAGTCCCCGAGGGAGGCGGGCGGGATGCCGCGGTCGGGACGGGCCCCAGCTCCCCGCCGCCGGCTGCCCGGAGTTCCCCGCTGCCCCATAAGGGAGCGGAGGGGCTCCGCTGCCCCCGGCTCTGGGCGTGAGCAGCTGCGGTGCTTTCCGCTCGGCGTGCAGACGGTCACGGCGCATTCGGACCCCCTGGCTGCTCCCCGTCCTGTTTCCGTGCTGAGGAAAGCCGTCCTTTTAGACGGGGGTTGTGAAATAGTTCGGCGCGCTCCGTGGCTGGGAGTCACTTCGGGGCTTTTTGGTTTGTTTCTCACGCGAAGTTAGAGCGGTACGGCAACTGGGGACCTGTGGTGTCGGGCTCGGGCTCCGATCCGCTCGGTGGGCTCTGTCTGTCCTGCCGCTCGGCTGCTGCGTTGCGGCTATCGTGAGTGTGTGCTCTGCTCCTAAACTTTTCCGAAAAACAAAACAAAACAAAGCAAAAGCCCTACCGAATTCCGGTTTTGTGTCAGGTTCCACAGACCTTCTGTGTACGAGGCTGCGTTTCCCTTAGGTTCTCTCCAGCGTTATTCCTGCGGATGAGGCAGAGGGTTCCTGTGCAGGAGGGATGCTTTGGTGTATAAGAACGATGAAATCTTTCCCTAACACTCGTGCTAGGTTGAAGCCATGCTCCGCAGCGAATTATGAAGCTGAACTCAGGCACATTAGCCCTATAACTCCTTAATATTGGGAATCTGGTGTCCAGGCTTCAGGGAGAGCTCTTGTTTCACTCCAATGAGTCCCAAACTCATTGCACTGCACGTATTGTCAGGCTTCTTGCTTAAACTTGGGCTGGAACAGCACTTCTGAAGTGACCTACATGTGTGGTACCCTGATGCTCTTCTAGAGTCAGCACGTAAGTGCCATTCATGTATTCATTTCCATGGCCACACGCTGTGGCAGCAAACACACAGTGACAGAAAGCACTAACAGTTCAGGGATGTCCTTAAGTGGATTTAATGACCTGTGCGTAGGCTTGTGGCAGAAGGGGTGATTCCACAGCTTCGCGTGCACTGAGTGAGGGATGCTGCGATCCACACACCTCACTGGGGTTGTGGAGAACGTCACGGGGTGCAGGATCTGGCCTGCCCTCTCCCTGTGTGCACATATGTACATGTATGTGAAATAATGAATGGAAAGCCCATTAATGATGGGGCAGGTACAGGTTGTTTTTTTTTTTTTTAATATTGATTGTTGGCACTCAGAAAAAAATTGATGAAATTTCCATTTTTGCACTTTCCCTTTTGAAGTGCATGTCTGAGAGTCAGTTTTGCTTAGGGGGAAAAAAATGCTGTAGCTTTTGTTGAAAGCATGATGCATCAGTGTCATAGAAATTAAATCACACAAAAATCTGCTCTTGGTGCTTGCCATCCCTTGTTTCTGATGGGAGTTGCGTGAATAACTCTAAAAAGTTTAAAAAGCAAATGAAGCAATAAAAAAACCAACTCCACGGGTGTTTGAAGCAAAGAACAGCAGTGGGTGCGTTAAGAAGTCTTTGGCATTTCTCGTTCTGTTTTTATTTTTACCCTTTCATAAAGTAACTGATCTATTTGGCGGAGATTAGTTCTAATGTTACCTTCAGTCATTGTTTTATTTGCATTTCTTGTTTAGAAAACAATCATGGTGAAAGATCAGATCTTGGCTTTCTAAGGCCTGGAAGCTTTCAAGTAATCTTTGGAAAGCAGCTTAACAGTTAATAACAATGAGATTTTCTCTGAGTCCTTAACTAAGGAATTTAAAATTCTGGACTCATCGGTTCCAGAAGCAAGTGGTTTCAAGAATTTGGATTCAAGACGTGCTGCTGAAAACGTATTATATGGACAGTGCTTATTTTAAGAAGTAGCTGGGGTCTTACTGCAGAGCGGATTGATGGTTCCTGAGAAACGTTTCCGTACCTGGGTCGGCTGATTTCTCTTTACAGTTTTAGCATAAATATGACAAAGTGGGGCCATGGGAAGGCTGGAGGTTCACATTGCAAAGTTCCCAGAATGTCTGGCATTACTGTCACACACAGTGTGTCACTTGGCTCTGCGATGCTCCTTCTCCTCCCCACGGTGGGTTCTGCAGCTCAGGGGGAGCGATCCATCCCTGTAGGGGTTCTGGGTCAAACCAGAGATGTGGCAAGTAAGAAGGGACACTGCATGCCTAAATATTAGGTGTTCCATAAAATGAAGAGTCTGGATGTAATGAGTTCTGTCAAACACTGGAATGGGTGGCTTAAATTGAAGGCGAAGAGATGTGTAATAGAATACAGAAACTGTGCTTTTATAAGGGCATCATGTTTGTGTGGATTTACATTTGCCCACAGCCTGAATTCTGAAATTGGTGCTTCTTTGCTTATAACCCGACTGACCCAGGGAGGCCTGTTATTAGAGCACGCTGTTCTTTTGCTGCAGAAAGCAGCAAGGATGTGTTAGCACATTCATTTTAGAGTACTCGTGTTCAAAGTTTTCATTCTGTGAGAAGGGACGAGCCCTGTTGTAGTGCTAAACAGATGGGGGTGGCATGGAATCGCTCCTGGGTGGCTCTTCCCAAGTATCTTTGTACCAGCACAGGAGGCAGCTGGGAGGAAAATGGGAGGGAGGGAAGGTGCTGCACAGAAATGGGAAACTGCTTCTCTTAAAAACTGGTAAAGGATTTACACAGAGCGCAGCGGTCCTCCAGCTGTTCCATGGAAGAAAAATACAAACCTTGTACTCTAAATAGATACTGTGCCTTCATGTTCATCTGTTTCGGTTTTGGGTGTAGGCACTCCGAAAACAAGAATCACATTTTCCAAAAACAGATGTAAGGAAGAAATGTAACATGCTGATGTTGAAACTTCCCGAACACCAGCATCGTCGCAGTGCTTGCAGAGAGGGAGGATGGAAAGAAAGAAGAGGGTGAAGTCTCTGTAGGTCCAACCCTGGCTGAAGGGAAGTTTCTGGCAATGTATGGAAAGTAAAAACTTTCTGCTGTTATTAACTGTGCTTAAAGAGGTTTCTGAGAGTATTCAGGATCTGTATCTGGAAGCCTTTGATAGCCACACTGATCTTTTTGTCGCCAATGATCTCTAAGCATGTTTTGTGTCTTATTTTAACACGTTCTGTGTTTGCTGGTGTTGCTTATTCCACCTGCTTTCCTCCTGTCTGTCTGTGGTCTCCATCCCTGTGCTGTCTGACAGAAAAAATACTGGTGAGGATGTGGTGATCTCGGTGCCTGGAGCAGCTGTCAGCCCAGCAGCGCATCTTCAGCTGAAGTGTTAGCGTGGGCTTGGCCCTGCTGTGCAGGGTGAGCTGTGGGAAAGGGTTCTCAGACCAAGAGCCTTACTATCGGAGCATTGTGCTGCTCCTTCTGCAGCTCCCATTTATGCAGGTCAGTGATTTGATTTGTGCTCTGCACCCAGGAGTAATTGCGTTTAAAATGATCCTGCATATTAGTGGAAGAATGTCAAAGAAGCATCTTCTAATAGGTCTTTATTTTTTAAATGCTTCTGACAGTTAGAAACAGATGAAATAAAGTTTGCATTTCCCCGTAAATTGGGATGTACTGTGGAATGCTTTGAACAGAATTGAGGGTATGGACTTCGGGACTGTCAAAAAAGAAACTGCTTTTTTATAGTTCTGCTGTCAAAAGTTAGTAAAGAAATCACATCAGAAATTAAAAATAAAACTTCCAGAAGATTATGAGGATGTAATAATGCTGAAAAATTCCTGTCATGTCTTTTTGTCTCACTAATTAGTAGTCATCAAAATCCATGAGGAAAATAAATGAGTGTCCAGAAACAATATAGCAGCGTATAGCTTATGGAAAATCTGTTTTGTGCTCACAGAAGTGCCAGATTGACACCTAGAGAGCAAATCACAAAATATGTTGGGGTACAGCAAGCAAGCTTCTGGCCTCTGTCTCACTAACATCATTTGGGTCTGACCTGGAGAAATGTGGAGTTTATTTTTCTTGCTCAAATGCTGAGTGGATCAGTGAATGTGGCAAACTGTGGGGGTTGCTGGTGGCCCAGGGAACTTGTACAGGTTGCTGCTGGGACATGGCTTCACTTTTCCATCATTAGATTCAGCTGGTGGAGACCTGGTGGAACACAGTGCTGTTGTTGGATCGGAACCTGTGAGCTGATCCTAGATTTCATGTGTTGCATTTTGGTTCTGATTCACTTGAGTGGGATGATTCTTTGTGTTTAAAGATGTTAGTAGCATTGTCAAATGGTGGTGTAACTGCTGCTAATAAGTTTTAAAGGCGCTTCCACATAAAATGGCATGAATTTATGAGCCCTTTATCTTCCATTCGTGTAAAAATAGCGCTTCTCAAAATTTTACTAGGAGTAAATTAATTGTTAATGTGTGAGTGCATTTGAATTACTTTGCTTCTGCTTTGTTTTTGTAGGAAACATTAAAATGGTCCTCTTTATCTCACCTGATTTTGCTGATAATTTCCAAATGTGCATTTATGATTTAATGTGTATTAAAAAGGATTTCAGGAAGCCAAAGATGATTTGGAACATATGATGATAAGTTTAGCAATAATATTAAAAAAAATATATATTACTCTGTCACTTTCTTCTCCTCTCTGTGCTCTCGTACTTCTTTCTGCTCTCGTAGTGCAGGAACACTTCCTGAGTCTGCCTGCTGTGATCTGCTGCTGATCACTAGGTGTAGCTGCATCTCTAAATCCACTTTTCTCAATGTAAAAAGAGGGAGGGCTGAAAGCTGAGCTTCTGACTTGGGAGGTCTGGAAATCTTTGTCCCCTAAAGAATTCTAATCTATTGGGTTTTTGTTTGTTTGTTTGTTTGTTTTCCCAATTTGCTTGTAACAGAACAGACCTCTTGGTTACGTGTAAAAATGCTGCTTTCAGTATCATTGTTAGTATTCAATGGAAGGATGAAAGCAGTCTGTGATATAACAAACTGCATGAAGTTACTAAGAAACTGTTGGTACTTTCCTAGCAGTTTATCTGGAAGGATTATTGCTGCAGAGGTGTGATAAGGTTATATCTTAACCATCTTGATTGACCTGTAGATACGTTTTAAAGCAAAGCTGGAGTATTGTGAAGGTACGCAGCTTCTTAATGCATTGTGAGGAGACTTCTGCTCTGTTCGAAGTAACTAGTTTCAGAGTTACCTTGCTGTCAGTGCAATCCTGCACTGATTTTGTAAGAGTCGTGTCACTTTTTAAGCCACATCACTTTCTTCAATGTTAGGAGGAGTTACAGAGGGTAGGTCCCCATGCATGCTTTAAAAATGAAGGTGTTTTAATGCCCACATTTCTGAAAGTAATAACAACACAATTAAAGGGTGTATTTACACCTCTGACAAATATTTTCAGTAGCTACAAGGAACTGGAAAGAAGCGGCTCTGCCATTTCACTCTGCCTGACCCTTTGCCACTTAAGGAGCAGTGGTAACAAACAAAGTAATGGCCACATTTGTTCAGATGAGAGCACGGGAGTTGTTAGCAAGAGGGAGTGCTGAAGACAGTGGTTGGAATTCAAGTGTTTGGGGAGGAAGGTATGAAAGAGTAGAAGAGATGAATCTTGCTGGAAGAGAAAAAATCCTAGGAAAAGCTGAACACTCAAGGCAATTAAACTGCATCTGGAAAACATACATGCATTTATAATTATTCACATTTTCATATTTTTGCCATCTTAGTTTTGAACACACTTGTCTCCTTAGATATGCAAGGCTTGAATAGATCTTCTGACAGCTTTACATAGTAATAGTTGACTATCTTTACACATACGATTAAGTGTAATGATGTTAATGAACCTTCACTTTTTCCCCATGGGATGGTGCAAAAACAACAATTCTCCCATAAGCTTTTTTCTTTTTCCTTTTCCTTTTCCCCCTATATATTTGTAGTCTGCTCTCATTTAGAGAGCAGTAGGGATTTTTGAAGAGGAGACCCTTTCTTTTCTTTCTTCTTTTTTAATCTTCAGCATTAAGTTATTGTAAATATATTTTACAGCACTAATTTTTTAAGAGATGCAATTTTGCCCCAGAATAACTAATAGATAATTACCTCTTTCACCACTGTAGCTCTTCATCTTCTAGGGGAGTAAAATTAAGCATCACATGACTGTATGAGAGTAGTGGTACTTTTCCCACCCCCCAAGGTTTATGACACATTGAGTTTGGTGATCTTTCTGCAAGATTGTGTGTTAGTAGCTTAAATCCTAAGGGTAGCTTGGTTAGGTGGAAATAATGCTTTTTAGTTGTGCTGACGAGTTTGTAACATAAGATTGAGGAGGATATTACACGAGTTTCTGTGCATTTCCAAGTGGATGGATTGTGGTCCAGCAGTGCCTTAAGGTTTTGTAAGGCTGATGTTCTTGCAGGTAAATGAAAAGAGTGGCTTTTCACATCTCTGCTTCTGGTGAATGTAGACTAGGCTGAGTAAGTAATTCTGTAATGTCCATAATGTTCATATTTATACTTGTACTTATAATCTAAGTACTAGTTCATATGTTTATGTTTTAAAAAGTTGATGAGTTATTACCCTTTAGCAGGCTATTGCATTTTTCATGGTGTACTGGGGCTGGGTGAAATGTATTTTTATTTTTTCCTCCACACTTGAGGTTAACCAATCCCTTATCCATGGCTTATCTGGCATTTCACGACCACAAGCAGTCATCTACATGTACGTCTTAACATTTCAGTTGATAAGTCTATGTAGTTTCTGAGGGTATATAGAGGATAACAGATCTCCAGTTTTGGAAATGAATGGTACCAGATCCTATCTCAAAGAGAGGCTGATATTTCCTAAATGAATTCACATTGTCCTCCACCTGCAAAGAGTCTCACTTGTATTTTCAAGTTCATGTTTTTTTCCAGGTTTAGTATGCAGTTCAGCTAGAAATTGAAAACAAATATGCAAATCAATTTCCATCTCCTGGGACTGTGTTGGGCCCCAGATCTGACTGTCCTTGCTGTGGCTGCTTGGTGTAGTTATTCTCTTTTCTTAGGAGATTACTGAATTTGTTTTGTTTGAATAGAATTTCATTATTATCTGTTCCCTTTTGCATCCTTCTGCTTCTAGTAAATAAAAACACTGCAAGAAGTCCAGTGCTTCCTAACAGCTTCACAACCTGCTCGAAATATGCTCGTACACTGGGTAGAAACTTGCTTGAGTGAGGAAATGTATGTGAGTCAAGATTTAACTCTGTTTGCATATCCTTATAGGACCACATGTCATGTATGTAATGACTGATGTTTTTACCAAATGGCATAATTCAATGTCAACAGCGTCTGAGGATTACAAATTTTGGGAGCTGTTGGTATTTTGATAGTTTAAGATCTCTTTTTCTTCAGTGTTTTGAGATGTCTCATATAATCTTACCCAGGAAATGATTTCCTCACCCAGAGGAACTTTTTGAGCCTGGAAGTTTTTTCTGGCTCCATGTTGGTATGACATAGTGGAACATGAAGCATACCGCTGGTACACAGCATGCAGAAGACAGATGTAGATTTTAATTCCTGTTGTATTAGCCAGTTGCTTAGCAATCAGATCTTCTGCCTAGTGGGAAGCCTGGATTTAAGTACATGTTCTGGCATTTCAGTGTGATATAGGTGAGCATCTTCATAGTTAATCTTTTCTAATTTTTTTTTTATTATTATTATTCCTCTCCCAACAGATTACAGCCCGGATCTGAAAATGNTTTGTGGGGGGGCTGTTTAGTTTTGACCATTACTGAAGAGATGAATGTTTTTTTTTGTTGTTGTTTTTTTTTGTAGCTGATGTTTAAGAACCCCTATATTTTCTTTGTTAAGTGTTACTGTTATGGCATGAAGCAGTGAGAGGGGAAAGTCAGGTTGGATAACAAGAAAAGGTTCTTTGCTAGAGAGTGATCATGCACTGAAACAGGCTCCCCAGGACAGTGGTCATGACACCTCTGTGGAGCCAGGAGTTGGACTCGGTGATCCTCGTGGATCCCAACCCTTCCAGCTCGAGATGTGTGATTCTGTTTGGAGAACATTTACAGCAGCCACGAACCACCACTTACAACTCTGGTCTTCCCTGAAAACTCAATGTTGTACTTAAATACTGTCAAGTATTTCAGAGATAAAGACAGTTGTGGTTATTTGCAGGAAGTGTAGTACTCATTGGGATAGTTCTTACTCTAATTGCCGAGAACTACTATAGCCTTTTTTCCTTTAATGTTCCATTTTCTGAATTCTGCAGAGTAGATGAAGATTATTTTACAAAGCAACGCATACAATGCAATATAAGCACTTTACATAACACATCACTTCAGCTGTTTATCTTTTTAACCTCTGCAGAGGCAGCTATTCCTGAAGTAATTTCACAGCTATGTCAGATCAATTGTTGTTCCAATAATAATTTTAAGTCACCATGCAGTTGATGCCTTCCTTACTGTGTCTGAGAGATGTCATCTTGATTCAGCCTTAGCTCAGAACTTCTCAAAGCACCTTTCTCTGCTGCGAGCACCTTCCTGAATATGAAAGCAACCTGTCGGTGTTGGGTCTGTGATTTTTAAAAGAAACCAACAACACTAAATACAATATAAGTTAATATTTATTTAAAAGCCTTGGAGGTTGGAAATGAGAATGGGAAGCCTGTACATTGCCCAGCACAACTATGTTCTGTTTGTAGTGACAGCAAAGCATGTGGGTTGAAGACCACACATCAAGTTCATGAGGTGTGTTTTATTTATTTTTATGTTGAGAATTGTTGCTAGAATTTCCCACATACATCTAGGCGAGTGAGGGATTTGTGTGAATTAGCCTAGCATTTTCATTTCAGCATTTGGAAATGATTGCACTTTCAGAGTTTTATTTACTTTTAGTGTTTGAGGAAAGAACACACCCTCTAGGACAAATATGCGGTGAAATTGTGTAGGGCTCAAAAGCCCAAGACGAATTGAAATATATTCTTCACAGCAGCAGTGCAGCAACAGCAGAAGTGAATTATTTTTTTTTTTAAGTCTTATAGAAACTTCAGAGCTGTATCTTTTTATCTACAAACCCTTAACAGAAAGTCATTTTTGTCCACTAGAATGTTACTTCTTTGCACCCTGGACTACTGGGGATGTTACCCACATTAGAAACTTCACACAGCTGCAGAAAAGATGTGAAATGGCATTTAAATTACCCCTTGTAAATAATATTCCTCAGCTACCTCTGTTGTATTTGCAAGTGAAGACGAGTGTATGACTGTGTGTGTGGGTTGAAGCAATGGATGTGCTAGCAAACAGTGCACACTTCGTCCTTGTTCAGCTGTACCACCCTTTGTCATGTGGTAAGCTTGGAGTCTCGAGTGCGGATAGGAACTTGAGTTGATAGCAGGGCTGAAGCCTTAGTTGTTATGTTTTTAAATGGAGAAGTTTAGAATAAAGGTTGGGATTGTTGTCACTGTGTCACCAAGGTTGCTTCAAGGGAAGTCGGTCTACATCAACTGTTGTGCACTTGTTTACTGTTGTTGATATTCTTTCATTTCTTACAGAGAAACATACAGTCTTTGGACATCTAAATTGGGAGGTACCTGTTATGACTTGGTGAGAAATGGAAATTGAAGGCAGCTGTGTGCTTCTTCTGGTGTCAGGCAGGAGCTACTCAGAAGGTTTGGGCACACGCTGAGTTGCATCATAGAAGCTTGCATTTTGAAAGCTATTGCTCGCCTGTCAGTTCTGTTGTGTTTGTTGCAAAACTTCAGTCAGTTTCTGATGTGTAGCCCAAACTTGAAGACTTTGTAATGAAAACTGTCCGTATTTGTGAAGATCTCTATTTCAAAACTGAATGCAGACTCGCAGCTTCCTCAATTGGTACACAGTAAATCTGCCTCAGTGAAGTAGCATCTGACAGACTCGTTCCCTTCAGATCTGTGCTTATGGTGGGTGGATGGCAGGAGCTTTGGGAACCACTTGCTGTAAGTGAGAATTCTCACATTTCCAGAACTGGCTCTGGTAGTCGTCAGTCTGCAGAGTGCTGTGCTAGATTTACAGCCATAAAAAGTTAATTCTGTCTTGTGTGTCAGAAGATGTGCATTTCCAGACTTTGTGAAGTGGAACTGCAGAAAAATCAGATCTGTATTCTAGAAACTGCCTTTGAACAAATACATGATATTCACTAGTAGTCCCATTCACATGATTTCAGTGCTTTGACTCTACACAGTGGTCTAGCAATAAAAGAAAGAATTGCCCAATTACAGTAATCTGCTAGAGCTCTGTACTCTAGAATTTTGTGCAGAGAAAGAGGGAGGGCTCTTACCTTCTCTCAGTTCTGTCTGAAATTGCACTCTAACACCATCTATTCCACAGCAAGTAACACACATATTTAACAAAGCTGTTAACCACAGGGCCATCTCTAAGGTTGTATTGCTCAGCTGCCACCTCTCACGCCCTCTCTACCTCCTCCTCCGTGTGGCTGTCTTCCCCTCATCAGCATGTTCTACACACCAGGAGGCACCAGGGCCTTCCTCTGCTCCCCTATCTTCCCAGTTTGGAGATGAATGTTCACGTTTAGGTAAGGGCACATAGCCTCTGGGGACCTACAACAGCACTTAGGGACAGAATTCCTGACTGCCTGACTATTTTTCATATCAAGAATGTATTTCTTTTTTTTTTTTCCTTTTCTTTCTCCTGTGGCAGATTAGATCAAAGTGGTCCCGCGCATATGTTGTGACACATGCCAGGAAAGCATGTGCTTATGTGTAAATAGTGTAAGTGAGCAGGGCTGAAGTTTTGCTTTGCTTTGCACTTTGCAGAAACAGCAGGCAGTGCATGTGGAGAATAAGATACTGCAGCCAGATCTAGATTTCAGACCAGATGGACGTTATTCCTAATAATATTTGGGTGTTAATGGTTTTTATTGGAGTGTGAAGTAAACTGTTGTCGTTCTTGTTCTTCAAGCTAGAAAGAATTGCTTGACACTATTATACTGTCACTATTTATGTAAATACAGGGTTAGTCTTGGGCATGCTATAAATAATTCCCAAAAGCTCCTGATGATGCAGTAATTACAGGTGGGCAGGTGTTGCACAAGTCATGTGAACACTCCAATATCAGCATTTTGTAGGGCTGGAGCAACAAGGATGTGGGCAGCCTTTGGAGAAATTCATTTGGAACTCTCCTCCTTGCAGTTAAAGTGCTGTTAAGTGCTATGTGAGAGGTATCAGCTCTTCTCTGAATCTTCTGTTTAGGCAGAGAGGAGGATGCAGAATCTTGTGTTACATAAATCTGCTTCCTTAATATATACAGAATAAACATTGTATACAAATGTTTAGAAAAAATGTTGCCTCTTTATTCAACTCCTGCAATTAAATATTGTTGTATCAGTGCTTTGGCTTAATGTGTATTTTGTACAATGTTGACAGGTTAATTTTGGCTGTTATTTTTATGTGCACTCCTAATGCATGTAAATGCATGTGGAGCGTGCTCTGTGCTATCTTGAAAATGGAACAACAATTCTGTAAGTTCATGTTTCTTTCTACCAGTTTAAATTGTGCTTTAAGATGAGCTTGAAAGTTCCTACTCAGTGTGGAACGTGCAATTTATTGATGTGATTCTTGTTGATGAAGGTTCAATATAGGAACAGGATACCAGCCATGCTCACAGCTGCATGCACAGTGTGTGCTCTCCTGGGCAGATGCCGAAGAGGTCTATTAAAGCATTCAAGTTGTTTCTTCATATTGGGAGTGAAAGATTCCTTCTTAATCCTCATAAGGCTGCTGTCGCTGCTGGAGTGTTAATAGATAGTCTAATTTGTGAGCTAAATTACTAATTGTATTATGAGTCTAAACCTTATTAAGCCTTTTGTGTAGAATTAGATCACAGAGCTTTGGGAAACTGAATCCTGGTTGGGTTCAGTCTCCCCTTTTCAAAGGCACATGGAAGCATTCCTGGCTTCAGAGCTGCAGCTGAGCTCTGTCACTGCCTGCTCCATCATTGACGGGTTCAGAAGTTTGAAGCGGTAAGGCTCTGAGAATAGACTCCCAAATCTCAGTTACATGAAAGGAATACAGTTCTGCAGATGAAGACAAACTTCTTGGTAATATAAGTGGAGTGAGTTACAGAAGTTTGTTCCGAAGAAGTTCATAACCCACCCAGAGATGTGCAGTCACTCAGCTGTGCTGCTGAGCGATGGGCCCCTTCTCAGCTGTTGTACTGTAAGCTCAGCTGGGTCACCTGAGGTGGTTCTTGCTCTTTGCTCTGTCTTTGCGTGGAGTCAGCCTGCTAATGCAGCCCAGCTGGAGGCAGGGCCCATCGCCTCCAGCGGTGGATCAGTAATAAATAAACAAAGTGGGGCTTAATGGATTTTGACATCCCTTTCAATAAATTTTTATGTTGGTCTGTAAGCTTGTGAACTCTTATGCCTTTGATGTAGGAATGTTGCACCCATGGCAATTCATGTTCTTTATGAGAAACTGTTCACATTTACTCAATATATTTTCCTGTATATACATGAGATACGTTCCCAATGGTATTAAGTTTTTCTCTGTGGTTTATGCAGTCTGAACTGCTGTGAGGAACTGCTCTTCTTTTAAATCTTAAGTTACCAGAGACTTACATGTTTCTACTTTTATTCTGTACTGCCATAAGTTAATGGCATTAGAGAAGTATGGACAATAAATGAAAGTAACAGAATATATATTTTGTCACACCATCTTTGTATTTTAAGACATTTTTCTATGAAGTGTATCAGTAAATGTGACATAGATAGAGTACATTAATACAAAGTTCAGTATCTGTTCTGGAAGAGGGACCTTTCAGGTTATCCACATTGGGTTGTCACATCTCTGCAAACATAGCAGCCTAAAGCCCTGCGGAGAGGTAACTGCCTCCAGGTGTGGCTGTTGGGTAGGGGTCTGTACAGCTGCCATACTGATTATTGTGCTTACTGAAGTACTTTGGGAGATTACTGTGGTTTTTCGGTTGAGATGGTTTTTTGTATTTTTTTGAGGGATTTTTTGTAAGTTTTACATGAATTTTCTAGCAGTTTCTTAGTCATGCACAGTGTACCTTGAGACCAAAGTAGCTGCCATTTCTAATTGGCTAGGTGTGTATTGACATGATTGCCAACTTGCTGTTTGTCCTGGTTTCACCTGAAACAGAATTAATAGCACACTAATGCTGTTGCTGGGTGATGGGAGCACACCTGGGACTGGGCTAGGCCTCTCAGTGTGGTGGAGCCAGCATAGGGGTCTGAATTAGACTGGGGGTTGTTCTGTGCCACCTGACACCATGCAGAAAGGTATAAAGCTGTGGGCAGTTGGAGCTGAGTTGAGCTGGTGTATGTCAGTTAGTAGGGAGGGGTCTTCTGTTGCTGTGTTGGTATCATATTGTGTCACACATTGATGAGCGGTGAGTAATCTTGTTGCAGCTTTACATATGGCTACTGTTGCTTTTTTGTTTTCTTTTTGCTTTTCTGTCTCGGTAAATGGCTTTTAACTCAATCCAGTTTGTCAAACCACTGCTGGGTTAAACCACAGGAGTGCTTTTTTGGCATTCAGCATGGGGTGGGTAATACTGGCACAGACTGGGTCTCTATTGAAACTGCAGGGCCTGTTGTGGAGACTGGAGCAACTGTCCAGCCTCGGGGCTGACCTCTCTGGGGCAGTCAGTTCCAGGTGTACCCTTACAAATGAAAGTAAAATGCAGCCTGTCCTCTGTTGTCAGAGGAATTGAGAAAAATATGTTGGTGATATCAGTTGAGGAATGCCACTTGGCTGCTCTCTTGACTCTGTGTTTAAAAAAAAAAAAAAAAATCGACAAAAAAAAAACAACAAAAACCTTGATGAAGGGGGTCATTCTGCTCTGATGTTTGTTAAGTAGTCTTGGTCGTCATCTTAGTCTGGCCTTGGTTGGCTTTATCTGTCTGTGGGATGTCTTGCCCACCCCCTGAAGGTCGATAAGTGGTAACTGCACATTCCTGTGGCTCTTTTCTTGGTGTTTATTTTGTGCAATAGGCCACGTTTTCAGTGAAAACAGGAGGAGCAAGTAAGAAGGACCAGTTATGTCACATTACTAACAAGTACTAGTATCACTTACTGGGGGTATTACAACATAAAGCAGGGCCTCAAGTCCTGGTTTGTTCCTGTTGGTGGCAGTGGCACAGAGTATATAACAGCTTCATCTGCAGCTGCTGACTGAAACAACTAATTAAGTGACCTATTTAATTTGGAGAGTTTGTGTGCTTGAATGTACTGTTGTATCTTTCCTAGATATGGGAACAGAATTTGAATCTCTTGTCTCTGGATAGTACTGCTTCAGATTTTTCTATTTTCTTTGGTACTCCTTAAAGAATTTCAGATATGTTGCCTTTTCTTCAAGGCTAATCTGAAAATGACTAACAAGGTGATAAAAATAAATAAGCCACCTCTGTTAACCACAGAGTAAAGTCTGTGCTACTGTTTTCTGCCTTTCTGGGGCTGGGAAGGAGGTGGCAGAGTGGAGTAAGCAGCAGTGGGTGGTAAGTGCTGTAGGGTATTCAGTAGTCTGGCGGTCATGAGAGTCACTTTCTTCATCAGTGCTCCATATGATGATTTTAGCTACTCAGTGATCTGAGTTAGATGCTTGATTTCAGAATATGGTTTTTGGTAGATACACCCTTCACTGAACTCTCAGCACAAGCTGCTGGTGATGCTGAGAGGGTAGGGCACTACCAGAATGCTGTCAGAGCTGTAACAAAATCTTTCCTGAACTTGGTAACTGTGCATCCATCTGGATGATGGTGGTGTCTGCAAATGGTCCATATTGTTTATCTTGATTAAGTTGTTCCCATCTGTAGTGGAAATGTTAAGTCAGGGCTTGAAACAGTGATTGAGCACCTTGTGGGAAGGCAGGGCCAACCCAGGTGTATTCAATTCCCAGACCTCATTTAATGGTTGGCCATGAAGGCAAGAGTATCTTGCTGGAAATCCGTGCTTACCTGAGGCCTTCCAAAGGTTAGCGGATTTTTCCCTTTGTTTCTGTGCCTGTGGATGCTGCATTAAGCATATCTTTACTTTCTGCTGCCTAGGACTTTGCTATTCTGCTATCATTGCTGTGCTTTCCATTGTATTTTAGCATTGGACCATCTTTGTGCTGTGGAGATATAGATTTTACGATGCCTTGGTGGGAAAAAGTTGCTGTCACCTGCTCTGTCTTTTTACTCAGCATCTGCTGCAGTAAAGCTTGCTGCTTCTTCCACCCCACTTCAGCAGTTTCCTTTATGCTCCTTCCAGAAGCTGCCCACTTGCTTTGTGCAATTACTTTCCTTCAGGGTAGGAACAGACCAACTGCCTGCTCTGATCAGCAGGACCTTGGAAGAGCAAATCAAAGAGCAAGTTCCCTGTGTGCTGTTGGGTCACACCCGTCCAGTGGGCCATGACCACTTATTTGAGTCAGGAAGGAAGAGTTTGAATAATGTGTATGGTGTTGTCATTTCCAGGGGGTGGGGGGGGGAGGAATTCTAACCCTGAAGAAGGGGATGGGAGCACAGTTGTGAGATAACTACCTGCTTTACAGTGCTAATGATTGGATGCATTACACATTTATAGGGAACTTTCTATTGACACAGGTACAATCTCCCAGTGGAAGGTATAGAAAAATTTTGTTTCATAAGTAGTAAGTGATGAGAAAATGTGGCTCTCGGCTTTTGTGGCAGCTTGGGAGCTGGGATTGTTATCTGAAGCTGGGAGAGGTTGTTACAAACCTTTGGAAGTCTCACATGGAGGCTGGAGTGGGACTTGGGAGCCTGGTGGGTCCCTTCTAGCTTGGGCTGTGCTGTGCTTCTCAGAAACCAGGGCTGGCTTAGGCAGAAAATTGCTTCTAGAATTTTTCTGGGGTTACTACTCTGTTGCTGTGTGAAATACAGGGACAGTTTGTATGTGGACAAGCAGCACTATAAAAGCATTGTAAAGTAGGAGCATTTCAAGGTACATTTAGTTGCACTGCTTTTCTGCTTGTGGCCTCTATATTGCATTTGTGCTGTAGGAGTTAGAGAGTTGGTGTTTATTCCTAGAGAAGGGAATACTTGTATGCTTAGAAAGGGTGGGGGTGAAAAAACATAACTATGCAGTTGTTATGTTAAATGAATTTTAAAGTTGGTGAGAAGAGCCATTCAGAGATAAGAATGCTTGGGGGGAGAAAGGAAAGCGCACTGGAGCCATTTCACCTTGAGGGCTTAGGCAGGATTGAAGAGAAGTGGTGCATACTGAAGCCTTGTTTATAGTCTTTCACTTACTGTTAATAAAACAGAGATGTTCTAAAAGGTTTCCGTAATTAAAATGCAGTCCTTGAGTGTAGTGTGTTTTGAGAGTGGGCTAAAGGCCCGCTGCCTTTCTGACTGCATAAATCACTACTTATGAAATGTGGCGGTGGACTTTGCGTTTTGAAGTTGTTTTCCATTGGAATGATGTTAGAAATGAGAGGCACTGAATAAATGAAAACAGAACTTATAGGGAAACTGATAAGTGTACAAATTGACTGATTAGTAACTTATTACCAGTACTGAGATTTTTTTTCGCCTTCTGTTTGTTTTTTTTTTTAATTGGCTGAATATTAATAAATCTGGCTTATTTCTGGGAAACAGCAAGTTCTAATGGTCTTCCAGAAATTCATAACAAAAAAGCTAAGGAATTAGCATAATAAATAATTATTGCTTCTAGGGTTTTTATTGTTAAGATAATAAAATGTTAAAAAGCAAACCACTTGAGTAGAAAGTAATTGCACTGACAAGCACCACACAGCAAGCATTCACAATAAAGCAAACCTTCCCTCAATGTCAACCTGATTTGCTATCCACATAAATGCTTCCTCACATTATGGAAATGTGCTTTTTCTATCAACGGAAAAGAATAAAACTCCAGGCATCTAATTAATCTTGTCTGACGTATGATTTTATACTCAGGTTAAAACACGAAGCAGGTAGGTCTATTTTTTCCTCCCTCTTTGTGCATGACCACAGGCAAATCTCTCCATTAATGTCAAGCTGCATCTGTGTGTCTGCATCTCTGCCACATGTCAGTCATTAATGCATTAGTGTTGCCTGTATTGGATTCATATGCACCACTTTTCCTGTCTGAGGGCCTTGTAAATAGGAAGCTGTAAGACTTGAACTATACATCACAGGCATCTCACTTTGACCCTCCTTGTAAGGGAAAAGGGACTCTAATGTACAGCAAAAGGATTGGATGTGGTAGTTTGTAGTGGAATTTCCAAGGTAGCATGACTCAGTGGGGGAAAGAAACAAAACTTGGCTTTGATACTTCCATTGGTTTAGAATGCTCCTGTTAAAGAACTTTTAATAGTAGCTAACTGTGCTATGGGTGGTATTGAAGGCTTGGTGATGGCAGAACCACTTTGAGAAAATGCACAGATAAAAACACCCATAATGCAGACACTTTATCTTCTGAAATTCTGCTTAATGGTTTCTGCCGGAGGCAGTGTGCAACACTTGAAAAACCTTGAATGCTGAAAACCTGTGCAACTCTACTACTTTTTTACATATGTAGGTAGTACAAAGGATACTGATAAGAACTTGAGTTCAAGTAACAGAACCTTGACTTGTACTTGAAAATAAAAGCAGCAACCTCAAGTTGTTGTAAGTTACTGTAATTAAAGGTTATTGTAATTAAAAACTGGCAAACCAAGAAGTTATTTCATGAGCACAGTATTTCTATTAAAATATTTTCCTGTACATTTTACATGCAGATTCCTATGGCATTGGGTAACAAATATTTTCTTATGAAGTCCAAAAGTAAGAGGAAGAGTGTTTTTGTTTTGTTGACTGAATGCAAGGCAGAAGCATCACTGGTGAAGTTGATCTGTGATTTTGTTTTCTCTTGTTTTCAAAGTTATGTTCTAAGCTGTAACTTCTATTTTCAAAGTGTGTATCCTACTTCATACTAAGTGTGTAAGTGTTGTTTGTGATTGAAATTGTTTTTCTTTGTATTCTGAAGACAGGACTGGGTCCTGTTTGGGGGAAGTGTTGTGCAGCAGCCCATGGCTGTTGTCTAAACGCCCTCAGTAAAGGTGCTGAAGAAGCTTTATAAGAAGCATACTACATCAAGTGAAAAGCTTACATATTTTGCATATTCATGAAAGCTGTTGGTTATATACAAATAGTATGATGCCAGGAGGAGTCAACAGGCAAAATCCTAAATGAGAAATGTTCTCCAGCAGACAAGCATTGTGTGTAAATAGCTGCTTTTTATGTTGGCTGCTTTGTACGTTACCCACTTCCAAACAGCAAAAGGTTTAAGCCTTGTCAGATGAGTTAGAATTCTAATTTAAATTTAATAAATTTATTAGCGATTGACCTCCTGGCAACCGTGGCTTTCACTCGTCGTCTTGGTGCTGCTTGGTTGAGGCTTGGTTTAGAATAATAGTATCATTATGTTTGGAAAAGACCACCAAGACCATCCAGTCCAGCAGTCAGTCCACCCCACTGTGCCCAGTAATCATACCCCTCAGTGCCACATCCACATGATTCTTAAGCACCTCCAGGGATGCTGACAACACCACTTTCCTGAGCAGCCTGTGCTAGTGCCCAACCACCCTTTCTGAGAAGAAATTTGTGGCTGTTGGGACTGTCTTCTGGTAGCCCTGGAAGACAGCCTCGCTGTATGGGGTAGAAGCCAGAGCCAGGAATGTTGTCAATGTCCTGACTATGAGGTTCTTGCTGTTGACTTTTCCCTTGATGCTTCCTGGCAGTTTGCCTTTGAGAATCAGAACAACTTCTCAAGAAGTGCAGTAGCACAGCTTTAGTTCACATTTATAACTTTTTGCACCTCAAACACTGTTACTGTTCTTGCAGTGTTTAAGAGCTTGTGAGATGTACATGTGGAGTAGAATGCCTTTCTGCTCAGTAACCCAGGAAGGTAAAAGCCATAGATCTCATTCAGAGATCAGTCACAATGCTCTGCATTTTTGTGCCATGGTCTCTTTTCAGCTACTTGTAGGAGGGGTGAGAGTCACAGAGCTATTCTTGCTGGAAGGAACTTCTGCAGATCCTTTGGCCCAGCCCGTGCTCCAAGCAGAGTTGACTTCAAAGGTGGGTTGCACTGCCTGGGGCTTGGCTGCTTCAGTTCTGAGCATCTGCAGCAATGGAGATCCACAGCCTCTTTGAGTTAAGAGAACTTATAAAACAGGAGCTTTAAAAATGTTCATTATGCTAAGTTAGTACATCTGTAGAAGAGAAAAAAATCATCCAAGAAAAGATATTCCAGAGAATATTAAAACTTAAAAGGTGGGAGCTTAAGAATTTTTTGTTAAGGCTTCTGAATGCATTTTGTTTGAAACATGTCTCCCGGGTCCTTCTAAGTACCTTTTTGTTGTGTTGACAAATACTTTTAAGGGCTGAGAATGTAAAGTTCTGTGGCTTTCTGTCTGGCTTTGTTCTGTATGGCCCTACCAGTAGCTGCTTCAAATGGTGTTATTTTTCAAATAATCAAGTGACCTATAATGAGTAAGATATTGGCCATTCCAGAGAACATTTTAATTTGATTTTAAAAGTCATGTGGCTTAAAGGCACGCACTTACAACTTTCATAGCAGAAATGTTCCTTGCATGGTGCCAGCATTCTCATCTAATGCTGGAGAACACTGGAGCTCTCTCTGGAGAAGACTTTTTTTTTCTTCATTTAAAAACTCAACAAAAGGGAAATACACATTGATATTAAACAGAAAACAAGTTACCAAGCCTCTAAAAGGGAAAAAAAAATGTATTTAAAAAAAAATTCCCCACAGAGGGGAATTAGTTGACGAGTAAGAACAGCTTTTTAAACTCTCTGTCCCAGACAGTGTTGGCAGGGAAAGAAATGATGTTACTTGTAACTTTGAGACTCCGTGGGGAGTTTTACAATGCTAGAAGGAAGGAGAACTAATGCCTCTAGAAGTCTGTGGAAAGGGACAACAGACACAAACATGTTTTCCTGCTGCAAGGGATCAAGAGGTTGTTATCTAAATAGGTTTTTTGGTGTTTTCTTTTTTTCTTTCTTGTAATTTAGCTGTTGGTTTTTCAGCCTTGGTTGGATGTTATTTATCCTCAGTGCTGTAGAAATCTAAACTTTCCTGATTTATTCTAAATACACACATATATGTATGTGAGAACCAGTTACACTAATGAGTCACTGAAGTGGGTCTGGACATGATTTGGATCCTAGGCATGCTGGTATTCCCAGAAGTGTTGGTTCCCTTGAGGCTTAAGCAATGTAAGTCCCATTGCTGTCCTTTTTCCTTATTTATCTTTTTAGCAATAAATGTTGTTCTTGCCAGCAATATGTTAAGTAATGAGAAGACACATGCTGGTCATTTCCAGGGGATTAAAGTTCATGTTTTGAGAGAATTGTGCAGTTTACAGTCACAGTAAAAACATCTTTCTGGTAATCATTGAACAGTGAAAAGGTTATAGGTTACTCCATGTTTAAATTAATTACCGTGTCAGGCTTCAAATTAGGAGTTGGTATATTATAGTGGGATTTCATGAATGCTTAAAATAAATGTGAATCTTCTTTCTGAATTTTGAGAATTTTAACATGCTCTGCAGAACAACACCTGAGAATCTTATGTTCCAGATAGAGTTTTTCTGCTATTCAAAATGTTTTTTTTAAAGTTCTTCAAAATATTGCAAGAGAGCTCTTTGTTCTTTTTATGTAGCTAATGCTGTTTTAGCAATAGGGTACTGATTCTGTGTTTTAGGGATACAGCACAGAAGTCTAAATAGTGTGCTTCTGCATTAAGTCACATAGCTCCTGTTATCATTTGAAGCCTTGTGTATCTACACTTAAGTGTCAATTTTAAGAACCATCAGTTCAAAGCAAGACAAAAATATGTAGCTGAAAGCTTTACACTTGCAGATCAATCAAATTCAATAATGGACTTCACGTACATAAAATGTATCTGTGAACATTTTGATAGAACTAGTCTATTTGACTCAAGCCAGCAGTAAAATGAAAAGAGAAATCTCCTAAATGTATATCCCTTTTTATTCACAAGCTTACCATTTGACTCTATGAGAACTCAACACAATATGTTTACCATTTGCTTTTTTCAGCATTACCTAATACACTTTTTACCATCCTATTCTCAAGTTGCACTTGTGGCTGTTTGATTCTGAGCCAGCAGCTAATTCTTCTACAGCTTGAAGCTTCCAATTCTGGCTTGTTTTTCAGTGGTTTTACACCACATCCTATTAGTTGCTGTAAAATTGAAATTCATCCTTGCATGGGAGAAATAGAATAGGCAGTGTAAGACAGTTTATGTTTCCATTTTATAGTTCCTGTGACTTCATGTTGGTTGTTGGCAGCCCAGGCATCTTCACCAAAGAGAAGTTGGTTCACTAGAGATTTGCTGTCTTTTTTTTCCATGTTTGTCTTATTAGCAATGCATTTTGCTTGTGTGTTGTCTGTGTGTGAACATTATTGAGTTTTTAGTTCTTGGGACAGAAGCTTGGGAGCTTTGGGGAAGACTCTGCTTGTCACAAAGCTTGTGTGGACAGAGACGCATGAATTTCCGAGTGCTGCCAACAGCAGTTTCCTAAGTTTTGGTTGTAATTAGATTATTTCAGAGTATTTTAAATGCACTTGTCTGTTATAAAATTGTATTATAACAGAGGCATTGTATTTGAGCCTCATTTGGATGTGTAGATATAGTGCTGAGGGACATGGTTTAGTGGGCATGATGGTGATGGGCTGACAGTTAAGTAGATTATTATAGAGGTCTTTTCCAACCTATGATTCTGTGATAAACTATTGTAAGCAAGGGGTGGTAAGAAAAAAACAGGGCGCTGTCAGGGTGTCTAATTGAAGACTCATTAGGAAAGTGTCTCATTGTTTGGAAAGGAATTAGCAGAGGGATTGTGAGAAGATAATAAAGGACATTGATAGAAGTAGTGACGAGTAGTTACATGACAGAGAAATTCAACCTTGATCTTTCACGGTATGGTTGAAAATCTTCCTGATTGTGATGAGCAGAATGCAATCCCAGCCACATGCAAAGTTGGCATCTTCCCAGTGGAAGCTATCACTGCAAAGAAATGTTCATAGTTGGAGAGGAGAGCTCAAAACCGTGACTTGAATGTTAACTTCTGCAGAGAGGATCAGCTTATAGACAGTTTGGGTACCTCTACTGCTTTCTCTTCTTCATAGATGGATACTAAGCACAGACTGATTTTATTGCAGCACTGTGGGCACCAGCAGTGCAACTAGTTATCAGGTCAGTTCTGCTAAATTAGGAACACCAAAGCAAGCACTGCAGTGGTTTATTGTGAGAAGAGAACTAAAGCATGCTGGCAATCTATGCTTGTAGTGCACATGAGTGCTGTATGGCTGTAGGAACAGTGAGATGAAGGCAAGGCCTTTTCTTGTGCCTTTTTCTTAAAATTCCAGTAAGCTTCCCTTTTGTTTTCCTTTGTAGTTTGCTCTCCTCCGCATATCAATATCTAGGTAGATCCTATGTTCGCTATTGCTTTTTCCTCTTAGCTTTGCTTCAAAAGTGAGTGCTTGCCTTGTCCTAGTTGTGAGATGACAAATAGAAGGGAGAAAGACTCGATGGTTTGAGCAACACTGGGTAAAAAGGGATAGGATGTACAGTATGACAAACCTTACAAAGTAGGAGAGCAAGAAATTGTTGAAAACAGAGATGAGAAAATGTGGTAGTATTTATTTCATTTATTACACATAGAGAAGGGGAAAATGAAGTGAAAGAGAAATGAGCAATAGAATCAGTGTTTCAGCTTACTTAAGAAAGAACACTTATGCCAAAGTTACATGCAGTCTGATGAGCTTTTTTTTTTATTTGTAGCGTACCTTATTATGCATGTATTTTTCACTGTCACAGGTAGATCTGCTTCTGTAACAAATGTTGAGTTGGTTTGCTCAAGTTCCTGTGCGCATTTCAGTAATAAGTAGATATGGTGTTGTTTTATCTTCTTTGCAACAAGACTGCATAGTAGTTTGCACAGATAGTCTGTCCTTCCATTCTTTAAAATTAGGAAACTTTTGTTTTCTGCACCCTTATTACAGTCTAGCCAACCCACTGTGTTTTTAATTGAGCATGAAATGAACATAGATGTAGTGTTTATTTGCTTAGTTGGGGTTATCTAGGTTGTCAATAGCAACTAAAGCACATTGGAGCAAAATTGGGGTCTACTCTGTTGCTTGTCTTTCCTTAAATTATAATTGTAATTATAACTTAAGAAAAAAAAAAAACATGATCAACTCAAAACAAGCAAAAAAACCCAAACAAACAAAACCACAGTGAGCTTTAAAAAAAAACCCAAAAAGCAGCAATTATTGATGCTTAATCCAGTTCTCAAACAAGCTGCCTATACAAAGCAAATAGCTGCAATTTCAGGGTGGTCTGGTAGTTCTGCATGTTTATTTCTGTGTTGTAACCCTCATCAGAGAGGCTGAAATAAACTACTGAGCTTGAGCTAGTGCATTCCTGTAATTGTACCTATTTTGAAGAAATGTAACAGCTATTCATATTATTAAAGTAAACTGACACAGATCTATATATTTACTGCACATGTTAGAGTTCTTTAGTCAAAGTGAGAAAGCACTTTAATCTTGTATAAAATCATTTGATTGGGAAGATATTTCTGTTGTATATACATTTAGTCATTGAAACAATTTTGGATGTTATCTGATTGTACAATATCTATTTCTATATGTACAATATAGATGATATAACTTGTTTAATTGCTGAGGTGCTTTTAATATGAATAGATGCTGCATATGGCCTTTTATGGGCATATTTCTGAGGAATTAGTTATTTAAAATAAATTCATCCTTTTGCAGAAAATGCCATATGTATTGTGACTAAATTCTCCTTTGACCTCAAATGTTTATTAAGTGAATGTCAGAATTCCAGTGTCTCGTTGGTTTGGCTGCTAATACGTAACATGGTGTAGTTTAAGGCTCGGAGGAGCCACCAGATCATGATCTTCTCTGATCTCTGGGGCATAACCCGAGAAATGAAAATGTACAACAAGGAAAGCAAGTGTCTGCATAGTAACTGGAGTACTTTATATTGCCAGCTCCTTCACCTGGGGATTTTTGGTGTGTTTTATGGTTTCTAAATGGGTTCGAAGTTGTTATTTCATTTGATTATGTATTGTACTTCATTTTGCACTATCTTCTGCAGTAGACCAAGGGAACATTTTGAGTTGGCTACATGCTTGGTGTTGTAGATTCTGCAGCCCTCTCCTGCTTCTGTTACCTGGTGGCTTGCAGTGACTTTCCTGAGGTTGGCATCTTAGTAAAATGAAGAAACAATAACCAGAAAGCAATAGTTTGTGAGGAGTTTATGCAGAAGCATGTCTGTTGCTGTTGGTGTGAATTACGTTGCCTCAATTGTTCAGAGTTGGGTGTACATGCGTATATATGCTACTGTTGAATTATTTGATTTTTTTCATATTTGACCTTCAGTGTTTATTTCCCCTCTGTGTTATACTACGTAGTCCAGTTCTCTTCTATTCAAGTGCTGTGACTTAGGACTCCTAATAACCCCTCTTACACTGCATTATTCTTAGATTTGTGCCAATATATTTCTGTTGAGTGAATTAACGAGTAAAACAGAAGCTCTGCAGTGTTCTTTGTTTACTTCCTCAGAAGGTATCCAAGCTGGAATGTTAACTATACCACATTGTCTACCCCCCTTTGGATTTTGGACGTAAATGGAAGCCAGACTTTCTGTCCCTTAATACTAGCCAAATGCCAATCCATATGGTTTTTATTTTGTATATTTTTAACAGGCTCTGTAACTATTACTTGGAAAACTGATGTTCCTTTCCCCTCATCATTTTCTCTCATATTGTTGCTGCTCTACTGACATACATTGCTGGTGAAGAAAGCATACTCTACTTGTATAACTTATATATTTATTTATTCTGTTCCTGTTCAAGTTAGCCTTGATGCAATGGGAAAAGCTGGCTCTTTATCAGGATGGTGATTTGGGGAGAGCAGAATCCCTTGAGGGGTCCCTGCAAATATCAGTTTCTGAAGCCTACAGTAACAGCTTTCAATTCTCTGGAATGAGCTAATATTAGAAACTAAATGATGTATTCTGAATACTTCTAAAATGTTGACAATAATCAAAGAAGAGAATGGTGGTGTCTTGGTGCTTTCTGGTTCTCAGATGTTTTGGTTGTATTGTTCCAGTTAAAACAGATTCTGTGTGCATGGGAAAAATATTTGTGTTTTAAGAACTGGTAACAGAGAAAAAATAAAGTATGCTGCTATTTGCTGTTGTTATCAAAGTCTTCATTGTGAGCTCTTACTCACTAATAACACAGCTGTAAGGGTTAATTTTATCAGAAATATTAAAATGTTCTTACTTTAAATGTTTATGTACCTCTTTAAATAGTTAAAATGGTGTATTAATACTTCTAAGGTAAGAAGTGCAAATCAACTGTCCAATTTTAAAGCTAAAAATATTAAGCAGGCTTTGTGTATGTCAAGCTGAAAGATTCTCAGATCACAAGTCAGCTGATTTCACTTGTTTATTCCCTCCTCTCTTGCATCTCTTCAGTATCTTTTATCAGCAGCTTGCAAAGCACTTTATGAAGGGAGGTCTTTCCTTATTTTATGGAGGGATCTTGATCTTTTTATAGATTAATGCAGCACTTTCCCCCCCCTTCTGTATATGTCATAAAAATTATGAATGCTTCTTGAGCTCTGGAAGACTGCAGTAATAGCGAAGCCAGATTTTCCTGTCTTCTGCAAGCATGCTGGTACAGCTTCCGTTTACGTGATCAGATACAGACTTCCTGTAGGGCTGTCCCTTCTCCTTACCCCATGTAGAGATTGAATGGAAAATGGGAAAGATTTTAATTTTTATGAATGCTACATTTCCAGAAGTTCATGTGTTTGACCTGAAGCAAGCTCTAATCTTTATGATGAGCAGCAACCCTTGATGCAGCCAAGCCCTTCTGTCATCTCACAGTGCAGCTGTCTCACAGAACAAATGGGAAACCCTTTTGTGTGCAGCTTTGGGGGGCTCTGGAGGACAGTCTCCATCTCTGCCCATCTGCACTTGCAGACTTACTTAAGACCACCAGGACCCACAGGTGTGTAGTAAGCCGCATGATTCCATTCAGTTATGCTACAGCCTGGGAATAATGCCTGTAGTATTGCTTTTGTGATGTGAGTGATAGGCTCTGATAAGCCAGAACCATCTTTGGTTTGGATTGTAATTGGTAGTGACTTAGGGACTGTTTGTGAACGTGCAGCACAGATTGTTAATATCTGTACGTAAAACAAAGCTCTCCTTCAACTGAGAAGGGACAGGTGAGGATGGAGCAGATTATGATGTATGTAGTCAGAATAGGATGGGACACAAAGGACAGTTTGAGGATGTGATGAACAACTTAAAGTTAACAGCAGAACACTTTAAAAATGTTTCAAGCAGCCTTGAACTCTGCTTCAGCAGCGGTTTATGCTTCTCTAAGCTTATCACTTTCTATATTTAAGTATTCCAACTTCGCTCATTCCCCAGCAGAACAAGTTGTAGTTCACAGATAGGTACCATACTGCAAAAAATAAATTATCTCCTCTTCCCAAGGAAGTCAAAAGGAAATGATAGCATGTAATTCTGTAGGATGTTTTACTCTAAGGACAATTGATTTCATGTGTTTGAGACTGTGGAGGAACTTATACTTCTTCAGGATGCTCAGTGGGTGGTCTGCCAGTTACTATCTGCTGGGCACTTTCAAATGTGTGTACTGACAGTTCAGTGTGACTTCTAGAAATGGGTAGGAAACAAATCAAGTAAGAATGAAATTAAGTGTGTGTGTCTGGATGTATGCTTATCTATCCCTAAAATAAAAGGAAGGTATTTGTAACAGAACTATCTCCTACATTTTTCCCCATTCAGCAGACATAATCTTCCTGTTTAGCACAAAGTCACGTGATATAAGCTTTCTCAAAGCAAGTTTTATTTCTAGGACTTTTTCAAATCCTTTCTACAAATACTGCACAATACAGACTTAGAACGCTTCTCTGCTGTGTGAAGTGATCTATGGGGAACAGCAGAAAACATTAACTTAAATTTTGTTTTAATTAAACAATATTTATATCATCTATGGGGCTCTTTTTGCAAATAATCTTTTGTTTAAGTATATTTTACCAACCTCAATTGAACCATCATGCTAAATATCACAGCCTTACAATGCAGCTAACATAAGTTCCTGATTTGCCATTAATTCTTCATTAACATAATGACAGAAAAAGATCAGTTAGGCTGATATTAACAGTTTGTTATAACTCCAGTGCTCTGTCGGAGTGTATAAAATTTGTGTTCACTTTCTGATACAAAACTCATTAAGAAGATGTTTTTCACTTTCCAGAAATTGCGTGTAGAGGAAAGCAGCCACTTCTTTGAAGAGATTTGATTTGTCGTATTTGAAATGGGATTATATGTAGAGATGCTGATGGTAGAACAGTGATATTTAGGAAGTTTTTCTCCTTGAACTGTTTGAAAATGAAATCTTCCTGTTGTTTCTGCTCTTTACCTCGAAGTGTTTAAGCTGGGGGAAAAAAAAAACAATAAGCCAACTTCTGGCTCTACTGTATGGTTCTATTTTTGCAGAAACGCCTTTAAAATTCTTGTTCTGAGGAGTATCATTATTGCCTTTAAAAGGGACAATAACTGTTTATTGAAGCTGCTCAACAGTGGGAATACATGTGATGCAGTTAATCTAAATAAAGCATTATGGTTAGCAGGCAGGCTGGTTATGAGACAGCTTCAGCACAAGTGAAATTGTTGTTTCCTTTTCTCAAGTAGCTGTTACTTTTGGGCACGTGGCTTATGAGTTGCTGCTGCACTTTACAAAAACATTTGTCAGATGCTCTGAATGCCGCAAAATATTTGCTGTCTTTGCTGTGTGAACCTTTTTATCTTATTTCAAGTGAAGTTTTCATAGCAAATGAAGAACTTTAGTTGTGACTGCCTTAATGGAGAAACAGCTTAATTATTGATAACTTCCAAGGGCGGTACAGTGGCTGGATTTCACCCTTGTAAGTTTGCCACTGCCTTAGCAACATCTCCAGTGTATCATTTAGTACTTAAGCTGTTTGTGAACTATACAATATCATAATTACGGAAAGAAATGTATAGATGTAGGGTCTTGAATATGAATGAGCTGAGCCTCATACAATAGTGAATTTTTTTAGGAGGGATTCATATGATGTATTTGCATCCAGCCCTCAAGCTTCTTGTATCCCAGTGCCTGTGGTTTAACAGAGCAGTTGATTACTCTTTAGGATTACTACACCTAACCAGTAGGACCATGGAAGCATGTATAAAGCAAGGAAGTTGCTCTTCATCCTATGTAGGATGGTGCTTCCCAGCCAGAAGCTCTGAGGTGGGAAGGGATGAGGTTAAGATGGCAGAGAAGAAAATGGTGATCCCAGCAGCTTTGTTAGAAGAGCTTCTGAAAAACTGTGTATACAAGGTGCTGTGTAGCTTTGTTTCATATTCATAACATAGGAGTAATATCTGTCTAGCAGTAAACTTTGCAGAAATGCATGTGTGTCAAGTGTGTCTCAAGAAATACAGGTGAGTATCTGGCAGCCTACAGAAGTTCACAAAGATCTTTCTTTTTTTCTTTTTATTACTTCGCTCTTGGCTGCTGCGTGGGGGAAGTATGTTATCAGATTGTACAGTGATTTTAATAATTGTTTTTAGATGCAGATAATACAGTAATACAGATAATTCTGGATATTTTAAACAAAATCAGTGCCAAACATTGCAAATGCAGATTATGAAGATGTATAAATGCATGTAATAAAGCATATCCCATTCCATTGGTGCCTACCTCTTCTTCCATCTCTTTCTGCATAAAGGGCTTTACATGTTTATTCCACTTACTGCTGTGTCAAGTGGAGTCTACAGCTCTTTCTTGTAAACTTTGCTAATGAACAAGCTCCTCAGTGGAGCAGCATTTCTCAGGAAGTATAATGAAAATCTTGAAAGAGTAAATATATGGATGAATTCTCAAAATGCTTACCTAAGCATTACTTCACACAAGCTTTATTAGGGCTTTTTAATGCGCGGGGATAAGATGATGTTATTAGCTGTATTTTCACTCTCTTCAAAAGGTAGCTATTGAGTGTGCTCACCTACTAAGTGTCATGTTAAGCCTCATTGTGGAGGAAGTAGAGGTTAAAACAGCTGATGCGACTCAGAAACCAAAAAGAATGAGGTTTTTAGTGCCTAATTGTTGTGAGAACTTTTTGAAGAGTGGATGTAAAAGAAGAGCAGTGACTGCTATGGTGCTAGCTTTTAATCTGCTGTTCCACTCTTAATGTATTCCACATTAGCACTGAACGCTTGCCTTAGTTCTACTTTAGGCACAACTAAGACATCTGTAAAAGCTTGGCATGGCAAAAAAGCTTGCAAGTAATAGAATGGCTGGACTGTGCTCATTTCTTAAAGCAGTACAGAACTGAAAAAGGAATTTATAATTAAAGTGCTTATGGAAGAACACACTCTTTTAATGTGTGAATGTGTAAGGAAAAAAAAAGAAAACCTAATTGAGTGGTGGGGAAAGCTGCAGCTTTCCAAGTTAGTGGTGGCTTTTCTTCACTCCTTACATTAAGTTAGGAAGATGGCTTTCTTTTCTATTAAATAGCTTAATTAGTCCCACAATTGAGTGTGTTCACATCTTGTGTTTGCTTTCTTAACCTGCATACTTTCTTGTGCGAAGTGTTATTAAAATGTCTCACAGGCTCTGGTCCCTTAGTAGAGAGGAAGAGAACACTTGAAGATAGGTATAATAAATGACAGTATGATAAATTGTTTGGGAATGGTGTTTCTAAATTCCAATGCAAACATTGCTTTTCAATGCTCTGAATTTTGGGTTTAACTTTCCCAGTGTTGACCAGTCTCGTGCTAGTTGGGATGCACAGTATGCGTCTTCCTCTTCTTCCTAACTAAAATGGGAGCAGTTTCCAAATGAATCCTCTGATGTGTTTGATCAGTAACTGTATGGACTGTTCCAGACGTTCTTGTGCTGTATGTAAATGTCTTTTTTTTTTTTTTGCTGTTTTGTTTGTTGAGTCAGATCTCAATGAGCAGCTATAATTTAGCCTTTTATTTCTAGTGCTTAGTGGGTTGCCCACAGCCTGCACTGCTAGATTGGGCATTTCTACTGTCTGCTTAAATAAATCCCTGAACTTAATGTTGCCCAGATTTTGTCTTCAGCACTGCATAAAACAGCAGTTTGAGTAAAAATTTGTGAGCTTGAAAGGTGATTTCAGCTTTTTGGGGGTGTTTTTAATTTTTTTAAATAATTATTAGATCTAATACATTTATTCTCTCTCCTTTTTATACTTACTGTGTAGATGTTCCTGGGGAGCATTTAGACTTGCTTCAGTTTGGATCAGGAATGTCCTGAAATGAAGGTGGGAGCTGTTGCATTTGTGCACATCAGCTCATGTTGCAAAGCACTCCTGGAGCTCTCTCATTTGGGATCTTTTGGGATGTTACTAATGCAAGAGATGCGTCACAGTCATGTGCCCAGTACACTCCAGTGCAAACAGGTGTCCAGTCCTTGGGACTGTAATGCAATGACTCTGAAGTTCAGACAGTGTGGCTGATGGCTTATCTCAGCTGTTCTGCTTTCCCCACCCTCAACACTCCATGTTCCTTATGGAACTGCTCTGGCTTTGCTGCTGCTGCAGCAGCCAGGGCTGTGACAGCTTTTGATATGAATTGCTGCTTGGTGATGTCCTTGCTCCTTCTGTCTGTTAGTGACTGCTGCAGCAGACTGTAACTACAGATTTGTTTTCATTTCATCATTATTCTTCGTTTATGTTGGTCTGCAGCCTTTCATGAACTATAAGGTTTAGGCAGTGAGCACTCAGACTATGTGGGCAGGAGCACTGCATCTGCTGAGGGAGCAGCAGTGTCAGGTTCCTTGAAAAACTTGATGTTCTTCTACTTCTGAATGAACCTGACGAAAGGCTTAAAATTTTCATTTCAATATATGCTGGTGTGTACCTAAGAAGCTTTCCACAATATTATTGTGTATGATTAACATACATATTACTATCCCAAAATAAAGTGCTAGAGACATTTCTGCTCAAATAGACTTGTTCAGTTATCTTTATCCCAAAAAGACAGAGGAGTCTTTCCCTTTCTTTATTTGAATAAAAGGAGAGTGTACTGGGGGCATTTCCCCTGCAGGATCTCTCCACCCATCAGTGGTCATAGCCTTTTTTTGCTGTTCCCTGACACTATAGCAAGCCCTCTTCCTTTCCCCATTTGTTAAGCTACTCGGGGTTCAGTTTTTCTTGGTTTGCCTACCCATCTCCACCCAGTAGGTACCCATCCCCCCCTTTGATTTCCTTTGTTTATATGTACTTCGAAAGCCGGATTGAGAGTTTGTTGTTTTGCCCAACTAGAGCTTTGTGTCCTGTTCGATCAAGTCCATCTTTGTTCTGTCAAGCAAGCAGAGTTTACAAGCAGGTGCTAAGTGAGTGTCTCCTGCCATATATGTGCAAGGTAAGTTTGTTTAATCGGTTTGCTTCAGCCTTTGTTCATCAGCTTTATCGTGTTTTTGGTGTTTTTTTGTTGTTTTTTTTTTTTTTCCTTTTTGCAGGGATATCCCTATCCCCATCCTTCCTTTGTTCATCTCGATTCCAGCTTTTCTTATTTTGCAAGGACACCTTATCCTTTTTATCTTAAAAACTTATGTAAACCCACAGTACGTAGTAAAAGTA
Organism: Odontophorus gujanensis; assembly: GCA_013399175.1. NCBI lineage: Eukaryota > Metazoa > Chordata > Aves > Galliformes > Odontophoridae > Odontophorus > Odontophorus gujanensis. The sequence continues at coordinate 256,430 of VXAB01006039.1, read as the reverse complement.
GAGGTGCTCTGTTCTGTAATAGATCAGTTTGGTTTCTCTTAATTAAAAGAAAAACGTTGGCAGAATGAATGAGTTAACAATATTTTGGCTTACCTTAAAATCCCACCTTGGAAAAAAAAAATAACCCCCAAATCCTTGCATTATTAAAGTTGCTACTGCAAAATCTCTATGTGGGCTATAGAAACAGTTGTTTGCTAACCAACTCTGTAGCCCTTATTAAGCTCCTTCCATTCTGTAAAGGCAATAGCTCTGAAATACAGAAGTGATTGCATTAAATCCTTGGCTGGCAATTTTGTGTGGGATTGAGTATTGAAATGCAGCAAAGCAAATAATGAAGGCATATGTTTACCTATAATTCTTTTTACCTTGGGAGAAGGATTAAATAGGAACAGTTTGGTTGTTGTCAAATTCTTAACAGTTGCTTTCAAGCATGAAACAGTCCCCGGGCTCTCGGAGGATTTACTTAGCAGTTTGAATAGAGAGGTCTTTACTGCTAATGGAACTGAGATGGCAGGCTTAAGCAATGGGGTGCTTTATAGCCTCTTTAGCCACTTGAGAAGATGTAACATCAAATAGCTGAAGTAGTCTGGGTCTGCATTGGTGTTTGGGAAGTTGCACGAAGATCGGTGAATAAATAATTCAGAGTTGTAAGAATGTCTTGATGCTAGAGTGTTGCAAGAATCGAAAAGCATGATTCACACAAGGTTTGGTACCAGGAGACATTATGTAGTCTTAATGTGAGCACTGCCCCAGGGAACGCTTACCGATGATTCAAAAAAATAATAATAAAATAATCTGTTGGGATTGACTGGGATTTCTGCAGAAGTATTTAAGATTCAAAAGTGTTCTTCATGAAAAGGAAAATTTTCTTTGTGCAAATAGCTTGCAGTTATATGATTTTATAACTTTTGATATGGAAGAAGTTGAGATTTCTTAGCAAGAGATGCATTTGCTAGTTAATTCCTTTACTGTAAGGTGATTTTGATAAGTATTCATTGAGATCTTTATTAAAACCTTTAGAAAATGTGAGTAGACAGTCTGTGATTGTAGATTCATCCTCACTTCTTCCTCTAAGACTTTTGATTTTATTTTCACTTTTTTTTTTCTTTCAAGATTTCCTTAGTAAATGGAACAAACTGATCCTTTCTTTGAAGGGTGGGAGTAGCTCAAAGGTTAATAATGCCGGAGGAATATTAGGATTACGTATTTTAGGATTTCCTTTATTTTCTGCCAAATGGAACAACAGTATTTAAGATTCCCGTTTTACAAAGTACAAGCTTTTTTTTTTCTTTCCCCCTTTTAAACTTATTATTAAAACTGCTAATGGATTGTGTGGTATTCAGAAGCTTTAATAGCTACAGGAATTGGAGTGTAACATGAGAGGCTGTTTTGGTTCAGTCCCCACAAATTTTGGATAATTTTCCATCTGTCAAAAAAGATTCTTGCTTTCTCAAGTCATCTAAATTCTGCCTGTGCTAATGGCTACATTGGTACCAAAATCATAACTTGGAGCTGCACTGATTTTTCTTCTGAAGGCCATCAACTCTCTTCTGTGTTTCATCTGTAAGATAATCCAAGAGCAAAAAGGTTACAATCTATGAATTTATATAGTTACCTTCTCTGACTGCATGAGTTTCCCATTGTTTTCTTCTTTTTTTGGACTTTCATCTGGAAAGGTACTAATACAGAGGAACTAAATGACAGCTAATCAGCTGAATATGAGATAAGCTTTTGCAGTAGCAGATTTCATCACTTGGAGGATTTAAATGAATGCCTATTTCTAGTATGAATTTGTCAAAACTTCAAGGTTCTTTCCTATTGTATCTTGTTTTGAGAGTTTCTGTAGAAATCTACTTTTCATTTAAGTTCTTTAGACTATGTGCAAATTGTCTTAAACTTCTCTGTAATAAATAATTTTTGGACTTCATAGGTATCTTGCCAAATATAGAACTGCAAGGATTTTCTGGAAATATCTTCTAATGATTCTTCTTTTAATTCTGCCAAAAGCATCTCTTCTACCTAGAGGTCTGCTGATTTATCTAACCACAGAAAGTGCTACTGTATTTTCCTGTGGTTGTACTAGCAGTAGCTATTTTTCTGACTGTGCCTTCATGCTTTTAGTACTTTTAAGGCTGCTAGCGTGGCTTTCAGAAGGTTGGTGTGCTCTGTCTGCCCTGCTCCTTTCCTAGGTAGCTAGCTACTCCCTCACTCAACATGTTGCTCTGCAATGAAACCAGAATTACTGTAGTGAGGTTCCCTTGAGGGTTAAAAAAAAAAAAGTATCTATTCTCTTTTGGCCTTGTTCTGCCTTCCTCATCAAGAATTTGTATGTGGATTTAATGGCAAATATCTTTGACTCTGTAGCCAAGTGAATAAGATGCTGTTATTTTTGAGCTGAACTTGCCTCCAAGGAGACGAAAGCCACAGTAGAATGTGTAGTAATTGAAAGTATTTTGCTTATTTCTGACAGAAAGCCTTATCACAGTGTGTGTGTATTTGGGGGGGAGGGGGATGAGGCACACCAAAGAGAATCCAGAAGTTTTCCTTAAAAAACTTTCATATAATGCCTGAAACATCAAGCTATACGGGCACTCTGCTGTAAGGGTTCTGTTGAAGTGGCAGATATTGAATTCATGCTGTCCATGAGAGAATGGGAGAACAGAGTCCCACTTCCACAGTCTTTATAATGCTAGCTTTTAGTCGCTTCCCAGGTTGTTTTTTTTGTTTGTCCCAGAGTTTCCTTCGATTAACAATCCATTTTGTGGCCTCTTGCTGAGGAGGTAAGGGCACTTCTATTCAGGATGGCAGACCTGGCCCTGAGATATTGTTACATTTAGCTGCCTCTTAAAACTGAACATCTCTTCAGGGACTTTCTCAGCTGAACTTTGAAATACTCTTTGGAACCTGAAGCCTGGTCCCCTCCTGTTATCCAAGAAATAGTGTACTTAGAATTCTCCTCTTGCCTTTCAGGCATGGTCAGTTTTTACAAGCTTCTCTTTCTAGTTATAAAAGTGCAGGGCCATCTTCTGGGTCAAGCATTCATTTTCCTCATTGGTGAAGTGAGGCACAGAAAATCAAGAATATGCAGTGGGGAAGGTTTGTTGTTTGAATCTTTTGGGGCTCAAATGTGGTGAGGCATCTAACTGTTTGCCAGTATCTCTGCCAAGCATTTGGTGGTGAATTCCCTGTGGATTTGAGGTTTAGTGAATCCTGGAGGCAGCAGGAGGGCAGGAGCTGATCCTCACCTGTCAGCTCCTTGGTCTGATGTGTTTGCAGAGGGGCTAAAGCTCAGATCACTGGTGCAATAGCTGAACTAACATTAGGAAAATGGTAGCAAAAAAGGTGACGTTTCAGTTGCTGTGAAAGTACATGTGCAGCAGGGAGTTTCTTTTCAGAAAGAAACGTGGACTTCTGAAATCTTCATCTTACAAGAGCAACATCATATGTCGTCATGTTATATTGGGCAGTTTGATGATTGGGTCGTTAACGACTAATGCCTAGAATCTGTCAGTCCCTGCATGCTTGTAAAAGACAGGGCGGGGGATCTGAAAGCCTCTGGCAAAACTCCAACTGTACGTGCTGCTGTCATTGTTGAGGATGTGGCAGTCTGTCACAGTCGTGACAGCCAGTGCTGAAAGGAACGGGTTAATTCAAATTTAACAACTATTTAGTTAAATCGGTACATGAATACAGCATTAATAAAGTTACAAAAGGAGGAGCATTATATTAATTTAAATAAGTCATTCTTTACTTTGGAAATGTAAGTTGCCAGTGTGTGCAGGTTAGTATGTATGCTCTTGCTAACATTGGGCTCTATGTCTCCCTGTGTTTCTCTGCAATGCCATAAATACAGCTTGTCTGTCTGCCAGTAATCACCAATTAGGGTGAAATCTCTATTTACAAGTTTTGAGATATGGGATCTCAGACAATTTCTGCCTTCTGAGAGTCACAGTGTTGTGGAACTTTCTTCAAATCAGCCCATTCTTAATGGCTTTTTCACAAAGAAGTCTTCCAGACCTCTTATGGACGTGTAACAGGAAAACTTCAGCTCAGGGTCACAAGAGCAAAGAGGCAACAACCCAGCTGGACTCCGAGTCCTCTGTTTGTCACTATTTATAGTCTTATTATAGTATCATTCAGCTTTCCTTGGATACTGTATTTTATATTCAGTAAGTGTTCCATGTGTATTTATCTGTTTTTCCTATATTTCTTGGGGAAAAAAAAACCCCACCAAGATTGTTTCAGGTGTCTTTTACCTGGAGTTTCAACACATCAGTATTGTCTGGCTCATTTGTTGCTGAGTATTTTAGTGCTAGTGGAATAAGGTCAATAGTTTAATGTCAGTTTTTTTTCCCCTCTGCACTAGTATTTTCAAAAGGTCTGTGTTGGTGTTGCTGGAGTCTCATTACAGAAAGGAAAAGTACTCAGAATACTCGGAAGCATGTGTTGCCTTCTTTTTCCTGTACCCTTTACAGTCATTATTCCTTCACTGCATATATACCAAATGGCCATTCCCATATATTTTAGCCTTCGGAAACTACTGGTGGTTAGGTAAATAGATATCTGTCTTTTTGATAAAGCAGAAACTTGTGCACATATAATAACACCACATACTCAGTGCTTAGTTTGCATATGTCACAGTGGCAGAAGTGTTGTTGGAAGCTGCTAGAGTTCATAAAAAAAATCCAGTGGATACCAATTATATTTCTACCCGTTGAATATGTATGACCTTCAGGGTTGCCCTCTTCTATAGCTTTTCATTTTTCTGTATTTTCTTGCTTCAGTAGTATACACATGTTTGACCTCTGCATTCTCTATCATGACTTCACTGACATTTTGTGCAGAAATTCTTCCATCTATGCTTTAATGAAAACCTGTAGAGATTATTATTATTTAGAAAACCAACATAATTTGCCACTGTAAAAAGTTGCTCTTTCTAGACAAGGGCCTTTCCTGTGCTTGAGGTTTAACAGTAACCTGAAACTGAAAAGCGTCTTTGAACAAGCAAAACTAAAGGCAGAGGGATTGTGAATTGCTTAGCAAAGATCAGTTTCCTCCTTTTGTTTCTCGTTCCTTTCAAAGGAAGCTAATCTAGTTTTGGAGGTTGTGGAAACTTTTGCATGGATTTTCAGATGACATCACAAGGAGGGGCTGTGGGACGGTTGCTCTGCTTGCCTGTGTCCTCCAGCTAGTAGTGGTTTCAAAACTAAGTCCTGCCTGAACCCCAGAATTTGTTGCCCAAGTAATGTACTCCCTGTTTCTCTTTGGGTTTCCTCTACCTCACTGTTCTGTGAAGAATCCATGTTTGGCTAACTACTGTATTCAGCTGTTGTGGCTGTTTTTTAATTATTTTATTCTATTTATTATTTTTTCTGGAGGTTCTTCCTTTCTGTACTGGTGGTTCTCATTCTCCACGCTCATCCATTGCTTCTAAATGCAGGTTTTTATATGTGCTTATAACAGGGATTGTTTACAAGCCTCTGACTTACTGAATGTGACTGAAGTTGCTATGTAACACCTGTTGTTATTTAAACATTTCTTTCTCAGTATTCAAACTCAGGCTGGGAATGATGCAACTTTTCTAGAGGTTGCTGCCACATTCAACGTTTTTGGATACTGCTGCTACAAAAACACCCCAGCAGTGTGGGTTGTTTTTTTTTTTTAATAATTAGTGTTTGAGATGCTTTGTTGAACAGATCCTAGTTGATTTAATGTGGCATGTTTTTTCTTTTCTGACCTTCTTGATGTAATATTTTGAAATCCTCATGAAATAGATGTGTTGCATCAGAATCATAAAGTTTTGATTAAATTTACGTTTAAGATTACACTTCAGTTTTTCAAGGTACTCTCCATAAAAACTGGCACTGATTTATGGTCACTCAATTTAATCAAACTTTGAAGCTGCTGTTTCCTCACTGGGTATTTTTCTGGGATCTATACAGACTCAGAAATCATTGAAGTCGTCATCCCTTGGAAATTCTGAATTGTATGATCTTAGTAGAGCTGTCTTTGGATATTAGTCACTGTTTAATGTTATCCTTAACTAAAAGCATACTTCTGTATCATATGAGAAGGATCCCTCTTGTTTTCTTTTCATTGGCATAAGCAACCTACCTACAGACTTAGCTGCTTCTCCTAGCATTTATTATTTATAGAAGCTGAAATAAGTCTGTGAAACTGAACCATAGTTACATCTTCATTTAATTAACTGGCTAATGTGGCATCATTTTCTAGTTTTGAGTTCCTCAGCTCCAGTAAGTTACAGATAGCAGTCAGTAATTTAGGGTTCATCTGGCCATAGTTTAGTGATACAGTGGAGTAATTTTAGGTGGGTTCCTCTGGAATTTGACCAGGGAAGTGCAGTGGAAGCAAATGCAGGTACATGGAACTATATGATGTGATTAACGCTGATATAATTGTAATGAAAACTGCCTGGTAATCTCGCACCCCACTGTCACAAAGAGTTATTTGAACACAGAGGTTGGCTGATCTCAGATGTAATAGTTATTTGTCTCAACTGTACATTCTTTGTATAAAAACTTTGAGTCGGAAATGGATATTATTACATGTTTACCTTACTGTTCTAAGTGTTGAGGTCCACCTTCAACTGTAACAGAGTCCTGGCTCCGTATAAATACTGCTTCTGCAACAACTAAACACCAGTGTGTTACTGACGTTGTTGTCATCAAAAATCTAAACCACAGCACTGTATCAGCTACTGTGAAGAAAATTAACTACTTCAGCCAAAACCAGGACGCAATCCTGTGAAACTTATATCAAGCCTTAAATTTTGGGTTAATGGTCTTGCTGATAGGTTGTTGTGACTTAAGCTGGGAAACAGAATTCTGTGTGGATGAGGGTAGAACCACCTGAACCCTCTGCACTGATGGAATTCTCCACTCAGATACTGCCTCACTGCTTTTCATTGCAGTCTGCAGGGCAGCTGCTTAGGGTTCTGCATGTGAACTGGTTTAAGGATTGGAATTTCTAGCTTGCTTATATTTTAGTTTATCCACGAACTGAAGAATTTACTTGCAATACAAAGTCAGGTTTATATGGAAGAAGAAAGGCAACTTAAAATACTTGGGGAAAAAAAAGAGTATCCCAAAAAATATTTACCTGGTCAGTGATTAAAATGTACTATTGATGATATGCAAAAGATATGCTAAGAACCTCTGTCCTCAGGAAAAGGACCAAAAGTTCCAGACCTTCTTGATCCTCTTGTGATTTAATAACTGTTCTCTCTCTGAAAAGCCCTGGGAGAACCAGGATGTTTCGCATCTTTTCCTGAAGGTCAGCATTATGCATTTTTGCAGAATAAACCAGTTTCAGAGTTAGGCATCCCCTGCTGAAAAACCCCGATGGAGTATAATAGAGAAAGGAAAACGTTTTCCTTAGTAGCTGACTTCAGAAATTAATTTCTGTTCTATCAAACCCCATACTTTTCTCTTCTGCCACCCAACCAGTAACTCACTGAACCCATGGAGATCATTAGCCATACAGCAAAGATCAGGGATGGCATGAGCAAACACATGTGTCCTGTTGTGGCCAGTATAATACCATGACTTTTATAATGTGAGCTGCATTATATAATGGAGACAAGAAAATAAAATACCTGAATGAGATTCTGACCAGGAGAACAACAGCCACAAAGATGATAGAAAGCGAGGGAACAAAGAGCGATGTGATGACCTTGTCGAGAGTGCCAGTTGTGGAGGTGCAGCTTCATGCTTGTTGCTTGTACTGGTATACTTATGTCCTTGCTACACAACCAAGCATTGCATCTTTAAGAAAAGCAGTACAAGAGTCTCAAAAAGCAAGAGGCTACTTAGCAACTACAGTGAGAAGGAAAATCCAGCAGGTGAACCAGTAATTAAAGACATTAACTGGGGGCACTAAGCCCATCCGTTAATAAACTTACCTCGACAAAATAATCAGCAGATTAAAATCCAAATAATTAAAACGTTAGGACTGCACTACTAGTTTAAAGCTCTAAATGAAGCAGAGGAGACATAACTGTTGTCTCTGAAGATTCATTCAAGGTATACGTCCTCAAAAATGAAATTGAATTTTCAAGTAGCTTTTTCTGGTCTGAAAAAAAAAGAAGAAAAAGAAAAAGGTTAATCTGCATGTTTCATGGTTCAGTTTTTCTGAATAATAGTACGCTGGTTCTATTTCACTCACACAATCTTAAAATCAAAACGTGACTATTCTAGACAGGAGTAGATGCAATGCTGCAACTGTTACTTTGGATGTTAGTAGGTGATGTGGTTGCTCTGCCAGAACAGTAGTTAAATGAGAAGGAATAATAACTTTTTTGTAATTCACAGTTGGATTTTGACAAATAAGTTTCTCAGTAGAAAATGTATTTACATCGTAGTGCCATCTGAAAGAACCTGAAAGAGAATTATTGCAAATCATGAATATTATTAGTCTTGAAAGTACTTTGAAAATCTGATCTTTGAGAAAAGAAAAATTCGCCATATTTGGCTGATAATTTCAGCTAAAAGTACTGTTTTATTAGTTGAAAAGGCTAAGCAAAATGCAGTGACACTGTTTATGAGCATTCTATTAATTTATTTGTTGAATAATAAAAAAAGGGCTTTTTAAAGCAGAAAAGTAGGTCATCTTACTCAAGTATTAGAAGTTATAAAATTTCTGACTTCAGTCCTTTCAAATGACACTGCAGAATGTCATTTTTCTTTTTTTTCCCTTTTTTCTTCTGAAAATTTTTGTCAGATCCTACATTTTTCTTCCGTTTTCCCAACTTCTTCATGCTTTGTCATTTGTTGTTGCTATTGCTTGTGCCGCCAGGTTCACAGCAATTGGCGTAGAAAATTACAATAATTACTACAACAATAAAGTCTGTCAAAATCATCCCAGTTGATTGTAAGTATTGAAGTGGTAATATTTGGATGTAGGCTGGAATGTGAATTAGAAAACTGCAAAAAATATCTATTTTTTTAAGGCTAAATGCATGAGGTTATCTGTTGCTTCCTCTTTAGAGATTAATACATCTAAAATATCTTCAAGAGCTTTCTGTTCCTGACTTTTCAGTTACTGAAGTTGCATACCTCTCAGAAGTTCAGTGTAGTACAAAAATGAAAATCCTATTACTTCAGAATCCCGAAGGTCTGATAAAGAAGAAAGTAATGGGGTGAAACCGTTTGTGCAGCTTGTCCAACTGCAATTTCTAGTCTTTGTTTCCTGCCTGAGTGAACTAGGACCTGTGTCTGGTTCCTGCTCCCACACATGGTGCTGGAGGCACCTCATGAGTACATGGGGGACTTTGGAGCTCCCAGTGATTTCTCTGAGTTGGTTTCTAACCCCGTGCTGCTTGGGTGCGAGTGAGCTTGAATGCCCCAGTACCTGCTGGGTCTCACACCAACTGCAGAGCAGCACTACCAGGTGATTGTCAAAACAAAGGTTTGGCATGGATTGTGCTGTACGTGACAGAGCTGCCAAAAGACAAATAGAAACCAAAAACAGTGTATGTATTTAGGAGCGCTGAATTAGCTTAAGCTCTGAAAGCAGTGTCCATATAACTTGTAGTTAACGAAATGTATGTTAACGCCCTGATTTCTGCTGCTCGCCAAGCAAGCTGCAAGTGTAGCAAGTCCTGTGCTGTAATTTAAGTCAGAGCTGTGGTGTATGCTCAGGTTTGCCAGCTGTTTTCTTAGTGCTCTGTTAGAATACCTGGGGAATAATTCCAGGTGATCAAGAAAGAAGAGAACACTTGAGCTCAAACCAATTTTCTTGTGAGTTTGGCGTACTAGTTGAGTATTGTCCGATGATCTTATCTTCAATAATCATAGAATTGTAGGGGTTGGAAAGGGCCTCTTGAGATCACCTAGTCCAAGCCCCCTGCCAAAGCAGGCTCCCTAGACCAGGTTGCACAGGTAGGCATCCAGGTGGGTCCTGAACATCTCCAGAGGAGAATCCATGACCTTTCAGATTGTTCTCTCAGATTCCTTTTATAACATGCCAACTTGCTTGTATTTTGAAGTGACATCAGGAAGTTGTGTGACTTGGACATTATTTACCTCTGGCAGAAGGCTGCCTGCTGGAACACTGCTAGGCATCCTGGTACTTGGAGGTTCCTTGTACTGCATCCTTTCTAGGCTTTAAAATTTTCAGGAATATGTAGTTTAAGAAAATGAGTTGTTTATCATGACAGCTAAGCTTCAAACGTACTAGTAGAAATTCAGGCTTCCAGAAAACTTTTCAGCCTATTATTCAAAATTCAATATTCAAAAATATGGCATAGCAAGAATTTGTACTTATGCTTTCCTGTGGGGGGGTGGGGGGAAGAAAAGCTTCTTAATCCTTTCTTAATCGTCATGTAACATCTGTTCTTGCAACAGATAAGTTCTTTGATGTTTAATTGATTTCTAAGTTGGAGTTTCATCATTTTAGCAACAAAAAGTACAGCAAAATACAAATGTAAGGGCATTTGACTAGTGTTTCAGTAGAAGCATGTGTGGCAAGTTAAATAAGTCAGAATTTCAGTGTACTCCTTTGTTGGCATTATTCACTTCCTTGTTTTAATCTGTAGACCAGTTATGTTGGCAAACACTTTTCACACCTGTTCCACTTAGAATATTTCTTCGAAACACTGTCAAAAAGCAGCAACCTTTAGCCTTTACTGTGCAGTACTACTAAGAGGTGGCAGGTCTTATTAGTACCATTTTTTCTAGAGCTCTGATGCTTTTTTATTTAATTTCATTAAATGTTTTTTGAGGTGAAGCAGGAGTGCTGTTTCAATAATGTTGCTAAATTTAAATTCTTGCATTGGCAGGAGTGAGATTTCTGGGTAGTAATCTACTGCTGATGGAGGCTAATGTCAACCACTTGTGGTAATGAAATACCACTAGGATTTCTACAGCAAACCACGATAGAGGCACTGATAAAGGATGAGATGCACCTAGGCTTTAAATGCTACTGTTTCTGTGGCTACTTCACTTTGTAAAAGCAGTTCCACGTATTAGGCTTAACTTCTAAGTTTTTAAACCTGGTCGGTTGGAAGCCCTTGCAGATGGAGGCTGTAGTGCTGCAGTGCAACGTGCAGACACAGGCTCTTCTCTTCCCTTCTTAAGACATGCTGCCTTTTGCTTTCTGCATCATTTAACGTGCAGACATTGACAGTTTGAGAGCTTTCTGAATTTTTTTTTAAATCCAAAACTGCCTATGGTGCTGGAATATGGTTGTTATGTCAGCTTCTCATCAATTGAGATTTAAGAGAGGATGTTCGTATGTTAAAGTTATTGCATGAAGTCATGAGGAATTAGTTGATATGCATATTTTAATAATTGATAATTACTTGCCTGTAACTTAGAAACAGCTCACATGAATGATAGATTTTTGTGCTCTTCAAGATTAATGTTGTCAAGTCTCTGAATTGTTGTGTTGCTCTTTTTTTTTGTGCGTATTTTAGAATACTCATTGGATACCTTACAGACTGTTTTTTTTCCAAGAGTGATAGCCTGTCCATTCTCTTCACTCTTCACTATCCCAAATGAAAATGTGTGTTGAATACTTGTTACATCACAGAAAATTTTCTTTAAATATGAAGAAAATATGTTGCATCACAGAATTGTAGAGGTTGGAAGGGACCTCTAGAGATCGTTGAGTCCAACCCCTCTACCAGAGCAGTCCCCTAGACTAGGTTGTAGGCGTCCAGGCAGGTCTTGAATGGCTCTGGAGAAGGAGACTCCACAACCTCTCTGGGCAGCCTTTGCCAGTGATCCATCACCCTTACTGTGAAGAATACTTCCATAAAACATGTAATATTTCTCTTTTCCTGGCCTGACATGTTTTTCAGGGATTTTAGTGCAAGCTTGATCCAAATAAACAGAACTTAATGAACTTTAATTTATTTGTGACTAAGTTGCTGAGTGCATGGAAATGCTTAGTACTCTGATTATCAGTCACTGAAGTGTATGTATTTAGGGACTTCTTTGGTCGTTGACTCAAAACAAAACAACTCTTCCTCTTTAACAAGTCTTGATGAAGAACTGTTGCTTTTTGGCTACATAAGCTGAGATTTTTACTGAGTGAAATTGTCTGTCTCCCTGCCTTTTCTTTTCTTCTAATATTGAACTTAGTTACTGACTTAACTTTTTAAGTGTACCTATGCAGATTCTCCTGCCCTTTTTCCTGGGGATCATACCCCAAGTTTCACATAGTTTGAGTTATTAGCCTCTTCATGTATTTCACAGTTTTATAGGAAGTAAAAATGACGGTTTTCCTTTGTTCTTCATCTGCTTTGTGTCAGTGTTTGGCTTCTTTGCTTGCTAGTAATACAGCTGTTTAAACTGAAGAATAGTTAATATGGAAAATGCTTGCTTTGTTTGGGACTAAGTGATAAAGCATATGCTTGGTGGTCTTTCACAACAGGACATAGCACGGCTGATTAATGTAGTGTAGAAGGAAGCTAGGAAGCATTCTCCCTCTCTCTGCAATTTTGTATTCCTGTAATTGCCTCAGTGCCCTAAATACTCCTGTGTCAGCAATTAGCAGTAGCAGTGTTTCATTAATCCGTCAGATTTCTGATGCAGCACATTCTAAGACTAAGAAATAATAGGGAATCATTTGTTTAAACCTCGAGATTAACTTTGGGTGTGTGGGGCTGCAGTGTGTCACTGGCATGAGCAGTGATGCAGCTGTGAACTAAAGCAGTGAGTGGTGTGTTGCCCATGCTCTGAAATCAAATGACAGTTTTGCTGCCCTGTGCCTAAAGCTACAATGTCAGTTTACTTGTATTGGTAAGTAGTTATTGTAGCTTACATAAATTTCAGTAATAGCTATATATTTTGGTGGTATTTATATTTCTCCATTCTGTGAATCCCTTAATTACACTGTATTCCCTAAATATGTTTCATTAAGTTAAAATAAGCCTATATCCCCAAGGTAGCTTTACTAAATGACTGTGTATACCAGCAGGCTGACCTTTAAGAGTACTTGCCTGCATTCAAATTTGAAAATAATTATAAGACTTAATTCTGACCAACTTGATAAGTGTACATAAGCAAGAAACATTATAGGTAGTTATGTGAAGGATTTACTGGGATGGTCACAGTTAGAGGGTTCTGTTCAGCAGCTGTATGTCCAGGTGGAGGCTGGCTATGAGTGGTGTCCCCAAGGGGTCTGTCTTGGGAACAATGCTTATCAGCGTCTTTATCAATGCAATAGATGATGGAATTGAGTGTACTTTCAGCATGTTTGATGATAACACCAAGCTGAGTGTTGCAGTTGGCACAACAGAAAGAAGGGATGCAATCCAAAGGGGCATGGACAGGCTTGAGAAGTAGGCCCACGTGAACCGAGTGAGTTTTAACAAGGCCCAGTGCAAGGTGTTGCGCTTGGATCAAAGTGATCCCAGGTATGTGTATGGACTGGGAGAAGAACTCATTGAGAGCAGCCCTGCTGAGAAGGTCATAGAGGTTCCGGTGGATGAAGATTTGGATGTGAGCTGGGAGTGTGTGCTTTTGCAGCCCAGAAGGCCAGCTGCATCCTGATCTGTGCTGTAAGAGGGGTGGCCATCGGGGAGAGGGGCAGAATTATTATCCTCTGCCTCTGTGAGGCCCCATCTGGAGTCTAGGCCTGCCCCAGCACAAGAGGACATGGAGCTGTTGGAGCAGGTGCAGAGGAGGGCCATGAAAATGATAAGGGGTTGAAGGACCTCTTTTATAAAGACAGATTGAGGGAGCTGGGCTTGTTCAGCCTGGGGAGTAGAGGAAGGCTTTGGGACTTCCAGTACTTGAAGGGACTTACAGTACTTGAGGGGAGCTTATAAACAGGAGGGAAGACTGAGTTCTGACATGACCTGATAGCGATAGGACAAGGAGGGAAGACTTGAAACTAAAGGAGGGGAGACTTAGGTTAGTTGTTCAGGGAGGATTTTTTACTCACAAGGTTATGAGGCAGTGGAACAAGCTGCTGAGAAAAGATGGTATTCAAAGCGAGGCTGGATGGAGCCCTGGGCAGCCTGGTCTAGTGGGTGGCAGCCCTGACCTTAAAAAGGGGTTTGGTACTTGATGAGAGTTTTAAGGTCTCTTCCAACCCAAGCCATTTTATGATTAAATGTAACAACAGCACGTTAGCACTGTATGTACTGATGTGTAACACGTTAGTATAACACAACATTATCAAATTTGTACTGATAGTAGTTTTATTTTTCATAGTTGTCAATGCATCTAGTTTATTATTATTAATGCAAAATGCTTTTTACAGTGTCTGTTCATTATGAAACACAGCAGTAACACTAAAGTGGACCAGGTTTTATATTCCTTATGAGGTTTTAGAAGAATCTGTTTCATTTCTATGCAGAAGTACTAGCTGGTAAAAATGAGAGCTCTTCAAAATTCTTACAGTTGATTTAATTTGTAGCTTATATGGTGTATTAAACTTGCAAATTATTGTGCCCTTACACAGAGGAATTGTTTGGCTCATATGCAGAGGTAGATCACATAGGAGTAAATGTCAGATAGCAACTTGTATGCAATGTAATCACAACTAGGTCTAATCAACTTGATGAAGAATATTAGGTCCTCTCTCTAGAAACCTGAGTCCTATATAAAGGTTTTATTGCATTGGGGGGGATGAGGCTGCAAGCCTGCCAGCCTCATCCTACTTTAGGCTGTTGAATATGGTTGTTTGGCTCTCCAACTCTTTGTCTTTACCCAAAAGATGCTTAATGGCCCCACCTAGGCAGCAGCAAATGAAAATTACTATTTGCAGTCCACCTACCTCTCCTGTTAGGTCACTGAGTGCTGTGAGGGTTCTGCCTTGTCCCTGGAAGACCTGTTGTTTGCCCAGCTGTAAGGTAGCTGCGTGGGCCGTGTTGAAAGCCCTGCTTATGTCTCTGCTTCTCAGAAATGGAGGAGCTGAGGACTTCTTGCTCGTTCTCCAGACAAAATGATGTAGCCTCCAGGTCAGCCATGACCTATAAATCAGCTTGTCAAAATGTACTTGCTTTCCCCTTACTGAGGGAACTGTGGTCACTTAGTTGAGGACTCTTCAGTTGTCGTTTGAACAAACCCATAAAGCTTGGAATTTTATTGTATAACTTTTTCCTTCTGCCATCTCATAGAAAACCAGAAATCTCCAAATTAATTGATCAAGATCTTTAAGGCAAAAAGCAATGCAGAAGTTTTAAGGTGTTTTTTTATGCTTCTGATTCATGTTTGATCTGATTTTTACATACTGGAAATTGGAACTCTTTCCTGTTGCAGATTTACTTTACCTTTTGATTTGAATAGCCATGAAAAGGGAAATAAGTAAAAGAAATTAAATGAAAAGCTTAGGTTTGAAGATTTTTTTTTTTCCAGTGGCATCATTAATTCTTAAAGAAGAAATATAGATGCGAGCTTGTATAAACAAATACTGGGCTTAAGTATTTTATGTCCAGATTACAGTTTAAATAATAGCTGTACTTTCAGGAAATAAATCTTAAAGTTATGCTCAGTCAGCAGGACCTAGGTATAACCAGAAGTCTTCCTGATGTGCAGTGTTTTCGTATCTCATTGTGGTTGTTTAAATCAATGAGGCCTTTCTGTCTGGAAATGATTAATGTATTGTAGTCATCTGCTTGTCTTCAGAGTCTCTTTGAATGGTTTTGGTGGAATTGTGTGCTTTTATAGATAATTGAGGCAGACTTTTTGGGAACTCATTGTAGTGGTTGCTTTTACATGCACATTAGTATCATTCTAAAGCAGTGGTACAGATAAATATTAGAAACCATCATTAAATGTAATTATGTGTTAGAATACGTTTTGACTATGATTTACTGTTGCAGCTTGTGATCTTTGGTTTGCTTTTGTGCTGTTTCTATATGGCAAAAATGTTTAAACACTGAACTCTGTGATGTTGGAGAGTTAGATGCAACACAAGCATATGGAAGTCTGTTGGGAAGTGGTGGTGGTTCTGCTGATCTTCAGCATGGGCATTGGGAGCCAACCATCACAGATGGCAGTGGTTCTCACAGTGTGCTCATCTTTGCTGTTAGCTTGGGGACTGTGAAGGTGTGGGTTCTTGCAAATTGTCTCTAAGTTGGGTGCTTCCATTTACAGAATAAAAGCCATTCTCTTCCTGCTGTGGCATTTGGACAGCTCTTTGTAATGGCCCTGGGGTTTGTCTGACATTAAAATAATAAGGGAGAAGCCACTATTGAGTGACCTTTTTATTAACTGGAACCTTAAGCAAGTCATCAGAGTTGCTGTGCTAAAGGCAACACCAAATTTAAAATCAAATTTAAAATTGGTACAGTTACATTTCCAGTTCTGTAACTGCTACTACATTGCTTTGTGTACTAACTCACTATAATTTTCCTAATTGACCTATTTGCTAAAGCTTTGGAGAGGCTAACCCATCCTGGAAAATAGTTGAGTAATAAGAATGCCAAAATAAATAACTCAAAAATTAAGTTCTCAATAAAGATGAGCAGAATATTTTTATGATCATAATCTGCGTAATGTGGAAAAGCTATCAGGATTATTTTGCACTGGGCCAAATAAAAGAGCAGCATTTCCTTTTTTTTTTTTCAGTTAGTCGTGAACCTTTTTTTGTCTTCCCTTATTGTAGCTGGGGAGGGGAGCTGTGTGATCCAGCTCTTATTTTGCACTCTCTTGCTGTCTCGGAAATGAGACCTTGTTTGCGCAGTTGTGCATTTAGAAGGAACAACTGGGCAATTTGCTGCTGTCTGGTATCTTCTGGGGCTTTCTTTTTTTCTTCACATGAAAATATCTTAGTATCATAAGATCACTGCGAATTCATCTTACCTGAGGCACCTTAGAGCTGGTCAGTGATGATCATGTTATTAAGTTTGCTATGTAATTATGGTGGGATGCGGGTGAAGCTGAATAGCTGAATTACTTTTGAATTTTGGATGCTATTTCTGCACCTGGGAATAAGCCACTAAATAAGAAACAATTTTATTACATATATTCAGTAGAACTCTATAAAACTATCAGGCTTAAAAAATAAAATAGTCCGAGCAGCTTCTCTCTGATGGATGGTGAATCAATAATCTCCTGTTGTATATGAAGTGTTCCGTAGAAAGTTTCATCTTAGTAGACTAAATGGAGATTAGTCCCGCTATGAGAGAAATTTTGTGTCTTAAGTCATGAAGGCTGCTTATTTCCTTTATTTTTCCCCTCCATGCCCCCCACCATCCCTGTGTTCTTTCCCTCTTTCCCATAGATAATATTGTGACGGCAGAAAGAGAATGACAATTCTAGCCATGCCACTGCATTCAGCCTTTTTTTTTTCTAAGTGATTATTGAGAGAGTGGTGAGAAATTGCTGAAAAAATCGTCTTGTCTGCAAAAGACTTCCCCCTCCCCAACAGTGTTATCATGCTGCTGTTCTGACGTTGTTACTTGATATCACAGCAAATTGAGGGTTGGGGGGATGAAGATGTATATATGCGTTTGTACTTTTGCAAGTTAATTAGCCAGGAAAGACTAAAAGATTGAGATGCTTGCAGAGCTTTGCATTTAGGAAAAAACAACAACAACAACAAAAAAAGACTGCATTTACTCCAGTCTTCAGCTGCTGTTTCTAATGGGATCAAGTAATAGGTGTAACACTGCAAAAACAGTCTGTAAATAGCCCTTTTAAAAAAATTAGACTAGACTTCAGCATTTTTCAGTTATCTAACACCTGTGATTGTATTTCACATCTTGCCGTGTACATATAGGAGCAAATTAAGCTGTACTGTCTTAACATGTTTGTACCAAACCAGCAGCACTGGAGGAATCCAGAACAGATATTCATGCTGTGTGATGGTCATCTACCAGCAGTTTTGTTTCATGTTTATACACAGGTCCTAGGTCAGAAGCAGTACTCAATGGGTGGGGAGAAGGTGAAAAACACATCCTGCCTTGGGACAGAAACTTGTCAGAATGAAATGCACAGCTTTCAATGGCTGTATCAGATTCAAGGCCTGTGTCTTTGCCAAGTTATAAGTTATGCCAGCAACCATTTAAGATTCTGGAGGTCATTCAAAGTAAAAAAATAAAAATAAAAAAAAATCCTTTTGATTGTAATGCAGTTGCCCTAATGTTGGTAGCTATGGTTGGTGCAGCTTGCCTGGATTCCTGCTTAAAGCATCTGGTTAAATGGGTATGGGTCCCCAGAGCTAGGATGTTCATGCCTGCATGTTCAGCATCCTTTTCACCTGCTTATTTGTTCCTGACTTGCCTCCATATGTCTGCCTGGCCTTTGTTGCTTTGTTGACTTCTTAAAGAAGATGGGGCAAACATCAAGTTTTGCAGAAGGGTAACAGAAGGGTATTGTTGTAGCAGTCCTAAACATATCGCTTGTAAACCCCAAAGGCCAGAGTTTCTCCTTGCCACTTGGAAGAGTTCAGGTCTCAGATGCTTTAAACTGTGAAACTATGGTGCCCATGCTCTTGTTGGTACTCTCGCTGTGGAATTCAGTTTATTTAAAAAAAAAAAAAAGTAGTTCTGTGAAGCTTTGCAAATGAAAATGGGCTTGGAATTGGGAAGAAAAAAAAAAAGTGGCAAAAGTCCATTGTTTTTGCTGGCTACATGGTGAATTAATGAGAACTCTGTATGTTCAGTGTGAGACCCCAGTGTGGTCCAGATTTCTGTAATGGGTGTTTCGTTTGAGGATTTCTTGTTAAACTGCAGTCAGAGCTGTACTTTGACTTAGTGGCTGTGGATTACTGAGGAACAACTTCTTCTGTGATTTGTGATACTATTGTAAACATTACAGGATATTTAATATGAATAATGTGCTTTCATTTATAAAATATTCTCAGCAAATGTAAACATAACTCTTTTAAATCCCCAAATATAAGAAAGATTTAATGAAATAAAATCTAAATCACTCTTTCCTGATGAAATAGAATATAATCCTCTCAGTGAGTTTTCATGCTGTAAAAGCAGAATGGCTGTTCTAAAATGCATGCTCGCACAGACCTCTTTTGTTCGCCAGGTATTCAGAAACCCATCATCACATGAACAAATAAAAATACATTTAAAACAAAAGCATAAACAACAGAGCAGACCTAAGGTAAGCTGGAATGTACATAACATGCTCATGTTGGCATCATTTGTAGAAGTAGGTGCCCTGTGGGCTTATAATCAATGTTATTTTGTTGCTCATCTCAGAGAATGGTGGTGAGTGTACAGTTTATCATCCCTTTGCCTGCTACAAAATGAGAGAAGAACCAACGGGAACTTCGACACTTCAGTATCTCTGTTCTGATTTTTTTTTTTTTTTTTTTTTTTTTTTACTATTTTGATTGATTTCATTCTGTTATTCTAGCCCTCTCTTACTTGACAGTAATGACACTGCTGCTTTCTCTCCACGTTAGGACTTCCTTTTGTGTTCTAGCCCATATTTCTATTTCATGGTCAGATGGTCATTTGGGCCAACCACTTCCAGTCATTTCTCTTCACTCTCAACATCAGTTGCAGTGAAAAATGGGGCAAACCAGTACACTGCAGTGCATGTCCCCTCCCATGCTGTGATCCCCCTTGAAGATGCCTGTAATCATTGTTCTATCATTTCAAAATATGTGTAGTCTTTATTTTTGAAGGCTACAAGTCACATTGGATTTCAGTTGCCGAATTTCACGTTGACAGGAGGCAGATTGCAGTGAAGACCATAAACTGACAGTTTAGGGCAAGCATGCTATTGCCTGAGGCAGTCAAGGATGTAGACCACTCCATCCTTCTGACTTAGGACATTCATCCCTCCTGAGGTTCCTTGTCCTTTGTGATGATAGATTGAGAACGACAAGCAGCACACGGGTAGACAAACACCTCACCCAGGCTCTTGGTGCCATTTAACAGTTTCTTCCTGCAGTTGACATTTTCATTTCCCTTCTTCACCTCACTCATCACTAACTGTTTGGATCTTGTTTTCTGTACACAACACTAATACAGAATGATGGAATACAAATACAAGCTCCGTTACTCATTTGATGTGCTGTATGTTCTGTTCAATTATATAGGAAACCTCACCAGCTGAACCATGAAAGGGGGTATTTAAAATTTAATTGACGTTGACCTTATGCAAGTATCACTCAGCATTAAGTGTTTTTATTTTTTTATTTTTTCATGAAACACATATGTAGGAATGTGCAGGTATTCAATTCATTGCTCCATAATTCTTTTCTGTTTTTACTACAGTCACAGTACTGCTATCAAAATATACTTTGCCCATAGTTTCCACATTTTCATGTTTATTGCATGCTATCACTGTGTTTTACTCAAGTGGGATCTCAATACGGAAGTTGGAAAGTTCAGTGCAAAGCAGTCTTTTATAGACCAAATGTGTGCATGTTCGTGTGTTCTCTGCAAGTGCTGTGCATGCTTCCAAAGTGCTCTGAGAAGATACAAGCTCACATGAACACAGACTCTTTCTTCTGCAGTTTCAGGAATTTCTGAGGTTCTTCTCTATGCTTCATGTTCTATAACCGAGACATGAAGAAGAGCATCAGCCTCTCCCTCCTTCCACTAATTCCCTTAGAGGGTACCTTCAGTACCTCTTTGCTGTTGCTTCTGCTCAGAGATAAGGTTTGAATAGATGACATCATGGTAGATATAATAGATATGAATCGATGTTAATGGTATACATTGGTATAGGGTTTTGATTAACTGGGGAAGCTTAAAGCTACTAGCTGGGAAAGAGGTGCCTAGAGGTTTTGGGTAATTCAAGTCTCTGTCCATTTGTATGTATTCAGCTCACCCTTGGATTGAGGTTTTCTTTTTCATTTGCATCTCCGAGGAGGACTTCCTTTCAAAAGAAAAAACTGAGCTCATCAGAAATGCGCAGCCAAGTGTTCCATCCAATGCTGTGAGAGTGGGTGCAGAGCTCTAGACATAGTCTGGGAAGGGAAAGTAATTTTTTGGGATAGGAAGTAATCTTTATCTACTCAAACCCACTGAAAATAAAACACAAATGGCACTGATAAGGGTGAATTAAAAGAAAATGAGTCTTTCAAGTGATAATGCACTGTCTTTATACAGTTCAGAGGAATTTAAATCAGGTTCTTCTGGATTCTTTAGGCAGAGGGAGCCCACCTGCAGGCTGCAGACAAGATGAAGCCCGCTCAGTTGTAAAGTGTGTGTGCTTTTTCTGTATTGTTTTATGTTCCTGGAAATAATGGGAAGGGAAAGCTCACCAACTGCAGATTTTCATTGTTGAAGGACTGAACTGTATGTATTTGTTTACTCATGGATCATGAAGAGATCACATCATTCTTTAGAGGCAGGGCAGAAATGAGAGCATCTGTTCCCTTCTTTTGTAGCCTCCTGTATGTGACATGGGCATGCAATGCTAAATTGAGCTCTGTAAATTTGGTAAAGGTGTTTTGCTGAGTGGAAGATATTGTTCTTCCTTCTTTGTATACAACACAAGGTCAGTATTTTGAGGGGAGGAGAATGGGGTGTTGATAAGTGATGGACTTGGTTGATCTGGCTGGTTATTTGCTCTTCAGGTGTGTCTGTATTTATTTCATCCTCTTGTGCATGAACCCATGTGGGAGAGATTATGAAGGCAGGGGAAAGTTCAGGCATTGTACAGATATTGAGAATGTCTGCATCTTTCATTTATCTCTAATCCAGTATTCTCAAAAATGTGAAATTTCTCATATTGTCTGTGATTACACTGAGAAATTCATTATTCTGTGTTGTGAAGCTCTGCTGATCATTGGGACTGCTTTGGTTCATCAGCTTATTTTATGGTTATAAGATGTGTGAAACATTGTACTTTCCCAAAAAAGATACTGCATGTTTAGTGTTAATACAAAAAATGTGGAAAGAAGGCTGTCATGAGGATTTGCAGATACTTCACTGTGAGTTTAAAAAAAATAGGTTGTCAAATTCCTTCAAGGGGGGTGGGGGAAAAAAAGGTTAATTTTTGATAAGTGTATGATTTTCATAAATTTTCCAATTTTTCTTCTACTTAACTTCAATACATTATTTAGAACATAAAAGATACTAATTTGAGAGACTGATCCCTAGAGATGAGGCAGCTTTCCTTTTGAATAAACCATTTAAGATGCAGGGTACCTAGCAAGAGTTGTGCAAATAATATTACTGATTAAAACAATTACTTAATTCAGGATGTATCTTTCTAGACGTTTGTACTCAGTGGAAGTGTACATGACAGAGTGTAGATTTCATTCTGATGATGTGGTGCCAGATTCCCATACAGAAAGTCCTCATTTCTTCTGGTGAATTGTTAGGGTTTTTATCGTCTTGGTGTTTTTGCTGCTTTGTGCCATATTTATCTCATATATTATGCAATGTGAAAATGGGGGCAGCATATTATATTTGCTTAATCATAGGCACTTTTGTGTGCCTTCTGTATACATAATGTACATATGCTTAACTTTTAGAATACAGAAATTTATAACAGTTACTCTGTTAGATGATTAATATGTGGATAAGGAAGCAAAACTAATCTGTATCCAAGAAGGAAAATTTCGGTTTCTTTTGTAGTTAGGAAGAATTAATAGTATTTCATACTCCACATGAGTTTCAACTCTCCTAGCATTCTGTAGATCTGTGAGTCCCAGAACCTTATCCAAAGAAAAGCTCTGTGACGTATTCAGTAACCAGGAGTTTGCAGAATAGATTTATTTTGTGACTGCCTTCATAAACAGATCCCTTATTTGATGGACAAGTTTTATGTACAGTTAAGTAGCTTCCAACAAGTTTGATGTTACCAAGCCTAAAGCATTTCAAATCCAAAAGCATGCTACTTTGCTTGCATCTCATTGCTGGAACAGATCATTGCCTCTCCTGAGTATACTTAACTAATGGGTGGCACTGAACTGGAATATTCAGTGACCTCTGTGCTTTATGAAATGTGTCTGTTTCCATAAGCTTGCTATTGAAGGAAATCAAGGGCTGACCAATGCTTTTTCTCAGACAACAATATAATATCAAATAAGGACCCAGTTTGAGTACTCACAGTTTCATGTGAAATAGGTAAATAAATGGTAGTCAGACAGCACTTCCGAAGTGGTTTCTTTCTTGCTGCGTTGAAGCTTCGGTGAGGTGTCAGGCATGTTTTCCGTTAGGTGGAAGGAGTCCAATTCCCAATTTCTGCATTCAAAAGTAGCCCACAGGTAAGCACTAATAACTTGGCTCCTCTCTTGGCCTCCCTTTGCAATTCCTTACAGCTAAGGGTGAGGAGATGTGAGTTGGTGCAAGTAAGGGGAACTAGGCATTCCTGAGGAGAGTCTGGAGGTGACATATACTCGAGGAAGAGCTCAGCTTGTGCTGGGACAGACAGGGTGTTTCAGTGGAATTTTCAGTTTCGTTTTCTTCCAGATCTTAAGATGGTTCTGTTGGAACACGTGTGTTTGCTAACTATTTTTTAACCTAGATTGTTTTAAGATTAATTATTTCTGTAAGAAGTTGTACATAAGTTGATACCATCTGTGTCTCATAAAAGAGAAAACGTTTGGCATAATTTGCTGTGTTTTCCGTTTCAGTTAAAATTGCAAAGTGATATCAGAGAAACAGAGAGAGCTTTTTCTGCCTATATGGGAGATTTGTCTTTCACACAAAGTTGGGCCAAACTCATCTGAATCATCTGTGCATTTAATGCTCTCTCTGTTAGTGCTGGCATTTGCTGGGATATGGCAGAACTTGGTGGTTATTGGTACTGCTGTCTCTCCTTGACATGCCTGTTCTGCCAGAAGGGTAGGAAATCAGCTAAGACACACTGTCAGGAATCACTACAGAACAGCAGTGCTCTCTTTTTCATGCACTGAAGATAATACACAGGAATATCTTGCCTGTATTTTAATTGTGTGTATTAATAATTTCAAAGTTTCTTGTGATGTGTCAGTAGCAATGGATACCTCGGAATGTTAGGTACTTGCACTGCTGATGCAAAATTCAAGTATGTAGAGTCTTTTTTTTTGCAGTTCCTTCTTTCGTCCAAAATTAACTCTCGTAGCTGTTCTCTTGATTTATCTTGAGTATCTGTGTTTCTCCTCTTCCCATCTCTGAATGCATCTCTAAATTAAAGATCTTATATGTTTAATTTGAAGAGGATGCTAGAGCTGTGATTATGAAACTAGTTAGTGTACTTTTAGGTTATGAGCAACTTGGATATGATGTAACATATGGAAGGAGATTTTTATATGAGCAATCAGTCTTGAAGCAAAATGGCAAACAGTAAAGGCAAGAAAGGACATTGGAAATCACATTCTCTGGCCAGTGAGCTTTACTTTTTTTGTGAAGGAAGTTGATGAACTTTTCAAGTACTTTGACAGCTTCCAAGTGGGCTAGGTCCACTGCCTTTTCTTGGCAGGAGTAATGCTTACTAAATTTTGTCATGGGTCCAGTACTAACTTTGTTTATGAACGTCAATATTTTTAGTAGCTGCTCAGTAATTTAAAACACCAACAGGGTGGGAGCAGCTCTGATTGAAGGTAGGCAAAGAGGTTCATTCAGCTCTCTCTAGTGTGTTAGAGAGTAGCCCAGCCTCTAAAACCCATGTTTTTGTAGAACAGGAGTAAATGTAAATGGTAGCAGGAGATGGAGAATGTTAGGACAAAGGAAATTATCTTAAGGAAAGAACTTGGAGTAATTTTTTTGTCCCTAGTTAAAACCACATCTTTTTTTCTTCTTCCAACTTTGTCATATTTTGTCTCCAAGCCACCTTTTTTTCTGTGCAGAAGGAATGCACTTGGTAGTTCTTGGCATACATTGTGAGTTTGAAGCACATGTAATCTTTGCACCTAATTGAGCTGAGATTTGGTAGCTGTAAACTCTTGATTCTCCTCCCTCCAGGGGTTCTCTTGCTTACTTGTCTTACTCTTTCCTCTGGCATGCTGACAGTGTCATCTGCTTCCTTCTCTTCCTTATGAGAGCTAAACTATTGAGATATAATTAGCAAAATGTGGTGGGTGGTAGATAGAGCTGTATTACTGCTTTGGGTGATTTTCATAAACCTTTTCCTTGGTTTTAAATTTTTTTAATTTATGAAGAGCACTGTAGTGTACTCTGAAGACATCAAGTGGAATATGGATAAGATAAACTTCAGCCTGTGGATTTAGAACGTGCAGGCACACAGTGGGCATATTTTTGAGAGGTATAGTTTAAGCAGAAAAGAAAGAATACATAAAGTTATGAAGCTTATGGAAATATAATTTCTGGTGGAAGCTATTGTTTCTTTTGGGTTTTGGAAAAAAAGAAGTACTATGAGGACATCAAATGTCTTAGAAACAAACCAAGCCAAAAAGTTTTTACTTTAAAGGCTAACATTATTAAAGGATGGTAGTAGTGAATAGATAATTTATGCATAAAGATTGCTTTGCAGAAGATGCTTTGTTTTTGTTTATCTCTTTGTGTAGCACTTTTCTAGTTATGAAGTAGACTTTTCTTTGCTGTGAGACAAACTACTGCATGTTTACGAATCTGCACAATGATCTTGAGAGAAAAGAATGTGTAGTCCTATTGTATCCTTGGAAGTGGCTTTTTTAATCTTGAGTGACTAAATTTCACTGTAGACCAAAAAATAAAAACAATAATAATAAAAAAGCTGTTGGGTCTTATTTTAGTAAGTGTGCCATAAACTGTTCCTTGGCAAACAGGAGTTTCTATAGAGAAACGGTATGTAGTTGTTTCCAGTGGTACTCATATATTCTTCTTGGTCAGAAAATAAAACACTGGTGTTGTGAGTCAAGTTTTTGTTTTTGAAGTGTTGTATTTTTAAAACTAGCATGGGATACTGAGAGCGGTTTAGGTTTGGGCTGTGCACTGTAATTTATATGCTACTGGGAAAAATAGGATATTGCCTTTACCAGGTGTAGTTTTGAGTGCCTTAAAATTTAATTGCTGTTAAGATCAATATATGAAGTAGTTAGCCAATATTTCACAAAGCTTAAAGGAAGTTGGGAGTTACAAGATTTTAATGAATTATTGAATGCTACTTGAGGGAGAGAGATTTAAATGAACCAAAAAAAGGTTTTTTTTTTTTTTTCTTTTGTGTGTGTGTGTGTGCCTTGCTCTGTTAACAGAAGCTTGAAGTATCCTAAGGCTGAAAGGCTGTTTGTGCATAAGTCACTTACCAGGCATGGTTTGCCCCAGAATAATTTGGAATGATCATATTCTAAATGCATAGACTTTCAGGGCTACATGTAAACTGCATGCAATCTCATAAATTATTCATAATAGCCCACAGGTATAATTATTCAGAGAAGTGAAAATGAAGAAAATTATTTTCTATTAATGTTTGCTTATTCAGGTAATTATTTTACTTATTCAGTTTTTTAACCCCAAATTATCTGAGTCTAGCTTGCGCTTTCTCTGTGACCCAAAAGCCGGGGAAAGGATGAAACTTTTGTGTTAAAAATTCTTCACCGAAATTTATATTTTATTTCATTCTGCTGTGTTGTGTTTTTAAGCAACAACTTACTTTGTCTCGAGTGGGGAATACAGACTTGGCATATTCTGGCATGAGTGGTAACGCATCGGAGGATTTCAGAAGTACCAGCACTGATGAAAGTGAGGCTTTCCAAGCTACCATGTTTAAAATATGAGTGTGGTATGTGAAAAATAAAAGCCCTCTGCATGAAACAGCATGGCAAGTAGAACAAAATTACATTAGGTCTCATTCTGCAAACGGCCTTGAGTACAAATGCTTTTACAGACGAGAGTAGTCTCATTCTGTAAATGGTGTGGTGCTCAGTGCAGGTAGAGCACAGAAGCACAGCATGGCTGAAGTTGGAAGGGCTCTTTGGGTCCATTTGATCCAACCCCTACTCCAGCAGAGTGCTCAAGCCCATGTCAGTGTGGCTACTCTGCTCTTGTAAATGCTTCAGAGAAATATATATATGAAAAGATTTTGGTCACTCTATTCCATGATTTCTGTGGCGTTTCTGTAAATGACAAAAGCTTTCAGTTGTCGAGATTTTTTTTTTCAAATACGAGACAGCTAGAACTGAATTTTAAATTTCTATCATGATCTGATTTTCACTTCTTTGGAAGCAGTTTCTTCTTTTTGTACATAGAACTGGTCACAAAAGTAAGTTCTTCTGTGTTGTGGTTTACAGAAAACCCTCCACCTGCTGTTCAGCCTTGTGAGCAAGGAACTGATTTATTTCTTCTCACTTCGTTTCTGGTTGTCAGACACCTGGTGTAACTTAGTTACTAAGGCATCTCTAGTTCTTGGTGGCAAATGATATCTGACACGGTCTCATATTCCTCCTGCTTGCCTTGGATATCTTTCTAAGCATGAGATGAGTTGCCCAATTGAGTGGCTGTACTTATTATAATCAGTGTGCAAAAGGCTAACTTAGAATCACAGAATTATAAAATCCTTAGAGTTGAAAGAAGCCCTTATAGGTCATCTAGTCCAATTCACCTATTCCCCTACAATGACAGGGACTCCTACAGCAGATCAGGTTGCTCAGAGCCCTGTCAAGTGTGTCCTTGGATGTCTCTAGGGATGGGGCTTCCACCACATCTGATTTCCAATAAGTAGACTTTCAGACAGCTGCAAACCACTGAGTGGTTGCATTAGTGTTTGGGCAGCTGTGGCCATTTGGAATTTCTCTTCAGATGGAGCCTCGAGCAGAGGAGAACCTACGTGAGGATCAGAAAAGCTTGGTGTGATAGAAATCCATCTGGCCCTTTCATCTTTCCCTCATTAATTATGAACAATCTGTGCTGGCTTTGGGGGTCTTCAGCCCCCCTCGTGATACATCTCCAGCCTGTCCTGTCAGCTCTCGTTTATGTGGATAAGTACATGCCAGCTTCCATTGTCTGATGAGTAAAACAGTACATGTCACATTGTGTGACAGTTCATCCATTTCCCTTCTCTCTGTAAACCTCATTGTCACTTACTAGATGGCCAGCATCAGACTTGGACATAAAAATGAGAATGTAAAGTAGTAGAGGACTTGCAAAATTTCCTGTTGGTGGTGAGATTCAGAGACTTTCTGTAGGAGCAACCACCAAGTCCTGAGCCCATGAATCTTTGGGTTGCTTTGGCCTGAGTTCCCTGGGGGATTTTCTATAGCATCTTTAAACTGTACCCCAAAACTAATAGTAACACAGGAAATTGGGGTGTGTTTGCACTATGAGCTCTCCTGAGCTCCACTGCTCCTGAAGGTCTTTGTGAATAGCTTATGATGCAGAGTTCTCTTTAGATTTCATGACCTTTAGCTGATTTTTCTTTTATAGCTCCACTCCCACTCACTGCTCTATCGTATTACATATTTCTCAATCTGGGGGAAGCCTTAATCTTAGCAGATTGTTCTTAACTGTTCCTGTATTTGAACTGCACAAAGTTAGTGTGCAGGAGGCAGCTCCTTGGCTCACATTCTTCATGTCCGTGTAGGTGGAAGTGGACAATCTGGCATGTAGTCAGGTGCTTGATATATAAATATTTATATTGTGTTCATTTTTTTGCCAAATGTTGAGGTTTTTATTTATCACATTCTCATTTATATGTATTTTGAAGAATTCCCAATGTTAAACAGGCTTGGACTGCTATTGAAGATGGTGATCCTCCCCCTCTACTCTGCCCTGGTGAGGCCTCACCTGGAATGTTGTGTCCAGTTCTGGACTCCCCTGTACAAAAAAGACAGGAATCTCCTGGAAAGAACCCAGCCGAGGGCCACAAAGATGATAAAGGGTGAGGAACACCTCCTTCGCGAGGAAAGAACATGGGTTTGTTCAGCCTTGAAAATAGACTTGGTGGGATCTGATGTACATCTGTAAATATCTATGGAGCAGGAGGCAAAGGGACGAGGGGACTCTTCTCTGTGGTGTGTGGTGATAGGGCGAGGGGAAGATGGCTGCAAACTGAGGCATGGGAAGTTCTGCATGAATGTGCTGGGAACTTCATTACAGTGAGGCTGATGGAGCACTGGCACAGGCTGCCCAGAGAGGTGGTGGTTTCTCCTTCTGTGAAAAGATGTTCAGGTCCTGCCTGGATGCCTACCTGTGCTACCTGGTCTAGGGAGTTGCTTTGACAGGGGGTTGGACTTGATGATCTCTGGAAGACCCAATATGTGATTCTGGTATTTTGTGAACAGTGGCTTCTCTTTTTTTTTTTTTGCTTAAGCTGATATGCTGAAGGATATTAGTACATTCATTTTTTTTTTTGTAAATGAATGATAATCTTATTTTTCTAGTTTCTGTTTTCTGAAGTCCCGTTTAATCAAATGTTTTCCTCCTGTTTGTTGAGTTCATCAGGTTTCCCAGAAGTTTATGAAGATGAAAAACTTTTCTGTAAAGGTTAAAAAGTTTAAATAAGGAAAAAAATAAGGAAAAAAAAAACTAGGAAATGAACAGAACTTTAAATGTTCATCTTTAAAAAAAATAGTAATAACATTGAAACTCAGTCACAAATTTCGGGAAGGAAGCAGTTTCTCAGTTCTTTTCTTCCTCAATTTTTTATTTAAGGGAAAAAATAAACTCTGATATTTAAAAAATGCAAGATATAAGAACTGGTTTTTAAAAGCTTCTAAACTTTAATGAAATGTGAAAGTCCATCCTTAGGCACTGAAATCTCCTTGTGCCTTGGTCTGGTATCTCTCATTTGTCCACTTCTTTTGCTTTCCTCTTCGCTTTAACAAGCGATCACATGTGCACCAGCTAAATGTCTGATAAATCTCCAGGCAAGGCTGGGTTGACTTGTGTGGAACTGACTTTAAAAATATTTGATGGAACATTGCTTCAGTCTCTGAATACTTGTCAGCTTAGATTTATTACAGCTGCTCCCATTACAGAGATGTGCACTTTGGTCCTTAGGGATCATTCCCTCTCTCTTGCTGTATAGCCCAGGCTCTTGTGGTGTCACAGCCGATCAGTTTCTCACTCTGATGCTTTCAGTCTATCCCAGTGCTGTTAGAGTGACTTAGCACCCCAACTTCCTTTTTATCTTCCTATGGAGGAGCATTTCCTTGAGTGAAAGCGCTTTTTGTTTTTATCCTTTTTCTATCTGTTGACAAATCATGTTATGTGTATCTTGAAAATAGATGAATCAACTGTGAGCAACTCTCCTCAGTATATATCATTTATACATTTGCTTGTATTTTATGTAGACACGTCCCAGGTTTCTCTGTGTGTAGGTAAATAACTGTATACAGATTTTTTGAGAATAGGGCTGTTAGAAGATTAATTTGAAAATTTGTAGTAAATGTTGACTTGTTGTAACTATTTATGCTTAGAGATGAATGATCCTTTATTTGAACAAGAAATTCAGAGCTTGTTTAAAACTATAGCTGGTGCTCCATACTGCTATGTAACTATCACTTGTAAAAAAAAAAAAAAAAAGTCCTTAAAGTTGCTTTGTGGCTTGTATGGACTGTTATATTGGTAAGAAACAGTGATTTCTTGCAAACAGGAGGAGTGAGGTGGACCCTTACAAGAGTGTAAGCAGTGACTTAGTTACACATCTTCTGTTGATGATTCTGCAAATTAATTCTTGTTTAAAAAATAAAATCTCCTTTAAGAAAACGCTAATTACTTCTGGAGTGGAGTCAGTACGAACAGACAATAAATTAACAGCAATGCTAATTAAATTGGAAAACATTGAGTAGTAATATACCAGGGAAAAAATAAATTATAGCTTATTCCCGTATTTGATTATCAGGTGTCTTGAGAAGAACTTCAGGACAGTTGCCAACCTTAAACTTGGAATAAATGTATTTATTGCTTGCAGTGACATGAAAAAGTGAATTTCGTAGTGTCTTGACTGAAAGTATCATTTCGCATTGCAATCTGCAGCTCTTTTCTGCCCACAGGACAGAATTCCCCCCACCCTCTACCTTTTCGTGTATTTTTGTAGTGAAGCTGTAGGTCAAAATAGCAAAACCTTTTAGTGTTACTGGTCATCTGTGCTATTTAAAGTTGTTCAAAGTGGAGCCCTGTAGAGCCGGT
Organism: Odontophorus gujanensis; assembly: GCA_013399175.1. Taxonomy (NCBI): domain Eukaryota; kingdom Metazoa; phylum Chordata; class Aves; order Galliformes; family Odontophoridae; genus Odontophorus; species Odontophorus gujanensis. The sequence goes on along the minus strand of VXAB01006039.1, from coordinate 225,541 downwards.
CATTTATCACTTTAAAGTGGACTGAGCACAATGAGGTCAGATAGAAGAAAATTATTGAAAAAGCATTTGTTTTCAACCCAGAGGTAAAAGCATGCAAGCTAATTTCTTACCAACCCTCGTCAGAGAAACTTTTAGTTGACAAACTTGAACCCAGTTATGATCCTGACATGTGGTGCTGAGCCATCCTCTGCTTTGTGAGCCACTGATGTTCAGGTTTACTTCTTCTGACAAATGCCTGATTTTCTTCTGTTCAAACTGAGCAAATTGAAAATTCAGTTTCAGGGAGAAACTACGTGGTTTTCTTTTTTAGTTCCTGGAACCAAATGCTATTGATTGCAAACAGATTCTCAGATTACTTTTCTAAAGCTGTTCGTTTGATACTCTAGACTTCCATTACGTGAATAAAAGAGTGAGTACAGAAGAAATGCATAGTAAAAGTTTTTTTTTTTAATTTTACTCAATGTCCTCAGCAAATATGGTAAATTCAAGGATTTCAGTCTGTCGTCTGAACCTGATGTGAGACTGAGAAGGAATTGGACCTTACCTGAGATCTGTAAGGCTGTAAGAAGAAAGCTGCAATGCTAGGAGTGGAAATGGAGGAAAAAGTGCCAAGATTAACAGTCTTTTATGGCTGGTTTTCTCATGAGAATTCCCTCCTTTCTAAGGAGAGGGTAATTGCCACTGGAATGCATCTCTTATCTCAGTCTGTGTATCTCAGAGGATGCTACACTGAGGAGGGCATATGATCTCTGAGGTAACTAGACCATCAGAGTTTTTCCAGTAACATGATGGTAATAATTTGAATTTCAGCTGGAAGTGGAATGACTACCTGATGTTCTGAACGTTATGGTGTGGAACTCCTCTTGTTAAGCAGCTGCAGCATGCTGTTCCAGCTTCAGTTTCTGTGATGTCTCAGAGCATAACCAGCCAAGCTGTCTTGGCGTGGGCTGCCAGCAAGGCCTGGAGGCTGCAGTCATACCCTGGATACACGTGCTGTGTGCTGGTAGTGTGTTCTCTGTAATGAGCCTTCATATAACTGCCTCAAGATTTTCTCCTGCTGCCTTCAACTCACAGCTACTGGGGTATTGAACTGAATGCTTCGTGCTACGTGTGAGACCACTTCAATTGGGTTGGCTTCCAGTATGTTCAGTGAACATAATTTGTATGTTTATAGTGTAGGACTGGAAGTTCTGAAGTGGATGTAACTTTTAAAAAACTTCACATTTCTCTGTTTTCCTTCATCTTGACTGTCTGTTGTTGCTTTTTTTTTAAATTCTAATCCACTGTTGAGGGATAAATATCTGGCTTAGTTCCAACCACAATATTTTTATTCTATTGATTTATTTTACTAATACAGAGAAGGAAACTGTATGTTCAGATCCATCCAGGTGATTCCTGAAGACAAGCATTTTTCTAAGATCTGAAAATTATGACCTGGATTTGACTGTATTCTAAAATTAAATGAGCAAAGTGCTGTGAGCTTGAAGTTATTTAGAACACCTTTAGTTTCTTCAGGATCTGGAGCTATCTTATTTTTAAGTCACTACTTCAAGCCACTAAGGTGCTTTTTAACTGGTCTCTGTAGTGCTGTTAAATGCCCTGGCTAATTCCAGTTTTGCAGACATAGTTAGTAGGCAGCTGTTAGGACTGGTGACAAAAAATATTTAGATGTTCAGAAGATGCAGTAGCGCTGTTTGTCAGTAACTAGACAACACCACAAAGACCAAATTTGCTATATAATCTTAATTTTTCTGTGATTTTGGCTCTTCATTGCAAGAAGCAGATGCTCAGAGCTTCTTTTGATATGCTTGCAAGGCAGACTTAATTAGACAATCATTCACCTGATGCTTGTGTGAAACTCTATTGATTATACTGTGGGTTTCTGTGCTGGCTGTGCATTCAGTGAAGTGTTGGTTTACATCCACCTTTTTACCTGCATTGTAGGTTTCAGTTGCTTCCTACCTAGCTTAAAATCATAAGTAAATCAATTTTGGATTTTGTATGCAAGTTGGGACAATGTTTCGACATAGTGTATGGTTCAAAGAAGTCAGTGCCGTCTGAATACAACTTGTGATGGAAGTGACCAAGTACATGTTGTTAGATTTCACTTTATGGATGAGAGTAACAGTAATGTTGTGGTTGTATGTTCAGCATATTTAAAGATGGGAGGTGAGCTTGAGAACTGCTTTGGGAATTCTTGTCTTTTTCATTAATTAGGGGAAAGGGAAGTCATATGTTTAACAGGAGGGACTGATACTTCAGATGTCCTGCAGTAAGGTTATTTATTAATGCTCTCTGATTCTGTGGAATCTTTCAACATCTTAAAATGTGCTGGTCCTCTTGAGCACTTTTGGAAGAGCTGTTTATACTATTGCTTTTTCTGACCTGAGACCATGGACAATAGAGCTAAAGTCAAAGGTGATCTCAAGCAGAGTTGCGTCATCTAGAAATGCAAGATATAGATGTCTGCGTATTTCAAAGTATGACTGACAGATACTGCAAAGAGATCTCCCTGGGGTTGGGATGCACTGGACTCTGAGCAACCTGATCTATCTGTAGGTGTCCCTGGTCTCCTATAGGGGAGTTGGAGTAGATGGCTGTTCCAACTATTCTGTGATTCTGTCATTTTTGATTGAGTGGAAGAATTTTTCATTCCAAGTATGTAACTTCTTGGGCCACAGTCTTTGTTAATGTAAGTCTCATGACTTTAATGTTGTTGCACGATGGATGAATTTGGTGGTAGATACAAAGAAAGCAGTTGCTGTAAGTCTTCAGTATGTGGATCACTTTGTGGTGAACATATACCATACCATTTTGAAGCACTACTGTGTCTTTCATTCCTTCAGGCTATAGTTTGCTATTGCAGACAGCACAATGTACAGAAAAGAACTCTTTACCAGAAAATAAGGCAGGAAGAAGAATCACCTTCTCTTATACTGTAATACAATGAGAGAAGGCAAATGCATGCTTTTGTCTAATAAATCAAAATCAGTGAATAATCAAAATTATTCTAACAGATTGCTCAGAGAAGTGGTGGATGCCCTGTCCCTGGAGGCAGCTAAGGTCAGGCTGGATGGGGCACTGAGCAACCTGATCTAACTGTGGGTGTCCCTGTTCATGGCAGGGCAATTGGACCAGATGGCCTTCAAGGGTCCTTTCCAATTCAAGCAATTCTATGATTATGTAGCCAGTTTATTCTTCAGTGTTCAAGTGCTAAAATCTGGTGTATGTGGAGTTATACTAAAATTGAAATGGTTTGCTCACAGTTTATTTCCCCTGCTGAATGGGTTTGAGTTACTGGGGCTATTGCTGGCAGAGCAAAACTTTCCTCTCTGGTTTTCCCAGTGGACTCAGAGGAAGCGTATAGCAGAGCTCCATATGGAGCAGCACTTCTGAGTCCCCAGTCAGTAGATCTTATTGTATGTATTCTCTCTTCTGTTTGAAAAATCAGGAACAAGTGAGAAATTGTTGATTATGCTGAAATATAAATGTGCTTTATCCCTGCAATAAGTTCCAGGAGCTTACTTATCTATTTAGTCAGCTGAAGGTTCTCTGCCTACTTAAGATCTTGTACATCTTCCACCTCTGAATCCAGATGTAAATCCAGCATTCAGGGATATCATGCAGATTTGTACACTTGCTGGTGGATGGCAGTTCCATAAAACAATGAAAAGATTATGCTTATTCCTGCTTATTCCATCTGTTACAGATGTAATATTAATAATAATTTTTTAACATAAGTCACCCAGCTATAATCCAGTGCAAATTAACTGAAATCAGAGGTATTCTCCATTTTGGCCTTTCAGAGCATCTCAGACAACAGAGCACATTGATATAAGTTGTGAAAGATACTGAGCTAGGAACATTCATTTTTTCATACAATAGGTTTTACACTGAAATGAAGACACTTGCAGCTTGTTTTTTCCACTTAAACAGATGTGCTGACCAAAGTGTCCCTTTCGTGGTTTTCATAGTTCTTCTGTGAGGTAGAATCTGGGGCTTTAAACATGTAATATGATGTAGCGATGGGTTGGTGTTTAGGTTCTTGTTTTAACATTGTGAAAAATTCCCTTAACTGTGCAGAATTTACCAGTAGTAAATTGTTAGCTGTTATTTCCAGCAGGCTGATGACATGGTCAAGGTTAAGTCTGGCTGGCATCCCACATGTACTTTAAATTTCTTACATGTTCCCACTTATTTGTAATTGAAAAACCTGAGATGCTCTACTTCTCGCTCAGATCAGCAGGGTCAGCTGAAGTTGCTCATTTTTTTTCTGTTTGTTTGTTGTTTTTTTTTTCAGTCCAAGTATGTATGTAATTTTATAACTAAAGAGCCATCTATGGATTTTTGTTTTGAGGCACATGTAAAATAAATATATGGCTCACAAATGCAGTGTTTTTCCCTCTGTTACTGCATCTGATGGGTAAACAGGTCTTGGACATTAGCACAGACACATTATAATGTAGTTAGCATAAACTATTTAATTACTGTCCTAAATTTCCAAATTGGTCTATAGATGAATGCCTTAATTCATCAGCAGCTGAAGTGAGATAAAGCGAAAGGCTGGTACAATAGGAACACAGATTTCTAACACTGTAATACGAGAATGCTTTTCTCAATTTATTGTTTTCTTAAGAGGATTTACTTCAGAAGTAAAAAAAAAAAAAAATTAAGTATTACTTGAACTATATCTAAACAACAAACAAAATTTCAAATGTACGTGTGCTGTGCTGAGAATGATTGTTACTGTCCACTTCTTGTAATAGGATTGCATATCTATGCCGTGAATGCTTTAAAATAATCCTTTTTTATTATTTTACAATATGATAATATTTCTTTTTAAATGAACAACATGTGTGTCTAACATGCATTTCTCAAGAGTCAACAATTTCCATGAAAGCTATCATGGTGTAATAGCATTGTATGAAAAGCTGCTTTTCTTCATAAACCCTTATATTTAATCCCTCAAAGCAGCAAGCAACATGCTGGCCAGGGAATTAACTTCAGATTGAAGATAAAGAAGAGGGCAAAGTTAATGACAACTACAGAAAACTGAAAGATATAATTCAAGTAGGAGGGTAACAGCTTGCAAAACAGGTTGCAATATTTGCTTTATGAAGAATAGCCAGTACAGAAGTGTATTTTCTGCATCTGGAGGAAACCACATCTTTTTTTGTTAGTGTAAGAATGAGTTTACCACTCCTGTGAGTGTGCAGCAAATAAGTTTGACGGTTTTTGTTAGGGATTATATGGGCTAGCTTATAGGCATCAATATATAAATGATAATACTGTGTAACATGAAATTAGTTTCAGTACTCGCGCTTAAAGTTTCTATTCCATGTCATGAAATACTCAAACACAAGCCTGTTTACCAGGAAACTAAATGAATACATCTTATTTTGAGTTGAAACTCATAATGAGAGGTATCAAATTATAAAAGTCTGAAAATATTCTGATTCTCATTACATTCCCATGTTGCCGCAGAAATATTCATTAAAAATTCTGTAAGATAAAGATATTCATGAGTTGATTTTAAGTCCTGTTTCATCAGGTGCTTTATGTATGAAACTCAGTTGGGTCCTAGAAGTTGATCTGATGTTTCAAAACATTCCAGAAGTTAAAGATGATAAATCACACAGGAATTCACAGCTGACTTGATTACTGTAGAAAATGCTTGGAAAGTTGAATTTTTTTTCTACAGGAGTTTAATTTCATCTGATTAGGGTGATATAAAATACTTCATGCATTTCTTAGTAGTCAAGGTAAAAAAAAAAAAATAATAAACTGATTAGGAATACAATGGACAATTTAAATAAGCATTGCCATAATTTGAGTGTTGCAGGATCACAGATTGTTGACCTCTATTCTGCCTTTATATCATTCCCTGAATCCCATCATGGCTGAGGCAGGCAGGGCCCTCTGGCCCACCTCCTGCTCCAACAGGTCCACCCAGAGCAGGGTGCCCAGGTGGCTTCTGGAGACCTCCAAGGAGGAGACCCTACAGCCTCGGGGCAGCCTGTGCCAGTGCTTTGTCACCTGCGCAGCACAGAAGTGCCCCTGGTGCTCAGGGAGTTTCCCCTGTTCTGCTTTGTGCTTCTTGTCGTAGCACTGAGCACCCCTAAAAGAAGACCTTGGCCCTATTCATTTGGCACTCTTCCTTTAGGTATTTATAGATGTTGGTGAGATCCCAACTTTTTCAGACTGAATAGCCCCTGATCTCTCAGCCTCTTCTGACAGGAGAGATGCTTCAACTCCTTCATACTTTGAGGGCTTTCATTAGACTCTCTACACTGTGTTGATGTCTTTCTCATAATGGAAAAGATGTGCCATTAAATTCCTCCATGCAGAAGAAATTGCACCCATTGACATTCATTTCCATTTGCTGAATACTTATCGAGACCGGACAGTGGACATGAGCACAGTGAGGCAGTGAGCGGTGCATTTCAGCAGTGGCAACAGTGACAGTAGATCTCCTCTGCCGGTGCAGTTTTATGAGAGTGCCATGTAGGCTCTTGTTCATCACTGGCGAAAATGAATAAGCTAATGATGGTGGCTATGTTGAGAAATGGTATTTTGTAGCTGAGAATTTGTCCTGTCATATAGCGTTATTATGTTCCTTGTATGTTTTCATTTCTATGGTAATAAATAGGAGGCATTACTTTAGGAGTAACCTACCTATGTTGAGGTTATTCATTCAGTGTAGAATAGTAACACGAGTTACTTCATTTCACATCCATATTGTGTGAATTCAGAGCTACGCATCTGAGACCTACTTTTCTGATAAAACCCAGTGTTAGTAGAACAGTAACAGTGTAGTACTGACACATGTCCTTCCTTCTCACTGCCTTCCTCTTGCACTGTCGTAGTTTCAGTTGGTCAGCATTACTTCTTGCATAACTTGGGTTTTAGATTTTCTTCATTTTTGAAGATAAGTCTAATATGAATAGTTGGAAATGAAGAGAAGAATGGCGATTTCCAACCTACTAAGGAGAGACTGAGGTTGTGAGACCTCTGCTTGGCCACAACTCAATGTTTTGCTTCTGTTCTGGTCTTCTAGCCTGAAATTTGGAACAGTTGAAGATATTTTTTCAGTTGTTTTTTTTTTGTCTGAAGATTTGTATCTGATTCTTGCTTGTACTGGGAGTCAGTGCTGCAAGAAAGGGTTAGTTAAAGTGTAAGTGCCCCTCAGTCCTTAGGTGTGGGTGTGGTATCAGTGGTATGGGGCTGTCATATACCCATTTCTTCTTGCCCTTTTGGATTTGTTCTGCATGCTCACTTGAGGGGGAAGTAACGTGAGGCTCCCTGCATTGAACCAGTCTTGTTCCTTAAAACATAAAGTACCTAGCAGCAGTGCTTAGCACACTGTCAGAGTGAAAATAAATATTTTATTTGGAAAATGTGCATAAAACCATATGATGGTGTAAGCACTACAGTGGCAATGCTACTGTCAAGATATTTTCACTAGCAGAAGGAAAGACACTTCCAGCAATTCTAGCAGTTCTTTACATGACACTTGACCAAGACTACAGGAACTTTGGATAAAGTATTATTTATTCTATTTAGAATATAAACAAGGCTTTTTACGTTTTCATTGTTTACAGAGGGTGTCTGTGTATCGTAGCTTGCTAGGAAATGCATCGTAAACTAATGCTGCATTTTAAAATCTGTTAAAACTTATCTGGCAATTACATGGTTTAACCAGCATCATCTGAATCTCTTGAACAATGAAGCCAATACATTCTTGAACATTAAGTAGGGATGTTTATTGAAACAAATGGAAGTTATCTATTCCAAGCTTTCCCAGTCTTGGCTAGATACTAGAGCAGGAATAAGCAACACATCAGGGAACGCTTTAATGACAGAATCCTCTTATCTCAGAAACCAAGTAATAAAAATAGTTATTATTGTCTGGATGCATCTAGCTTAGCCTTGGCATTAAGTACCACAAATAAGAATCTGCCTTCTTAAAGAATGGCTGACTGGGGCTCTGCAGGCTGGGAGGGAGAAAGCTGCAGCTTTGTTTTGCACAGAACTTCCTACATGGTTCAAAAGGTAAAAGGCCAGTAATGAGATTTTTGAAGAACTCATGAATATTTCTTTTATGCATTTTTCATACCAGCTTACTCAGGGCTCTTACCAAACTAGTTACTATTGTTGTACATGGTAATAGAAGATTGGTATAGTTTTTATTTCAGAGAACTCAGAATATTTTTACTGAAGAGCAGGTGGAAGCACGGTCTTGCTGAATATTGTATGAGAACAAACAAAAAACTAGGCTGTCTCCAAGTTCATAATGTTCTGCCTTGCTCCTGAGAAAACCCTTGTTTGTGAAATGTTTCCATGTATGGCATAAGCCACCTGTTTCTTCCTGATGGATTTCAGGATGATGTGTACTGGCTTTTCTCTGGAGAGCTCTCTTAAACCGTGATGTTTAAGCTGTAATGCTATGCAATTTGAAAAGAATTGCAGAGTTTTTAATAGAAACTTTTGGCTGTAAAAATTGATGACTCACCTCATTCAATTTACCTACAGGGAGTACGGTGGCATTTGTGCTTTTCCTCTCATTACTTCAGCCTTTCGATCCCAATTAAGCAAAGTACTCTAGCGCAAGCTTATTGTCATGTGGGCAGCCCTCTTAAAGAGGCTCTTCAGATCCTAATTAAGCATGTGTTTATATGCTGTTTTGAATTTGGATCTATGTTAGTAATATGGAAGGCTCTGCTCCAAGGACAGGGAGATGGAGAGAGTTCACCAGCTGGAGAGAGCTCTCTGAGAGAAGACAGAAAATAATACTGTAGAACTATTGGAAGTAGCATTATCCACACTACATATGCAAGTTTACTATAACATATTTTAATGTTGGTTTGGGTTTTTTTTTCACTGTAACTGTTACCCTTTTTTCTTCCCTCAGCTCATTTCTCTGCAGCTCTGTGCTGAGGGGAAGCAGTGGGAGATGCTGGGGCACTGCTCCTCATCACTGATGACAGTTTGTGGGAATGACCCAAAGCTACCATGGGAGGTTCAGACTGGATGGAAGGAAAAGTCTATTTACTATGAAGGTGGTCAAGTGTTGGAACGGGGTTCCCAGTGAGGTTGTTGGTGGCTGTCACTGTTCAGGAGGCATTTGGAAGATGCCCAAAATAACACACTTTAGCTTTTGATTAGCCCTGAAGTGGTTAGGCAATTAGGATTGATCACTGAAGGTTGCTCCCAACTGTTCTATTGTGTTCTTTTCTTTCAATAATAGTAATATTTTCTATGGTGTGAATATTTCAAAGTACAGGTCAGTGGCCTAGACTACAGGAAGCCAAAGTACTGTCTTTGCCTACAATGTTTTGCGTGTTGCTACAAAGAGATTTGAGTTATTCCTGTCCACAGAATATTAAAGATTAATAGAATAGCAAAGATTAATGTGGACAAAGGGAAAGTTTACCTTTGAATTTCATTCACTAACGTGTTGTTCTTGGTTTAGGTCTTGCAGCCATTCATCTGAGACTTGGGAAAGTCCTTACTTAGTACTGGACTTCACTTTCTATCTTGTGTGTAGGGGGATGAATTTCTTTATGAGCTCAGACTGACTCAGGCAGACTGTTATCCTGTGTCAGCTCTTACGTAAGGTTGGACTCGGCCAGATTTTCCAGGGAGAAAAGACAAGGAACATAGTATGTTCAGTTAAAACTCTGGCTTAAATATGCAGCATTAGTTTGTACTTCTGAGCTTAACAATTCTCTGTGTAGGGTAAGATATAGCAATGGTATCTACAGTGGAAACTGTGTATTTTAACATTTGGTTCGTGTCTCCTAAAATCACCTCTTCCAAAATACTTTTCTGTTGAAATGATTCTCTTGAGCTTTTTTCAAGTGTTTTTCTTTTATATCTTTTCATTCTACAAGAAAAAGAATAACCTGCCAAGTTATTAGCAGTGTAGGTTAAATGAAATCACCTTATCTTCAGGACATTTCACATACCTCATTATGAATGACAGCATTGGCACTGATTCATTTCTTTTGCTTAAATCCTGTGGTTCTTGTTAACAGAGGCCGTGTGATTAGCAAACTGAGGTATTCAAAACTGCAGATGATCATCCTCTGACTTCTCTTTGCCTTTCTCTCATTTGATGCCTTAGTGTGGTCTTCTAAGGTATTAAAGTTACTTTTGTATTGCATGAATCCCTTTAAAACTTAAATGTCCTTATTTCTTAGAAAACATAATTATTGCTTCGTTAGTAAACTACAGTAATGAGATTTTACTGTGTTAGTACTATTTTTCTTATTTGTTCATAAGCTGATTTTTGTAGTTAGCCAAAGTTTTGCTGACCTAGAACCCTACATCTACTTGGAGGAATTCAGAACCTGTCATTTGTTTTTGATAAATGGTACATAGAAAATGTTGAGTCAGAAACTGAGAAGTCATCTTCCATGAACTTTGAAGTTTCCTATTATCTTTTAAACATTTTCAGTATGAGGATTCCAGTAATGGTTGGGATTCTTTGCGATTTTTGTGAAACACAAAGCTTTGTAGCAGATTCATGTATTATGAATGCAAGTACGCATGTATTGTACCTGTGCTTGTTCTATAATACTATGGTGATGATTTATACTAGTAGTACTCATTTAAGGGAGCTTGATGATGATCATAAATCCTCTCTACCTCATGCACATACTGAGAGGTATAGAAGAAATACTTTGCAGTAAAGTATTTCTTCACGGGAACTTGTAAAATAATCTGCTTTTAAATTTGTGATTAAAAAAGAATCTCAGATTATTTTTCAGTAAACTGTGTAATGTAGCAGTTTGGTATGTGTAAAATGGAATTCATTTACAGAGCACAGACCAAATATTTGGACTTAAACTCATGTGCAGTGGAATTGCTAGATCATGACCTGAACCAGTGTTTGAGCACTGTATGAGAAGGCCTGTATCCCAGTAGAAGGCACTGCCATCACCTTCTTTTGCTTCACACTCATGCGTTGCCATAAAAGTTGCTGGTAGTTCCTATTTGCAGAATAGGACAGTATCCTGTTCTCTTAGCTAGCCACAGTAAACGTTTTCTTACAGATCTGCTCTTGGTAAGCTTCAGTTCATGATCAGTTATTAAGAGCAAAGGAGTTCCCAAGGAGATGTCATTTATTTTGTTACATGTGAAAAGAGCTGAAGTGCTATTCTATTTTTTTCACTTACTGGCTCCTGTAGCCAGTACACCAGGAGCACTGGAATTTTGTTAAGAAAATGTTCATTGAAAAATCTAAAGATGTTTGAATTTTGCTTTGTCATCCCTCACTTTTGACAATTAAAGAAATGAGGTAATTTGCAAGGAAGCTTTAATTGTAGTATACCCAGCTGCATTGAAAGAAAGTAATAGTCCATTAATCTAACGTCAGAGATGACTTTACTGAATTTAAAATAGTAATTTTTACTGAAGTGCAAATTGGTAAAACTATAGCGGATATGCTTCAACCAGCTTTTGTAAATAATCACAGTAATTCCAAGTAATACTGAGGATATCACCCATGGGATGGCAGTTCTAGATACTTAATTTTTGAATTTTCTTTTGGGGATGCACTGAAACCTAATAATTTGCAATGCATGAAAAAATCCCAGATCTTTAAAAGATGTTTGCTCAAATGAAGAGGTGTGTTTACATCTGGCAGTAAGTGAAAATTAGAGGCCACAATGGATTTAATCTTGGTCAACAGTTAATTTTGAAACTTATGCATAATGTATATAGATGACATGTGTATATTAATAATAGTCACTTATTTCTTTTAGAATTAATAAACAGCATAATTCATTATACTGTTATGTCTATTTTTCATTTTTATCTTTTTTTATGAGTAGAAATACTGGAAATATGATGCTTGACTGTCTTATAGATAAAAGTGCAATATATATTGTGCCAGTTAGAAATTGCAATGTCTATTTAATGAAGGTCTGCCAGTGCAACAGATTTATGTTGCAAACAAATCTTCTTGTGTGCATTTGAAGATGAAGTTAAGCGCTTGTTTTATTTCCTTGTATGTTACTCGTTTGTTTTTGCTCAGAAGGAAGTAGAGCACTTATTGCAAAAAGTTGAAACTCTATCTAAATACAAACACATCACTTACATTTCCAAACAGAATGATGATGATGATCATCATTATTTAAAAGCGTTCCCCTGCTCCCCTCCCACCTCAGCCCTTTAATAACCGTCTTGTAATCCTTTAATCCTGTAAGCTTTATCTGGGTCTTTGTATATATTACCAGAGCAACTTTCTTTCATTACAGCATCATCAAAGAATGGATTTCTGATGTTCTGTAGTGTACAGGAAGCATTAAGAATTATTTCTGAAAAAAATCAATTCTTGTATTTCACTGCTTTGCCTTTTATACGTAGCAAGCTATTTTCCTCCTGCCTTTCATAATGTATTTGGAAGGCTAAGTGTGAACAGTTTGGAGGTGTACTTATAAGTATCTTGCAGTTTACATCGTAATATTTTCCTTGAAACTTTCATAGTGGGGGGTAACTTACAAAGCTGATCAGAAATGCCATTTAACTCACTTGATTAGTTACTTTATATTAGTTCTTTTTTTAGCGTATTACAAGCTGACCTTTTTATAAACTGTCAAGACAGAACAAATACATGACATTGTTAAAAAAAGATGTGAAAAGTGAGTGCAGTATTCTTAGTTTTGAATGCTAGAAGTCTGGTTTTGAACTTAATTAGAGTTTGATAGAAAATTACTTTTCCAATGATCAATGAATTTCCTAAATAACTTGATTGTTTAATTAAAAAAAAGCTCCATTGTAAATACATACCATTATGGCCTGTTCTTTAAGACAAGTCTTTGAGCTGTGCAAGCAGTTACTTGATATCTAACATAAAGACTCTCTTTTTATTTATGACATTGAAGTTAGTGGTAATGCTCTGTGGCTATCATTGAATAAGCTGCAGATTCTTCTATTTGTTTTATGCTTTATTAATATAAGTAGTATGGTCCTTTTATGAGCTGTCTCAGAGGAGTAAGTAAAGTCCAGCATTTTCTTGAACATCAGATGATAGATTATTCTTATAAGGGAGCTCATATATTTTGTAGTAATCTTGAGTGACTAAAATTACTTCAGAAATGTCTGTTGTAGTAGGACCTGGATATGAATACCTCTTCTTTGATTGTTACTGGTGTCTTTCATTGGCATCAGATATAAATATGGAGGAGCTCCTCCAGTTCTGTCTTGTGGATATTAGTGTTTCAAATATTGATTCTAATTTTTTAACTGCCTCTTCCATTAACATGCATGAATTTTAGGAATTTGTTTGACTTTACAGGGGAAAAAGAAACATCCTAGTAGCTGAAAGGACAGGAAATATAGATTTCTAGGCTAAATTTGATACATATTTTTATGATGGTGACTTATGTGCAACATAAGTACATTTCAGTGATTAGTCATTGCAGCTAGAAAAGGTACTCACTGTTCTCATTCCACCCATATCTTGTTCTTTCAAAAGCTCTATTTCAAGGCTTACTCAAATGAACTTACCTACAGCTATATGATTAGAAGTTGGAAAGAAACAAGATTTGATATAATGTTAAAAATGAATTAAAAATATTAACTATGCTTTAACACATTTTCAATCTATGTGGTAGATTTTACAAATTACCATTTCTCTGACAGTTTCTGAAAAACTGCTTTAACTGTTTTAATAATTGCTGAGTAATTGGTTTGCACACTTCACTCTTTTGATCTCTCTTTGCATTCTTAAGTTTCATTCTAAGAAGGGGAAGATCTGAGGTCTTATTTTTAAAGACTGTATTGGTTTCTGTGTATGAATTTTTGATATCTGGCATGAGTTCTGTTAACGAGCAGTCTTGAAATGAACTTCCTTACCAAGGCTGCTGCATCTTAGTTGCCATGCTTCCAGTTATGGACATATTTTACTTTTACTTAGTTTTATAAGAGGTCTTTCTTTTTCTTTCACTCCTGTTCTTTGAACAGGTAGGCTTAATTCCTTGATATTTGAAATCCAGTAAAAGTACTGGGGTTAGTGCTGGATCAGGTCCTGTTCAACATCTTCATCAGTGACCTTGATGAGGGGATGGAGTCCACCCTCAGTAAATTTGCTGATGATACGAAGCTGTGAAGAAGGGCTGACATGCCAGAAGGCTGTGCTGCCATTCAGTGAGACCTGGACAGGTTGGGGAGTTGGGCAGAAAGGACCCAGGTGAAGTTTAACAAGAGCAAGTGTAGAGTCTTGTACCTGGGGAGGAATAACCACATGCACCGGTACAGTTTGGGGAATGACATGCTGGAGAGGAGCTCTGAGGAGAGGGACCTGGGTGTCCTGGTGGATGACAGGTTGGTCATGAGCCAGCTGTGTGCTCTGGTGGCCAAAAAGGACAATGGGATCCTGGGGTGCATTAAAAAGAGTGGCCAGCAGTTCAAGGGAGGTGATCCTCCCTCTCTACTCTGCCCTGGTGAGGCCTCATCTGGAGTATTGTGTCCAGTTCTGGGCTCCCCGGTACAAAAAAGACAGGGATCTGCTTGAAAGTGTCCAGCAGAGAGCTGAGAGACCTGGGTCTGTTCAGCCTTAAAAAAGACGACTCGGGGGGGGATCTAATGCACTTCTATAAATATCTTAGGCGCAGGAGGCAAAAGGACAAGGCTGGACTCTTCTCAGTGGTGCGTGGAAATAGGATGAGGGGAAATGGCCACAAACTGAAGCATAGGAGGTTCCACAGAAACATGTGTGGGAACTTCTTCACAGTGCAGATGATGGAGCACTGGCACAGGCTGCACAAAGAAGTGGTGGGATCTCCTTCTCTGGAGATGTTCAAGACCTACCTAAATGCCTACCTGTGCAACCTGGGCTAGGGAGCTGCTTTGGCAGGGGCTTGGACTCGATGATCTCTGGAGGTCCCTTCCAACCCCTACAGTTCTGTGATTCTGTGTAATCAAAAAGTGTTAGATACCACACAGCTGAGTTTTCTGGGTACCTCAACAGACTGCTGGGCGCGGGTGTGCATGCTCTTCCTAGTGTGTAGGAGACATTCCCTATGGGACATGGATAAAGTCAGGCATCTGGAGGTTGTTAGCTGAGCATACAAGTGGCTCACCTTGCCAGACCTGCTGAGATCCAACCAGCAAGGAAAGATGAGTCCTGCAAAACCTTCAGTGATTCTCTCAGCATTTTCATCTACTTAAGATGGTCTCTTCAACACTGGACTCTCCCCTCTCAAGAATTTAGGGCTTGCACTGACCAGTCAACTGCAACCTGATTTGTCAGCATAAACGGAGGGAAGGGGCAAACTCCTCCTGCTGCTTTTTCAAAGGTGTCCTCTGCCATGTTATGTGACCTTCTTCCCCTGTGACTTCTATCAGGTGTGGTGTGTGCAGTTAAAAAATGTCTCACTTCTGGAGAGCTGATAGTATCTGGCAAAGGTTGTGCTGGTAGGGAAAGATTGGCGGGGAAAAGCTTACACCTGACAGATGGGCACTCAGAAATAGTCAGACTGGAACAAGGAGTCCAGTGCCAGCGTTTCTTAGAATTTGCCAGGACTCGTGGAGATAGAGTTCCAAGCCTGGAAGTGGATCGAGGTTCAGGTGATCTGGGAGTGGGAGCAGCTAAACAGGGACAGCCAAGAACAACTATATTGGTTTTGTTTTTCATGCATTTTTCCAAGTTGTAGTAACCCTAATGCAGTTTTTCCCATGAGTTGATAAGTACCCCCGCTGTTATCAGAACCTGTGCTTTCAACTACACACAGAGCTTTTATCATCAAACTGAAACATGGTGAAACAAGAAGGTATCATTTTGCTTAATTATTTTTATTTTTCCGCATGATCTCTTCTTAGCAAATTCTTATTCTGGCTCTTTTAATATTAAGGATATATATAAGGAATGAGAGTTTGTTTAGTCAGAAGTCAGAACTGAGGAGGCCCGTGTAAAAATAAATAAATAAATGAAGCACCTCTGCTTTAGATAGGAATAGCTCTCCCAACCTTTAGTATGGCATCACTGCTGCCGTATTCTATAATTACAGTGTCACTTGAGAATTGCTTAACAATTTTAACGCTTCAAACTATGACAAGTGCAATTCTGTGCCACATTATTACAGTTCTGTGGCACTTCAAGTGGTGCTCAGCAGCTTGCAAATCCTGAATGTACATGGTTTTCCTGGCGACTGGAGACAAAAAGGAATCTCTGAAATGATCTGTCAGGTTTCTGTGAGGGAAGATGATTCAGATCTAACCTTCCACAGGAGGTGGTATCACTAGGGATGAATGAAGAATTCTGCAAGACGTATTGCCAGTTTCACAAGCAGGAAAACACATTATCTTTAAGATAAAAATGCTTTTTGAAAGCTCCTACAAGACTCTTAACTGACAGTATAGATCCTAGGCTTTAAAATTCATATCATAATAGATCAGAATAAGAATCCAGGACAATATTTAAGGAAAAACAAGTTATAATGAAAGGTAGTGCAGACTGAATTTGTCCCTCAGGTTTTTTTACTCAAAAAACTTGTAAATGTCAAATTTCAGGTTTTGTAAACTTTACTTAAAATAGGATTCCTTGTGCTGCAGTGTGTGTAACTGTCAGGATGCATTTGCGAAGCTGTACACCTGTCAGTCAGGCTGCTTCTCTGAGATCTGACACAGCTGCTCCTGAAGTCTGCACTTGCATAAACCTCATAAATTGCTTCTTCAAAGATGAAGAGACTTGCTAGTCAGGAGTTCTGTTTTATTTTTCTTATTCTTTAAACTAGCCATCATAGGCGGAGTCCTTTTCCCAGCTATGTTTGATACAAACCTGCTGTGGAAGATAACTCAGGTTGGTTCGGTCCTACACATAATGCCGTTCTTCAGCTGTGTGAAATTATACCTCACCAACAGTTAAAGTAAATACCCTGTAATTTTTGAAACACATGGCACTTAGTCAAATCAAATCAATTTGTTTTCTTTGGCTTGCTTTCTTTTACATAAACCTTTATTTGTTTATTATTTGAGTTGTCCTTCATTGCTGTATTTCCATAGGTTTCATACACCTTCTTCTGACACAGTCCAGCACATCAGAAGCTGTTCCCATTAATTTCCCAGTACATCTCTGTCAGAGATGCTGAGTTGCAGCAGTTCATTAATATGGAGGTATATATAGGGTTCATAATATGGAGGTATGGACTGTCCTTTTCCTAGAAGGAAAACCTCTGTATCATGTCTTTTCCTTAGATAATTTCTTCCAGATTAAGAAGTTAATGGCACATTAGTGGTTAAACAAAGTACAGTTTGGTTGAAGAACATCACTCAAAGTGCACAGGCATTCTCCCAAAGTGCTACACCAGTAGAGCAAGAATGCTGAAGGGGGTAGAAGTCAGATGCAGTCGTATGCAACAATTATTGCAAGATAAAAATCCTTTGGAAAAAGTGGATAGTATGGATTTTTTTCTTATTTTTTTTCTTTTTTTTTCCTTGAAGTTTAGTGCTCTGGGATTCTGTGGCGTTCATTAAAATGACAAACTGCATCCTGGGAGGCTCAGTGCAGGTGTTGTCAAAGAGAAGATAATTACCAAATGGCTGCTCAAATGAAGTTTTCTTAGAAATTGTTACACTTAAAATGTATTCCTTGTTTTTCTTATGTTAAACAATCCTTTCATGAAATGATTTTTAAAATGTGATCGATACAAAGTTTGGTAGTTACTGAAAAAACACCCCATCCCCCACACTCCCTCAGCCTATGTTTTTCTCCACTTTTGATTCATTATAGCTTTTCCTCCCCAAAAGTTCATAAATAGTGCTATTAACAAATGTTTTTGACAAGTACAGGTTCAGTTACTTTATTTTGGACAGAGACAGGAGGAAATGTGATGGTAGTTACATTACAGGCATACAGTTGTTGTTGCTGTTAATGTAAAGGGACTTTGAAAGATTGTGGGCCTTCATCTTCTTTATCATAATTGTAGACTGCTTTATTGTTCTGGTGGAGATAGATTTAAACTATTTGTTCATTGGATGTTTTTCATAAGTCAGAAGTGGTGAACACAAACTCTGCATTGAAATGCAGTAATGTGCATAATTCATCTATCATCATTTAACAAATGGAAAAGTCTGAGACACTGCCATCCATCACAATTATTTAACTACACTCTAGGGTGTGTTAAATTGTATTAAACAACTTTTGACTTAACAGATTTGGAGAATTGCATTGAGTAAGTTGCATCTTTTCTTTACGGCTGCTGCACAGTGATTTACAGTTTTGACATTTGTTACAAAACATTTTGCTTGAACTAGAGATTTTTCAAAGCTGTTTTAAAAACAAATGTGCACAGATAAGGCATTATATGTCTAGCACATAAATAGCAGCAACCAAATCTAATCTGGAAACAGTAGTGCTCTATGTCTGATTTGTTTTTCAGTGGTACCTACTTGTTGGTGGGGGCTCAGGGCCATATGGGGATGGAGTATCCAGTTTAGTCAGTTGAGTCCAAAGTCAAGGGGAAGTCAGACCTATTGCAGCCCTGCCAGTCTTCAACCCTTAGCTAATTACTTCATTCTTTTCTTGCTTGCTGAGTGTGGTATTGTAGTCAAGCTAGAGTTTCTCCTCTTTAATGAGAA
The DNA here is from genome assembly GCA_013399175.1 of Odontophorus gujanensis. Lineage (NCBI taxonomy): Eukaryota > Metazoa > Chordata > Aves > Galliformes > Odontophoridae > Odontophorus > Odontophorus gujanensis. Next base: position 206,956 of record VXAB01006039.1, on the reverse strand, counting down.
AGTTCAAGAAAGATGAAAACCCAGTTAACTAATAGTAGTGCTTTAAATAATGGTCAATTAGACAACTAATGAGATTCACATGTAATTTTTCAATGAAAAACAGGTACTGTGTTTTTGTGAGTCCAGATACTCCACAAGAAACTGCCATGGAAAAGAAATTGAATCTTGCTAGTGCTGAAGTCCAGGCCTTGGCATCCAGAGACTTAGAGCAAGTATTAGCTTCTAGTTCATGTCCCTAGTTGCGAAGACTAGCAAAAATCAGTACCAATTATTGAGAAGGCTGCACTAACAGCAGTGCTGATGGTGACTCTCTAGGGCATGCTGCACCAGCTCTTGGACAGAGCTCCAGGCTTCATCTTCTCATTTGATGCGTTGCCTGTTGCAGAGGTAAATCTTTGTCCTCTGCTCACGTTAACAGGATGTTTACAAAAAA